>OX336886.1:28134191-28394191 GCA_946959425.1 Argyrosomus regius | reverse complement strand
GTGCACGCTGGAATTGTGTTTATCTTCAAACGCTTAGAGAAGTAATTCACTGGCAATCATCCACTCAAAGTGCAGCTCCACTACAAATCAAAGCCTCTTAATGATGCCATTCTTCTGATGGCGAATTTCAACCATTCGTAATTCTTTAGGGAGCTTTTGGCACATTTGATCAGGAGATTACAAAAAACTGAAAATTGGTAGAAGAAAAAAAAATAAGAAAAGCGGCTTTGCAGGGTGTTTACAGATTTCAATTGTGTCCGCTCACAGAGGGCAGGGTGTGTGGTCGAGGTCTTCAAGTGCTCCTTCATAGTCACACTCACGTTTGGTAGGATTGGAGCGCTGATCTGCTGATCTGAAAAAAAAAATCTTTTCTGTGGGGCCATATTTTAAAGCTGCTATACTTTTGTACTTTTTGTTTTGTAGACTAACCTGCATTGAGTTTTGAGTCTGTATTATGTCACGTTAAAGGAATTCAAGAAAGCTTGGGCAGCATGTTAGAATCAGCAGATGAAAACATGGCAGTCGGGTTACCAGCACTGTTTCAGAACCACTCACACTAGCCCTCCCATGACCCAGAAGCACTGCATCCTGACCCAGTATGTGGTCTGATCAGTTGACCTCAATTTGCACTTCAGATTCACAGCAAAAAAAAAAAAAGGAAAGTTCACAGAAAGTTTGTGTTGACAAAGAAAAGTAGCAACTTCCAAATCCCTTCAATCTGAAATCATCGTTAAAACGCTGTAGAGTTAGCGGGTGAGGATGGGTTGTGTCTGATGTGAAAAGTGTCTTATCAAACACTTGTTGTGTCTCGACCTGTTAACATTCTTCTGTCTCTCAGCCACAAACACTGATTTGCTTTTGGTGGATGAAGTATTCAGATCCTCAACTTAGGAAAAGTACATTACTGTAAAAATGCCCATTTAAAATCTTAGTATTATCAACAATTAAAGAATCAAAAGTGAACACATTTGTTTGGCAGAAAAATAACCCTATGACTGATATATTACTGTATATGGCATTGTTAAATGGGTAATACTGATTTCTCATTTATGGTGACAAGAAAAGTCTGAGCGGTCATGAGATGATTAATTGGAGAGTAGTACTCTGCTGCACAAAGTTCTGCAAAAAGAAAGAAAGAAATAAAAAATAGATTAATTGGTAACACTTTCTATGAAGACGGCCCTGGCGGAGCCCCGAGAAGATGATCAAATTGACTATCTAGAGGAAGTAAAAGTCGTAACAAGGTTTCCATAGGTGAACCTGCGGAAAGATCATTAATGTATTCATATATTAATAAACAAGCTGTAGTTACTGTAATAATCTTTCATTGTTTTTATGAATGCTGTTATGCCAGTTGAAATTACCTTCTTGGTTTACATTTTTAAAAGTGTTTGTGGCCTTTATGTGGTCCATCCTGCTCATGATGTCCTTTACGTTCACTGTCATAATCCAGCTGTTGGTTGGTGCAGCTGCAGGCTCTGGGTTCTCCTGACAGACCACAGTGAAGTCTGCACTCTCACCAAAATACCCTGCGAGGCACTGCAGCCAGTCCTCACTGTGCTTCTCCTTCAGTTTCTCGGTCAGACGTGTAGAACTATTATTATTAAGTCAAGGGACTGTGACAAAATAACAGTAATGAATAAACAAACAGAAACCCATGATGTTAACTGTTGTGGTGGCTTTTGACCAGCAGAGGGCGGCATAGCACCAGCAGAAAGTGCAGCAGAGCTGGCAGCTGTTGAAGGAGCTGAGCCAGCTGCAGCAGCAGATGTGACTGTCTGCTCATGAAACCCAAGAAACCCACGGCCATGAGTAGAAGTCAGTTCAATCATTTAAGTATCTTTGTTGGTGTAAACCTGTGCTCCATTGAACAGAGACATCTATTTTATCATCATTATCATTTTTTTTAAAAATTAGGGTTGTATATGAAATATAGTTGAAATATAGTCAGCATGTACAACAATTCAATCAAGAGAATCAAATGAAATAATCCGTGGCTTTATTAATATTGAAAGCATAAACCTGGTTACTACTACACTACACTCAAAAACATTTTTTGGTATGCATTTCAATTACATAGAAAATTTCCATCCATTTGAATTACATTATTTTAATAATAATAAACTAACAAACTTAATGTGACGCAAGTAATACGATTTATGTAATAGTACTAATAAAGTCAAAATGACTGCATTCATTTTCACTGTTGGGTTTGGGCAAACAAATTGATTTTATTAATACTGAATGTATAAACCTGGTTACTACTACTGTACTGTGTAGTGGAAGCACATTGAGTTTATTAGTACAATTACATAAATCTTATTACCTGCTTCACATTAAGTTTATTAGTTAATTCAGTGTTTTTCAACCCTGGTCCTCGGGGAACACTGCCCTGCATGTTTTAGATGTTTCCTCCTCCACCACACCTGAATCAAATGATCAGCTCGTCATCAAGCTCTGCAGTGGCCTGATAACGAGCCACTCATTTGAATCAGGTGTGTTGGAGCAGGAAACATCTAAAACATGCAGGGCAGTGTTCCCCGAGGACCAGGATTGAAAAACACTGAGTTAATTCATATTAAACCTATGTAATTCAAATGGATGGAAATTTTCTATGTAATTGAAATGCATAAATGGCCGAAATATTTTTTTGAGTGTATACACTCAAAAAAGATTTTTGGCCACAAAATTTCCAACTATTTGAATTACATAGTTTGAATACAAATAAACTAACAAACTTAATGTGACGCAAGTAATAAGATTTATGTAATAGTACTAATAAACTCAATGTGCTTCCACTACACAGTAGTGTAGTAGTAACCAGGTTTACGCATTTAGTATTAATAAAGCCAATTTGTTTGTCTAACCCAACAGTGAAAATTAATGCAGTCCTTTCAAGTTTATTAGTACTATTACTGTACATGAATCTTATTACTTTCTTCACATCAAGTTTGTTAATTCTAAACTAAACTTTATTAAACATGTTATATTACACACATGAAACTTTATTAATCATGTTATATTACACATATGAAACTTTATTAATCATGTTATATTACACACATGAAACTTTATTAATCATGTTATATTACACACATGAAACTTTATTAATCATGTTACATCAAATCAAATCAAATCAAATCAAATTTTATTTGTATAGCCCAAATTCACAAAACACATTTTGCGTTACAATCTGTACAGGCAGTGACACCCTCTGTCCTTAGTGAACTTAGCACATGAATGAATGAATTATTCTTCCGCTTTTAATCCATCCAGCTGGAACCTGTCGGAACACACATGCACACGCACGGGATCACACACATAGTGACAGATGCATAAACACACTGGAGCGAAACTGATGAGGAGTTGGCACCTTGCATGGCAGCTAATGCCATCAGTGTATGACTGTGTGTGAATGGGTGAATGAGATATGTAGTGTAAAAGCGCTTTGAGTGGTCAGAAGACTAGAAAGGTGCTATAAGTGGTAAGAAGGGCGGTGGAGTTGCTGCCATTTTTAAATCAGTATTTCAGTGCAAGGAAACTTTATTTGGCGATTTTAGCTCTTTTGAATATCTTTGTTTTTTAGTAAAGGGGGATCCAAAAGTTATTTTTCTAATCATTTATAGACCACCGAAATACCCAGGAAAATTTTTTTGATGAGTTTGCTGAACTGCTGTCAGTTATCTGCACTGACTACAACTTTTTTATCATAACGGGGGATTTTAACATTCACATAGACAATAACATGGACACAAATGCCAAAGAACTTTGTTCTCTACTTGACACTTTTGGCCTCTGCCAACATGTGAAAGGGCCCACAAACACTCGAGGCCACACTCTGGATCTGGTTATCTCTAAAGGTGTTGACATTTTTTCTGTTGATATTAAGGACTTGGCTCTTTCTGATCATTTCTGTGTGTTCTTTGACTTACAGATAACTCCAAACATTCAGTCAACCTCTGTGTCTGTTAGAAAATCAGAATCAGAATCAGAATCAGAATCAAGTTTATTGCCAAGTAGGTTTGCACTTACAAGGAATTTGACTTGGTGTAGTTGGCGCAGAATAAACATTAAGTAAAAAGAAAAATATAAAAAATATAGGAAGATAAAAAAAAAAACAAGAATTAAATTATAAATCTAAATATATACATATGTATATATATACAGTATCTTCTAAGAACAAAGGAGCTGTAGTGCGAGCTGATGTGCAAGTATATGACAGTATAGTTGACACTATATTCACAGAATGCTATAAAATACTATAAATGTGCAGATATACAACAGGATGAAATGGTCCCAAATAAATAGAGACTGTGCGTTAATGTAACGCAGAAGGTCTGAAGATGCTACGTTAATGTAACATGTAGGTCTGGATGGGGAGGGGGGTTCCGGGCCTTGTTGATAAGGCTAGTAGCGGATGGGAAGAAACTGTTCTTATGGCGTGAGGTTTTGGTCCTGATGGACCGCAGCCTCCTGCCAGAGGGGAGTGTCTCAAAGAGTTTGTGACCAGGGTGGGAGGGATCAGCCACAATCTTCCCTGCACGCTTCAGAGTCCTGGAGGTGTACAGGTCCTGGAGCGACGGTAGATTGCACCCAATCACCTTCTCTGCAGACCGAATGACACGCTGCAGTCTGCCCTTGTCCTTGGCGGTGGCAGCAGCGTACCAGATGGTGATGGAGGATGTGAGGATGGACTCAATGATGGCTGTGTAGAAGTGCACCATCATTGTCTTTGGCAGGTTGAATTTCTTCAGCTGCCGCAGGAAGTACATCCTCTGCTGGGCTTTCTTGAAGAGGGAGCTGATGTTCAGCTCCCACTTGAGGTCCTGGGAGATGATAGTTCCCAGGAAGCGGAAAGACTCCACAGTGTCAATTGTGGAGTCACAGAGGGTGATGGGGGCAGGTGAGGCTGAGTTCTTCCTGAAGTCCACAACCATCTCCACTGTCTTTAGAGCATTGAGCTCTAAGTTGTTTTGGCTGCACCAGTTCACCAGATGGTCAACCTCCCACCTGTAGGCGGACTCGTCACCATCAGAGATGAGTCCGATGAGGGTGGTGTCGTCCGCAAACTTCAGAAGCTTGACAGACTGGTGACTGGAGGTGCAGCTGTTCGTGTACAGAGAGAAGAGCAGAGGAGAAAGAACGCAGCCCTGGGGGGATCCGGTGCTGATGGTCTGGGAGTCGCAGACATGTTTCCCCAGCTTCACGCGCTGCTTCCTGTCAGACAGGAAGTCAGTGATCCACCTACAGGTGGAGTCAGCCACACTCAGCTGAGAGAGCTTCTCCTGAAGCAGAGCCGGGATGATTGTGTTGAAGGCAGAGCTGAAATCCACAAACAGGATCCTAGCGTAGGTTCCTGCGGAGTCCAGGTGCTGGAGGATGTAGTGGAGGGCCAAGTTGACTGCATCGTCTACAGACCTGTTGGCTCTGTAGGCAAACTGCAGGGGGTCCAGGAGGGGGTCGTTGATGTCTTTCAGATGTGAAAGCACAAGGCGCTCAAAGGACTTCATGACCACAGAGGTCAGGGCGACGGGTCTGAAGTCGTTAAGGCCTGTGGTCCTTGGCTTCTTGGGAACAGGAATGATGATTGAGGTCTTGAAGCAGGCTGGCACGTGACGTGTCTCCAGTGAGGTGTTGAAAATGTCTGTGAACACTGGAGACAGCTGATCAGCGCAGTGCTTCAAGCTGGATGGCGAGACAGAATCGGGTCCAGCAGCTTTCCGGGGGTTCTGTCTCCTGAAGAGTTTGTTGACGTCCCTTTCATGGATCAAAAGAGTCGTCACTGAGGTGGGTGGGGGGGTGGAGGGGGGGACCTTTAAGGTGGGCATTGGTGGAGGTGCCCAGGCCCCTGCTGAGGTGGGGGAGGTGGAGGTGATGCACTGTAGCTGGAGCTGTTGGGAGGTGTCGTGGGGGATGGTTGCAGGACTGACCCTTTGTCTTTCAAAGCAGCAGTAGAACTCGTTCAGGTCGTTGGCTAGGCGTTGGTCGTTGATGGAGTGGGGGGCTTTAGGCTTGTAGTTGGTGATCTGCCTAAGCCCTTTCCAGACAGACGCAGAGTCGTTGGCTGAGAACTGGTGTTGGAGCTTCTCAGAGTACAGTCGTTTAGCCTCTTTCACCGCCTTGCTAAACTTGTACTTTGCCTCTTTAAATCTGTCCTTATCCCCACTCCTGAAGGCCTCTTCCTTATCCAACCTTAACCTTCTGAGTTTGGCTGTGAACCAGGGTTTGTCATTGTTGTAACTCACCCTGGTGCGTGATGGAACACAGCAGTCCTCACAGAAGCTGATGTATGACGTCACAGCCTCTGTGTACTCATCCAGACTGTTGGTAGCAGTCCTGAACACATCCCAGTCAGTGGAGTCCAAACACGCCTCCTCCACAGCCTCAATGGTCCACTTCCTTGAAGTCCTCACTACAGGTTTGCAGAGCTTTAGTTTCTGCCTGTATGCAGGAATCAGGTGGACCATGACGTGGTCAGAGTGGCCCAGTGCAGCACGGGGGACGGCGTGATAAGCATCCCTGACTGTGGTGTAACAGTGATCCAGAATGTTCTCCTCTCTGGTCGGACATTTAACAAACTGTCTGTATTTAGGGAGTTCCTGAGTGAGGTTTCCTTTGTTAAAGTCACCAAGGACAATAACTAAAGAGTCCGGGTTGGTCCGCTCCACACACAGTATCTGGTCGGCGAGCATGCGCTGTGCGTCCTGCACGTTGGCCTGCGGCGGGATGTAAACACCGACCAGAATGAATGAAGCAAACTCACGGGGTGAATAAAAAGGCTTACAGTTTATGGTGAAAGATTCCAGGTCAGGAGAACAGTGCTGCTGGATCACTGTCACGTCGTTGCACCAACCACTGTTGATGTAAAAACAGATTCCTCCACCTTTAGTTTTGCCGGAAAGTTCCATGTCTCTGTCCGCTCTGTAGAGTTGGAAGCCTGCCAGCTGCAGCGCAGAGTCCGGTATTAATCCACAAAGCCACGTCTCCGTGAAGCACAAAACAGCAGATGAATAAAAGTCCCTGTTTTTCCCCAACAGCAGTTGTAATTCCTCTATTTTGTTGGGCAGTGAACGCACGTTAGAGAGAAATATTCCCGGTAACGGTGTGCGTAATCCGCGCTGGCGAAGACGCACGAGCACTCCGGCCCGTTTCCCTCTCCTCCGGCGTTTCACTGCGTGAGCAAAGGTGAGCGCACCTTTGACCAGAATGTCCAAAATTTCCAGTGTAGGGAGAAGAAAAGTAGGAAATAAGTCCGCTGGTGTTGTTACCCTGATGTTCATGAGCTCTTCTCTGGTGAAAGAGCTCCGGGTACCATCGCAAAAAACAGAGTTAAAACACAAAACAAAACAAAACAACGCGCACCAACACACCGAGGCAACCATCCGCGGCGCCATCTTGGTGAAAAAGGTACATAAATGAGAATACCAGTGCTAAGTTTATGGAGGCTATAGCTATGTCACCAACCATGAGTGCAGAGACAGTTGATGAACTCTTGGATAATTTCAACTCGAAAATCTCAAATGTCATGGATACTGTTGCACCTATTAAAACTAAGATGACCTTGAGCAGACAGAGAACGCCATGGAGGAACACTATGATGGTAAAGGCTTTGAAAACAGAATGCAGGAAAGCAGAGTGTAAATAGAGAAAAACTAAACTTCAAATTCACCATGACCTCTACAAACAAAGTATTTTTAATTTTAACCACGGGTTACTCAAGGCTAGACAGCAACACTTATCTGAAATGATTAATAAGAACATCAACAACACTCGACCTCTGTTTGCTATGGTTGATAAGCTTACAACCCCCCCAAAAGAGATAGTTTCAGAACTTTCTTCCACAGAAAAATGCAATGAATTTGCCTGCTTTTTCAGTGAAAAAATCAAATCTATAAGGCTAAATATCAACACAAATCAGCAAAATAATAAAATGATGCAATCCTTAAAACCACCTAGGAATAAATCAGCTATGATGTCAGAATTTAATACAGTTGACTAAAAAACCATAGAGCAAACAGTTCAGCATCTTAAACCATCAACATACTGTCTTGACACAATGCCATCTGACTTTTTTAAAACTATTGTAAGCTCTGTCCAAACAGATCTGCAGCAAATAATAAATTGCTCACTTCAATCAGGCACGTTTCCTAAAGCCCTAAAAGTAGCTGCCATCAAGCCACTCTTAAAAAAGAGAACGCTGGATGCTTCCATGTTAACCAACTACAGACCAATCTCAAATCTTCCTTTCATAGCCAAGATCATTGAGAAAGTGGTTTTTAATCAACTCAGCAACTTCGTGAACTCCAATGGACTTTTTGACAATCAATCAGGCTTCCGACCTCACCACAGTACAGAAACAGCTCTCATTAGAGTGTTGAATGACATAAGGTTGAACACTGACTCAGGCAAGGTGTCAGTTCTGGTTCTGTTGGAACTCAGTGCTGCGTTTGACACTGTGGATCACAGTATACTGCTCAACAGGTTGGAAACCTGGGCAGGGCTCAGTGAAACAGTACTAGAATGGTTCAGGTCCTACTTGGAGGAGCGGAGTTATTTTGTGACCATTGGAAGTTATCAATCCGATCAAGTGGCTATGACATATGGAGTTCCTCAGGGGTCAGTCCTTGGACCCCTTCTGTTCAGCCTATATATGCTGCCTTTGGGTCAAATTCTGCAGAATTCTAATGTCAACTATCATAGTTATGCAGACGACACACAGATATATCTTGCACTGTCTCCAGATGACTGCAGTCAAATAGAGTCATTGTGTCACTGTTTAGAGCAAGTCAAAAATTGGATGAACCAAAATTTCCTTCAATTAAATCAAGAAAAAACTGAGGTCATTGTTTTTGGCAATAAAGAGAAGAGGGTTACTGTCAGTAAACACCTTGAGTCACTGTCTCTAGAAACTAAAGACCAAACCCGAAACCTTGGCCTGCTGATAGACTCAGATCTGACCTTTAATAGTCATATCAAATCAATTACCAAAACAGCCTTTTATCAACTTAAGAACATATCCAAAATTAAGGGCTTTATGTCCGAAACAGATCAGGAGAAGCTGATTCATGCCTTCATTTCCAATAGACTCGACTACTGTAACGGTCTTCTGACTGGACTCCCCCAAAAAAGTATCAAACAGCTGCAGCTCATCCAGAACTCTGCAGCTCGAGTTTTAACCAGAACAAAGAAATCAGAGCATATCACCCCAGTTCTCAAGTCTTTACATTGGCTCCCAGTCAGCTACAGAATAGATTTTAAAGTTCTGCTACTGGTTTACAAATCACTGAATGGTTTAGGTCCAGAATACATGAATGACATGTTAGCAGTGTATAAACCCAGTCGAGCTCTGAGATCTACTGACTCAGGTCAGATAGTTGAGCACAGAGTTCAAACCAGACACAGTGAAGCAGCATTTAGCTGTTACCCTGCACGCAAATGGAACAAACTACCTGCAGAACTCAAATCAGCCCCAACTGTAAGCACTTTTAAATCCAGGTTAAAAACATTTCTTTTTTCATGTGCTTATGGCTGAGTCCTTTTAAATAATTTTAAATCGTAATCTTGGATTTGCACTGTAAGTCCTCTAAATCGTTTTAATATATATAATATACTTTTCTTTTTAATTTTTCTTTTTCTTTGTTCTTGCTTTTAACTTTGTGTTTTAATTTGTTCTTTTTAAATGCTCTGTTTTTATGTAAAGCACATTGAGTTGCCTCTTGGTATGAAATGCGCTATATAAATAAAAATGCCTTACTTGCCTTGCCATATAAGTACAGTCCATTTACCATTTACCATATATTGCAGATATTAAGGGTTAAAATATTGCAATTTTTTCATTTTTACGTCTGCTTTTTTGCTGTGAGAAGCAAACTGACACTTGTTTATGACTTCTATTATTTCCCAGCAGAAAAGTGGGTATGCAAGTTTGTAGCAGTTATGGCTGGTTGTGGACTAATTGTTGTCCACCACAGCTGCCTGGTTTAGATTCTAGCCTGTGGCCTTTTGCTGCATGTCTTCCTGTCTCTCTCAAGCTGTCACTGACCAAATAAAAAACCCTCAAACATAGTGAATATGTGTCACAAAGTGACCAGGAGAGACTTTTTTGTGTGATTATTTTGCACTTTATTATTTTAATTGTGTGTGTGATTCGCTGAAGTGTTTCTGTCCTGAGCGGCTGAAGGACTTCCCCTGCAGCCAATTGGCACACCTGTGGGCAAGTAGTAATCACCTTCCCACACAGATAAAAAGGAGGAAGCAGAGCAAGCGAATGCAGCAGAGAGGGGTTCAGACTCCTGGGGCAGCTGTGGCTCGGAGGTAGAGCGGGTTGTCCACTAATCAGAAGATCGGCGGTTCGATCCCCGGTTCGATCCCCTCCAGTCTGCATGTCGAAGTGTCCTTGGGCAAGATACTGAACCCCAAATTGCTCCCGAAGGCTGTGCCATCGGTGTGTGAATGTGTATGAATGGTTAGCTCCTCAAACTGATGAGCAGTTGGCACCTTGCATGGCAGCTAATGCCATCAGTGTATGAATGTGTGTGAATGGGTGAATGAGATATGTAGTGTAAAGCGCTTTGAGTGGTCGAAGGCTAGAAAGGCGCTATATAAGTACAGTCCATTTACCATTTACCCTATAAAGGGGACACCACAGACTGTCTGGCCAGGTTTTGGGCTCCCTGTTAAAGACTCTTAAAGACTGTGCCCCTCCATCACCCCCATTGTAACTGTTTTTAACAAAACCTACCTGTGTAAATAAACTGCCTTTTATTGATCTTTTACTGACTCTGTCTGTATGCTTGACCAGAAATTTACAGAAGCCTGGACATCACAAATCAGTGGCAGTGTAGTTTTGCGTTATCTCGCAAAGTTTTGCAGCTGAGGCTTCCACTGACCTGCTGTGGCAGGAGTTCTGAGGGCAACTGCCACTGTTATGGGTATCTGTTGTAGTTATGTTATTGTCTGACTATTATAGTGTGAATCATGGGTCTCTAACCTGGTTATATTAAATAACACACAATGAGGCGAGGCTGTAACTTGTGTGCTCTTTAGTGGCCTCTCAACTTTACAACAACACAGGAGTAATCAATCACTGCACACCTCGAGTGCCGCAGTCTAATAGTCGAGCACTGAGTGCTCGATCAGATACACCACAGTATCTGTCGACAGTCGTCAGTGTTGTATTAAACTTCAAGCTTCATTCTATTTCTAAATGTTTTTTGTTTTAATATTGATAATATCTTTTGTAATGGGATATATTTTATCTGCTACTTATGTGACACTGTTTACTACATACTCAATTTTCCATCCATTTATATTACATAGGTTTAGCATAAATTAACCAATAAACTTTTTTCAGTCGCTAACAAGCGTTTGTCCAACCAGTTGTCACATTTTCAAAACTCTAAACACAATTAGCACAGCATCGGTCTTTTGTGGCCATACCATTCACACATTTCATGTCGTTTTCACACAATATGCAGTCAGTGAACACATTTCCACAATGCTTACATTTTCTTAACAGACAAGCTATACCTCTCAACAAAATTATGGATTGTTTTTGTATTATTTACGAATGTTAACACACAACATCCCACAATAGCAAAAACAATATTCCAAACCTTAGATACAGTATAAAAACCTCTGCTTCTGCAATGATATCAGTTCAAAAACAATATATCTCAGCTGATAATACAGTTTTTTTTCAATCGCTAACAAGCGCTTACCCATACTCCAGATACAACCCATACTTCAGATACTTTTTCTAAACTCTTAACACAGACAATTGAATAGCTTGCCAAACGTCGACGTGGACGAAATGTAATTGGAAAAAGGGCCACAGTTGATGTGCCAGGACAGAGAGGGGCAAACATTACAATGTGTGCAGCAATTGCAAATGCAGGATTACTCCTTCACAGATGTCAGGTTGGACCCTACAATACCGAGCGCCTCCTTGCCTTTCTCAGTGATCTCCACCAGCGCCTGGTTCCAGAGCAGGATCAGGAAGGTGAAAACATGAGGACCTTTGTAATCACCTGGGACAATGTGGCTTTCGCAAGCAATAACAAGTCCACCCAAGACTGGTACGTCTCTTCCTTCCATCCTATTCACCTTTCCTCAACCCCATAGAGGAGTTCTTTTCTGTTTTAAATGAAGAGTTAGTATATATTTAACAAAATGTGTTTTTGAGAAGAAAATTATCCATTTGGCCAATTGTGTTTTGTAGGTGTGAGTCTGTGTTAAGAGTTTAGAAAAAGTATCTGAAGTATGGGTAAGCGCTTGTTAGACAAATAAGATTTATGTAATAGTACTAATTAACTCAATGTGCTTCAGCTACACAGTAGTGTAGTAGTAGCCAGGTTTATGCATTCAATATTAATAAAGCCAATTTGTTTGTCCAAACCCAACAGTGAAAATGAATGCAGTCATTTTGAGTTTATTAGTACTATTACATAAATCTTATTACTTGATTTACATAGTTTTTAAAAAAATATATATAATTCAAATGGATGGAAATTTTCTATGTAATTGAAATGCATAAGTGTCCGAAATATATATATATATATATTTTTTGAGTGTAGTTGCATTTTTTTTTCTACTTTGCTTCAAACAGAAGTTAGGACTGAAGATAACATGAACTGTTTGTTGCAATGGTTAACAACTATTAAAAAAATCTGCCTTATTCATTTGTCAAGTTAAAGTTCAGGTTCATGTTTATTTATATAGTTCTTTAAACAAAACATGTTATCAAAGTGTCTTACACATGAGGAGTGATTCAGACCACACAACTCACATTCACAGAAAAGGCAGTAAAATCCAACAACACCTACACATTCTACTCACAGTTGTATGCAAGAAAGAGATTAATTAAAAATATGAATTCAGTCATATCCATACAGTGATATTTTACCAACTAGAGGGAATAGCACACAGCTTATGAAGCATCATGAGAAACCAGGAAAAACATGAGAAATATCAGCATGTCTACAGAGACCAAGTATTTTACACACTCACGCACTGTACAAACTGTTGAGTTTGTATCTACTAATATGAAAAAAGCTGAAACAGACTCTGCTGTGTGAACAAATGTCTTTCTTCAGAGTTCAACCTCTAATGTAGTTGATTCAATCTAAATAAAACACACATATCAGGTGCTTAAAAAAAGATGTCTGGTGTGGCCCGTCTGTTAATATGATTCACTTCTGATGCTGCTTGTGGTTTTTCTGTGAACAACTTCACGGACAGTTCAGTATGTCAAAGTCTCGGTGTAGTCAGACACATAAGTATCTTCTTTGGAGGATTGTGGACAGTCTCAGTATTCTGCTTCATCATGGCTTGGACGTCTGTTGTTTGTCATCCTCATGTTAAACCTCTTGATTTTTTTTTACTATTAATGTTGGTTATTACAAAATATATCATACTTACAAACCTGACATTAATATGTTATCAGCCGCGCCCGTACGGATCTAAGTTTAGACAGGTTTATTGCATGTTATGGATGGGAAGCACGGGTGCTGTGGGGGAGGAGTAGGGAGGAGGGTTAAGGGGCCGAGGGATGGAGAGATGGTGGGATGAAGGGATGGAAGCATGAGGGATGAAGGAATTCAATTCAATTTTATTTATATGCCATATGTTTATGTGCCATATCATAACAAAAGTTCTCATGGCACTTTTCATACAGAGCAGATGTAGACCTTACTCTTTATAATATTATTTACAGAGACCCAACACAGCAGCAGCAAATCATTAACGAACTATAAACTGTAATGGAGATATGGTAACAATAATGACAGTAATAATATATGTAGTGGACGTCGTGCAGGACGACAGCAGCAGCCACGATCCATGAGAACCTGCTGGACGAGAGAGCACAGAAACTCCAGGGAAGAAGTTTAGTTAGTAAGATGCATTAACATGCATTAATGAGACATGTATGTTTACAGAGAGAGAGAGAGAGAGAGACCACAGAAGAGGAGCTTGATAGCTGAAAGCTCTGGCTCCCAGTCTACTTTTGGAGACTGTAGGAACCACAAGGAACCCAGCATTCTGAGAGCGCAGTGTTGTAGAAAGGTAGTAAGGTATTACGAGCTCTTTAAGATATGATGGTGCCTGACCATGAAGAGCTTTGTAGGTGAGGAGAATAATTTTAAATTCTATTCTAGATTTAACAGGTAGCCAATGCAAAGAAGCCAAAATGGGAGAGATGTGATCTCTGATCTTGGTTCCTGTCAGAACACGTGCAGCAGCATTCTGAATTAGCTGCAAAGTCCTGAGAGAGGGATGAGAGGATGAAGGGATGAGGGTTGGAGGATGAAGGGATGAGGGATGAACAGATGAAGGGAGGAAGCAGGATCATTGGTCGGAGGAGGCCGCAGGTTGACGGTTGTCGGGTGGACGAGAGGGAACCTGGAAGGATTGAGACTCTGGGTGGGGGAACCGTCTGTGTGTGTGTGTGTGTGTGTGTGTGGTTTTCCTGTTCTGCAAACAGACACTTCTGTATTTCAAAGTAGTCTTGAACATTCACAGTATGCAGTTTCATCATGGCTGGTCACCTGCTGTTAGTCGACCATTTGTGTCAGTTAAACCTCTTTTGTTTAGACAGTATTGGTGTGAACATGTTTTATTACTACATATACAACACAAAAAAACAACAACATACAAACACAAAAACCAACCCCAAAGAAACACTTCTCGCTCATGAAAATAGTCTTCCGATTTTACCCCGCCTGTTGTATCTTTTCCTATCGCTACCAATTGAAATAAGTGATCGACAGTTCATTGAATGGCAGAAATTAATTTCTCGATATATCTGGATGGGTAAAAAACCAAGGGTAAAATTTAAAGTAATGCAATTATCAAAAGACAAGGGAGGAATGGCGCTGCCAAATTTAAAAGATTACTACTGTGCGGCTCAGATAAGAAACCTGGGGTATCCCTGTGACTCACAGTTCAGGGCCAGGTGGAAGGAAATAGAAGAGGGAGGCTCTGTGGGTCCACCCTTACAGGCAGTAATGGCAGACAAAAAAACTTATAGACAGTCTTGCAAATAAGAATAACCCCTGGATAAAAGTAACACTAAAAACCTGGCACAAGGTTGTTAGGAAATACAATTTAAAGGGTGCAGAAAACATATTACGTTGGTGTGCTTATGACATGGATTTTATTCCAAATAGGACAGACAATAGATTTAAAATGTGGACAGATAGGGGCCTTACAGCTTACTGCTGCTTTATACACAATGGGTCTGTGAAAAGTTTGATGATCTCAAAAGGGAATATGATTTAGAGAGGCAGGATTTTTTCAGATACCTTCAAGTAAGGAATCGATTAAATACAATTTTGACAGAGGACCAGAGAAGTGACATCCTGAAGGTTTTTGTTTCAATTTATAAATCTGGGTGTGGAAAGAAATTAATATCTAGATTATACAAAGGTCCAAGACTCCTCAAATTCGAACAGCCTGCATATTAAATGTAGATGGGAAAGGGAGGGAGATTTGGTCATATCTGGGGATGAATGGGAAAACATTTATAAATTACAATGGAAAACCACATCTTCACACAACTGGCGAGAGTTTGGATGGAAAAACATTGTGAGATTTTTTTATAACACCTGCTCAGAAGAGACATCAGGGTAGTGGAACAAATTGTTGGACGATGTGTGGTTCAGATGAGGCCAACCATTATCATTTAATTTGGGATTGTCCGAAACTTTCATCTTTCTGGCGTGACATTCTTGATTGTCTGGAGTATATGTTTGAAACGACTATACAATTTGATGTCAGCTCAATGTATTTTTGTACCATGGTATTACATATCCAATCAATAGCAGACAAATATCTAATGAAGATATTATTGATTGGAGCAAAGAAAGCTATAACAAGGAAATGGCTACAACCCAACACACCGACACTGGAAGACTGGCAAGGGACTGTTCACAAAATCTACATCATGGAGAGACTGACATTAGCTCTAAAATTGCATTCGGAGAAATTTAAGAGTTGGTGGTCGAAATGGATCAGATATATAAGATCACAGAGACCTGAACTGCTTTAAGTACCTCTATTACATGGCTTGAAGTACCAGTCTATTAATCTTGATGGAAAAATTAGTAAATGTGACTTCTTTTGTTCAAATGTTCCTATTGAAAACATTGTAAAATGAAAGGGAGAGTAATAGCTTGGAGAATATGTTAACACAATTGTCCAAATACATATTTCTGTTTAGCTTTTGAAATCCCCTGAGATACGTTGCCAGATTAGGGGTAAAAATTTGGTCAATGTGCATTATTCAAAATTTTGTTTCAAACTGGAAGTCATGTTAATAATTACTGCAGTACCAGATATTATCATGCACAGCTGTGCCCATTACAACAGTATAACTGTATTTTACTTAAAATTATATACACACACACGTTTTGTACATATGTGTATTTCGTTCTTTTAATGTACTGTTTCGTTTGAGTGTATCAATATGTCTTTATTTCTATACTGTTCTGTTTCCTTTTTAAATTATATCTTCAATCAGTCGTGTTTTGAGTGATACATACATATATTTAAATGTAATATAATAGAAGCGCACACATAAAACTGCATAAACACAGTGTGGGAAATGTTTTGGGGAGGTCTTGGCCTCAGCAGTATCATGTCTGGGATGTTCCTGTTCCCCCAGATAACATTCAGTCAGTCAGTTTTCAGGTCGACCTTGACCAGATTATGGAGAAGTCAAGCGCACACACACACACACACGCACGCACGCACACACACACACACGCACGCACACACACACACACACACACACACACACACACACACACACACACACACACACACACACACACACACACACACGCACACACACACACCATACACACTCATGAGAAACACACACACACACACACACACACACACACACACACACACACACACCATACACACTCATGAGAAACACACATACATTACCATACATTCGCGTGACGCTCAGAACATTGACTACGTGATTATAACAAAGTACAGGATGGTTGGGTCCATATCTGGTGATTTGGTCATGTAACAGTGATATAAGAATGGTTATAAAAAGCTGTGAAGATTTTAAGTAAAGCAGTTTGGATTCGCAAGCAGCTGTCTCCGTGTTTTTATTTCATCATGTTTTTGGGAGTTTTCTCCACAACAGTGGGAGGGGTGGTGGCAAAAGTGAGGGCAGGAATTGAGTGCATGAGGAGAATGGAGGGGGAAAAGCATGGGTATCATGCAGCAAGTGAGCGGTGGAAGACTATTTTCTTTTTTTTTTTTCAAATTGTATTTTTATCAGGGAGAAACAGAAAGTAATTTCAGTACCATTACACACATACAAAGCTAAACAGAAATATGTATTTGGACAATTGTGTTAACATATTCTCCAAGCTATTACTCTCCCTTTCATTTTACAATCTTTTCAATAGGAACATTTGAACAAAAGAAGTCACATTTACTAATTTTTCCATCAAGATTAATAGACTGGTACTTCAAGCCATGTAATAGAGGTACTTAAAGCAGTTTGAAACAAAATTTTGAATAATGCACATTGACCAAATTTCTACCCCTAATCTGGCAACGTATCTCAGGGGATACATACATTTCAAAAGCTGCTAAGTAACACCACAAACCACAAACGATGAAAGATAGCCTGAACCAAATCATGTGATCTACATGATTTGGTTCAAGCTATCTTTCATCGTTTCGTCAACCTGATCAGAAAACATCATGGCCACCAGTGGTGGAGAACCTGCTTCCTTGGGGGTAAGTAATCATGTATTAGTCATACTTATTTTCAATAAAACAACAATATAAATTCCTAAAATTAATTAGGACATTTGTCTTAACATTCTGATGAAGAAAAAATATTTCAACTGTGTTTGTGGTGTTACTTAGCAGCTTTTGAAATGTATGTATCCCCTGAGATACGTTGCCAGATTAGGGGTACAAATTTGGTCAATGTGCATTATTCAAAATTTTGTTTCAAACTGGAAGGCATGTTAATAATTACTGCAGTACCAGATATTATCATGCACAGCTGTGCCCATTACAACAGTATAACTGTATTTTACTTAAAATTATATATATATATATTTTCAAGCAGGGCATCTCGGCTAGGTCCTTTTATGGGAAAAGAAAGGAAAGCACAGGAATGAGAGTGATAGAGGAGATCCCTGCAAGTTCTTCTGACTCTGTGTCAGATGAAGATCAGGAAGATCAGGAAGTCATTTTCAGCCAGCATGAGATAGAGGCAGTGAGTGAAGGCAGTTCTGATGAGGAGGATGAAAGTTCTGATGAGGAGGATGAAGAGAGTAGTACAAAGTCCAAACGAGCCAAGGGATTCAGGTGACAGTAGTCTTATTTAGGGACACTTATATGTGCAATCCATACAAATGTATGTATGTTGTAGTTGATGTAAGGTGAAAAAACACAAACTTTCTATGTGGTATGCTTGTGATATTTACTGAAAGTAGCATGCCACTAACCAGCTAAATTCAGTCCATACTTGCTAATAATACCATTTTGTACAAATAACATAGCACAGTTATGTATTTTTGTATATATTTTTGTTTGTTTTTTACAGCTGCATTAGAGCACCAGTCAACAGCAGCTACCAGTGAATTCAGTGCACCTGATGAGCTGTCTTCTCCACGTAGCTACTTTGCCCAATTTTTTGATGATGATCTGTTCCAACATATTGCTGAACAAACAAATCTCTACAGCTGTCAATTAACTGGAGCCAGCATTAACACCACTGTGGATGAGATCAAGTCATTTGTTGGCATTAAGCTAATCATGGGAGTGGTGAGAATGCCATCTATGGATGATTATTGGGCAGAAGACACACGTTATGCCAAAATAGCCAATGTGATGTCAGTAAAAAGGTTTAAATGCCTCTCATGATTCATCCACTTTCAAGACAATCAGACATCAGTCCCAACCCAAGATCGGCTCTGTAAAGTGACACCAGTGCTGGAGCACATAAGAAAGAAGTGTCTGGAAATTGAGAGTGAGAACAAGTTCTCAATAGATGAAATGATGGTCCCTTACAAGGGAGCAAAGGCTGGGTCTCTCCGACAGTATCTCCCGAGCAAACCTCACCATTGGGGCTTCAAGATCTTCGTTCGAGCAGGCGTTTCTGGGATAGTGTATGACTTCCTGACATACACGGGAAAGAGCACATTTGGCACAGGCCAGGGTCCAGCCAAAGAACTTGGAGTTGGAGCCAATGTTGTCATTCAACTCTGCAAGACCATTAAGAACCCATCAGAGTGTGTTGTCTACTTTGACAATTTTTTTTTACCTCCCTCCTACTCATTGTGCATCTGAAGGAGTCCCTTGGTTTGCGAAGTCTGGAAACCATACGCAAGAACAGGCTTAAAGGATGCACACTTGAGGATGACCGTGCTGCTGAGGCAAGGAAGGGGAAGCTATGACTACAGGGTGGATAATGAGGCAGAAGTGGCTGTTGTAAAATGGTCTGACAACAAAGCTGTCACCTTAGCTAGCTCCTGTGCTGCAATCAGCCCTCTCAAGGAAGTCCAGCGTTTCTCCAGAGAGGAGAGAAGAAGAGTTGCTGTTCCCTGTCCAAACATTGTGTCACAGTACAATGTCCACATGGGAAGAGTTGACCTTGCTGACATGATGGTGGCCTCGTACTGCACCCCTGCAAGGTCACACTGGTGGTACCTGGGCCTCTTTTGGCAAATGGCTGATATAGCCATCAACAATTGATGGCTGCTGTATCATCGAGATGCCAAAAGCATTGGTGTGCAAAAGCACAAAAAGCTCAAGGAATTCAGGCTGGAGGTTGCAGATGCCCTTATCCACAGTGGAAAGAAGAAGGGAAGGCCTTCCAAGGGAGGGGAGGAGAATGTGCACAGCCCCAACAGATGCATACAAAGGCCAACAACCCCAAGACCCATGGTTGATGTCCGCCATGATCAAGTGGATCACTTACCAGCTTTCACAGACAAGGGAAGGTGCAGGCTTTGTCCAGGAGGACAGACAACAATCTACTGCACAAAATGTGGTGTTCGTCTATGCATCGTCACTGGGAAAAACCCACGCAACTGCTTCCAAGCGTTCCATAAAAAATGAAATATAGAAAGGAAATGAGGGGCATTGTTCATAGAGTTTCCACCGCTATGGAAAACCTGGACCCGTAAAACTTTCTCCAGTGTTCAATTGTGTATGCATCATTTGAGAAAATGAAATTGCTGTGTTGTTTTGTTTTTATGTAATCTTCAGTGCACAAAATGTTCAATATGTTCATCATGAAATGTTCCGTTTTTGTGTCACTTTTTTATGAGATTACTAAACTGGATTCGTAAAAATTAATAAAATCAACTTTAATAGTGCTGTGTGTAATGTAAATAACTACACTAAACACTTAGTTGCATACACCAATGCAAACAAAATCACCAGCGCATCCGTCCATGATCTGTGTGACATGACAACCATATCTTCAAGAACAATGGACACCTGCTGGGTTTCGAAGGGAACTTGAAGCACCTCCTCCTCGTTCACCACTGCCACCAGAGCTACTGCTCCCTCCTGGGCGGCTTCCATGTCATCCTAAAAAAGGAGAAAGGAATGTCTAAGTATAATTTTACAAATCAAGCTTATTAAAAGTCTGATGATAAAAAAACACCTATAACATTATCCCTTCGAGATTTTGGTATAAAAAGTTTAAGAAAATTTAAGTTTAAGAAAAAAAAAGAATTTCTAAACTGTAACTGAATGGACTTAGGAATGTAGTGTTTCATTACTCTTCTATACTACTATATCTTATTATAACGCCCATTAGTTGCCATAATGTAATCCCCATTTTTTTCTTGCTCAACAGGTAGTTCAGACCAGAGTGCACACACAACAGATGAGAGATCCTGCTAAATTCCATAAACCAGGAAGTGATTCCTTCAGTATTGAATTCAATGACTTGTCTCAATGTAGCAGAGGACTTGTCTGCTTCCTTTAGCCCCTCACAAATAGATCATCTGGTTGATAGTACTACAGGCTCATTACGAACAACTCTCGACTCTATTGCACCTCTGAAAAAGAAGATAATTAAACAAAGGAGGTTAGCACCATGGTATAACCAGCAGACTCGCAACTTAAAGCAAGAGGCACGTAATTCTGAACGCAAATGGCGTGCCGCTAAACTGGAAGAATCTCGTTTAGTCTGGCAAGATAATCTTAAAACATACAGGAAGGCTCTCCGTAGTGCCAGAGCAGCCTACTACTCTTCATTAATAGAGGAAAATAAGAACAACCCCAGGTTTCTCTTCAGCACTGTAGCCAGGCTAACAGAGAGCCACAGCTCTATTGAGCCATCTATTCCTTTAGGTCTAACTAGTAATGACTTCATGAGCTTCTTTAATGATAAAATTATAACTATTAGAGACAAAATTCATCACCTCTTGCCCTCAACAGGCACTGACCTGCATTCTGATACAGCAAGTTTGGAAACAGCTGTAAAACCTGATATATATTTAGACTGTTTTTCTCCCATCGACCTTCATCAAATAACTTCAATAATTTCTTCATCTAAGTCGTCAACCTGTCTCTTAGACCCCATCCCAACCAGGCTGGTCAAGGATGTTTTACCTCTAGTTAGCCCTTCTTTATTGGATATGATTAATCTGTCTTTATTATCAGGATATGTACCACAGTCCTTTAAAGTAGCTGTAATTAAACCTCTTCTTAAAAAGCCCACTCTAGATCCAGTGGTTTTAGCCAATTACAGACCAATATCAAACCTTCCCTTTCTTTCTAAGATACTTGAGAAAGCTGTAGCCAATCAACTGTGTGACTTTCTCCATAAGAACAGTTTATATGAGGATTTTCAGTCAGGATTTAGAGTGCATCATAGCACAGAGACCGCACTAGTCAAAGTTACAAACGACCTCCTAATGGCATCAGACAAAGGACTCATCTCTGTACTTGTTCTGTTAGATCTTAGTGCCGCATTTGACACCATTGACCATCAAATTCTTTTACAGAGACTGGAACATCAAATTGGCATCAAAGGAACCGCCCTAAGCTGGTTTAAGTCTTATTTTTTAGATCGTTCTCAGTTTGTTCTTGTCAATGATGAATCCTCCATGCATACCAAAGTTTGTCATGGAGTCCCACAAGGTTCTGTACTTGGACCACTTCTATTCAGTTTATATATGCTTCCTCTAGGGAACATTATTAGGAATCACTCTTAGTTACTCTAGATGGGATCACCCTCACATAAAACAAATTTCCAGGACTGCATTCTTCCACTTACGTAACATTGCCAAAATCAGACGCATTGTATCTCAAGCAGATGCAGAAAAACTAGTCCATGCATTTGTTACTTCTAGGCTGGACTATCATTGTTATCAGGCTGCTCCAATAAGTCTCTTAGGACTTTGCAGCTAATTCAGAATGCTGCTGCACGTGTTCTGACAGGAACCAAGATCAGAAATCACATCTCTCCCATTTTGGCTTCCTTGTATTGGCTACCTGTTAAATTTAAAATTCTTCTCCTTACATACAAAGCTCTTCATGGTCAGGCACCATCATATCTAAAAGAGCTCATAGTACCTTACTACCCCTCTAGAACACTGCGCTCTCAGAATGCTGGGTTCCTTGTAGTTCCTATAGTTTCCAAAAGTAGATTGGGAGCCAGAGCTTTCAGCTATCAAGCTCCTCTTCTGTGGAACAAACTACCATTTTGGGTTCGGGAGGCAGACACGGTCAACACTTTTAAGAGTAAACTTAAGACTTTCCTTTTTGATAGAGCTTATAGTTAGGGCTGGCTCAGGTCATCCCTTAATTATGCTGCTATAGGACTAAACTGCCGGGGGACTCCCCCTTTCAGGGTTATGCCTAGCCAGGCACGGTATTGGTTGAAGATGCAGTCACATCTCCCTTTACTGAAAACCCTCTCTCTCTCTCTCTCTCTCTGTCTCTCTCTCTCTGTCTCTCTCTCTCTCTCACCATCACCACCACCATCTGTAAACATACATGTCTGTCATACATGTACATTAATGCATCTTACTAACTAAACTTCTTCCCTGGAGTTTCTGTGCTCTCTCGTCCAGCAGGTTCTCGTGGATCGTGACTGCTGCTGTGGTCCTGCATGACGTCCACTACATATATTATTACTGTCATTAATGTTACCATATCTCCATTACAGTTTATAGTAACTTAGTTAATGATTTGCTGCTGCTGTGCATCTGTGTCTCTCTATCTCTATCACAGGTTCTACTGCTACTGTAATCATTTTATCATTCATTGTAATCCATTGTCATTTTTCATTGTAATTGTACAAAATGTTTCTGCTGACTGTACACGTGACATCTATTGCACGTCTGTCCGTCCTGGGAGAGGGATCCCTCCTCTGTGGCTCTTCCTGAGGTTTCTTCCACTTTTTTCCCTGTTAAAAGGGTTTTTTGTGGGCAAGTTTTTCCTCACTCGAACCGAGGGTCCAAGGACAGAGGGTGTCACTCCCTGTACAGATTGTGAAGCCCTCCGAGGCAAAATGTATTTTGCGACTTTGGGCTATACAAATAAATTTGATTTGATTTGATTTGAGCAATAAATCAGAATTTAGCACCAAGAAAGTGAAACTAGCAGATGCTGAGTTATTTTACAAACTTTCAAATTATTTTCCAAATTTGGAAGCAGATAATCTGTTAAATTAATCTTAATGTGCTTGATGAGACCTAATTTGAACCACATGTTAAAAAAGGAAAGTGATCTTCACGTGCTCGGATGTTTATTACACTGAGAAGCAGAACACAAAAATACCTTGCATGTTCTGAAGACTTCTGATGAATCTCCTGTTACTATTGTTTATAAGCCCAAATGTTAAAGAAGTAAAAACGAGCTGAAAATGTAGATATCATTGAACAGTATCTACACTGAACTTTTAATGAGGTGGCGTTCGTGAAAAATGGGTTAGGGGTTAGGGTTAGTTAGGGAACTATCCCATTTTCCATATTTTTCCATACTTCTTACTAAAATGAAACATAGGTAATTTCTGAGTATTTATTCCTTGGACTGCACTCCCTAAACAGCTGTTATAGGCCACTGTGGCCAGCTGTGGTCCCTGGAATCATTATACTATTATACTTTATTATACTATTATTATACTCATTAGTTATTGTTTTCATACGGCCTAAAATTCATTTTTATGTGTGTATTGGGGCGGACACGCGAGAGAGAAAAGACACCAGATTTCACGCAGCTACCGGCCAGAACGGAAACAAGCAGGTTATAAATGAAGAAAGGAAGAGCTCAAAATACAGAATACACATATGTCCAGGCGACTTTACTCTGTCCTTAGGACGTGAGTGAGGGAGGATCGGATGGTGGCAGCAGGGTCTCTCCTTTCATAACTGATCGTCTCGGTATAACAGGAGTTATTGTGCAATAATTTAATAATAATAATAATAATAATAATGCAGGCATCGGATTTTGAACTATTCAAGTATCTGATGAAGCAATTGTTATTACAAATTGCACTTTCTAAACATCAGGTGTTACAGTCATGGATTTGCTTTTCTATTGTTAATTTTCTATTTTGTTTTTCTCTCCAAGGAACAACTGCTTAATCATCTTTTAGAAAGACTTCGCTCTCGATTGGAAGATGTTCTGGGACGCCAGCCTCTGGACCTGGACTTCTTAGAGTTCACTTGCACACAAGAACTTGTGTTTTTAAATGCTGTATCGAGTCAAGTAACTGTTTGTCCAGCTATTTTAGATGAACTGACACAGCTACACAGTCTTATCAGTTTAGAAAAAGACAACAGGGAGCAACACATTGCAGTTGTGCAGTTTGAGCAAGGACCAGCTGGGCGACAACGGATGACCATATCCCCAGACTACCTCAGCAAACTGTTGGAACTTAATTTGTCTGTTCCATGTATTGCTAAACTCTTGGGGGTGTCCAGACGTACAGTCTACCGACGCATGGCTGAGTCTGATCTCTCAGTAAAGGCACTCTACAGCCCTATGACAGATGAAGAGTTAGATCAGTGTGTGAGAGAGATTAATTCTAGGCAGCCTAACTCTGGATATCGCAGGAATGAAGGCCCTCCTGCAAGCCAGAGGACTGAGGGTGCAGTATAACCGGGTCAGAGCCTCCATGCACCGTGTTGACACCATTGGTGTCATAAACCGAATGGTCCATGTAGGATGTCTAGCTAGACGGACTTATTCAGTTCCAGGACCCCAGTCATTGATGCACATTGATACGAACCATAAATTGATTTGGTAAATTCATATTAAGCAATCTTTTTGACAAAATGTATGAATTTAAAGTTTGTTTTTAAAGTATGTAGTTGTTAACAGTATCCACACATTTTTATACTGCTTCTGTGTTACTGTATATGCACCATAACAGCTAACCCCTTAAAATGGCACACACCTTGTCTATTACATTCAGCAACTATGTGTTGAACTTTTTTTTTTTTTTAACTTGCAGTATGTTATGTACAGTTGACAAATTTATTTTTCACTCGTTCAGCTACAACATTGTTGTCTTTGGAGGCATTGATGGTTTTTCTCACAAGGTTAGCAGAATTGTTTGGACAAAGTGCACATATTTCTATAATCATTAAATACTTAAATGCCTCATAGACGTGTAATTGTATTTGTGCTACAGATAATGTATCTTGGTGCAGCCTCAAACAACCTTGCCTCAACCACCCTTGCATTCTTCCAGGAATCTGTTGACAAGTTTGGTGTTCCTCTCAGGTGAGTGAATATTATAAACTAGGAGATTTTACACTATAACAGTACTAACATAACTATGTGTCTGGGAGATGAGTTGTATGGTGGGAAAAATACCAGGTCAAAGATAAGCACAGCTCATAACACTTATGTGGCTATATAAAGCCTATGTATTATCCCTGTTCCCTACCTTTTAGTAAGAGAGATTGTGAATGGTGAAATAGAATGATTAACAATTTTTAAAATTTTATTTTCAGAATTTTACTCTCAGATGCTTCAACCACTCTCATTGCACTGTTTTATTTTGTATTAATCAACCAATTAACTGTAGCCAATTTTTCATATATATGATCTTTGAACGTGTTTCGTGTCTCCTTTAGGGTACGTGGAGATCAGGGAGTTGAAAACGTGGATGTTGCACGCTTCATGTTTACAGTCCGTGGCACTGGAAGGAGCAGCTTTATATCTGGCAAGAGTGTTCACAACCAACGGTTTGTTCAATAGAATAGATACTGCTAATTGGAAGTTGCCCCCTCACTGATACCATGTGCCATCCACTACTCCCATTAAGCTGGCCTGCTCTCTCCCTCCCTGGCCTGCTCTCCCTCTGCCTTCCTTCCCACCAGAAGCTGCCTTCATCAGCTCTTGTTAACCATTTCCATGTTTTTGCATATTATGTGTTATAAACTGTTTTCTTGTCTGTATACGACATCTATTGCATGTCTGCCCATCCTGGGTGAGGGATCCCTCCTCTGTTGCTCACCCTGAGGTTTCTCCAATTTTTTTCCCTCTTAAAAGGGTTTTCTTGGGAGTTTTTCCCTCAGTCAATGTGAGGGTCTAAAGGCAGAGAATGTTGTTATGATGCTATGTAAAGCCCTTTGAGACAAACTGTTTGTAAAAATGGGCTATACAAATAAAATTGCCTTGCCTTGCTATGTAGTGGTACTATGTTAGCATACAACTGCTAGTAGGAGGACCATGATGTACTATTATATGTCACATTTGCATAGGGTGTAACATGCAGTATGTATGAAACAAGATCTAATTCTAAATATAGTGAGTTATGCATATTATATTATACAAATTCCAAAGGCATAGTTTTAGCTATTAAATAGGTTGGATATTTTACATTTTAATTGTTGTGCACTCATTGTGGATACAAGAAAAACATTTTTGTAAATATTTTTTTTTTTTTAAATTAAGGCTTGAGCGGCTGTGGAGAGACGTGTGGACAGCTGTTACTTGCATCTATTATGATGTTCTGCACTACCTTGAAGAAGAGGGCTTCCTCAGCATCGCCAATGAAACACACCTCTTCTGCTGCCACTTTGTTTTCCTCCCACGCCTGCAGGATGACTTGGATACATTTCGAAATGGTTGGGACAACCATCCGCTGAGAACAGAGAGCAACATGACCCCCAACCACCTGTGGGAGCTGGGTCGTAGACATTACCCAGTTCAAGGATCAGATAACGCAGAGGTACATACAGAAATGTGATTTGAATGAATCATTTCGTTTTCATGTTTAAAATGCTCTCTATTTGTAGGGCATGGATATTCCTGACATTGAGTGGGAAAACAGTGGACTTCTTTGTGATGACCATTTGGGCGTCATTGTTCCAGACACAGCAGGCCCACTGACCGATGGACAACTGACAGCTTTAAGAGCTGTAGTTCAGCCAAGAGCTGCATCTCAGTCCTATGGCAGCAATGTTTACATTGCCGCTGTTCAGTTTTGCGAGCAATTTCTTGATCTGATCTTAGAACCGATCAGATAGACTTCAGTTCTGAGTTATGTGTTGATGTTTTAATGTTTTTGCAGACTTTCGTTCCCTTCAGTTCTATCGGTGAAAAGAACAGTTAAGTGCACTTTAAACTCCTGCATTAATGGTTTATTAGAGTGCAGAGATTGTTACAAGGAATACATTACACAAGCTGCCACTCATAACCTGCATGTAACTTAACATACCACATTTTTCTATGAAAACTGAGCTTGAGATGTTTTGTAACAATGCAAAGAACTTTTAACTGTGTAACACTGTGAAAATAATATCAGTGTAAGTCCACATTTTAACAACTTGAATATTTTAAACATCACAGTTACAGTTATACAAATACAACAACTCCATACTGTCAGATAAATCTGAACACTTGTCAGCTAACAAGCATAAAAATATCAACATTTTACTTAAACAATCTTGTCTGACAAGTGTAAATACAGGTCCAGATGCCACTCAGACAAGACCAAATCCTGTATGATTCAAGATTCAAGATTCAAGAAGCTTTAATTATCCCGAGGGAAATTGCTGTGCAACAGTTGCGATACAAAAGTGGTGAAGTAATACAAGAGAGAGATAAAATAAGCTAGACTAACATAAAATAAAATAAGTATAAAATAAGTAACTCACTAAATACACAAAATGACAGTTAATACGTAGGTATATACAATATACAACTATACGCACTGTATAATTTGGCATAAATTGGAATAAAATAAGTACAAACTAAAAGTGATAAAGTGAAATTGGATAAAGTGACATTGGATAAAGTGATATTCGGCCTCATGACACAGTGTCTCCACTGTCCCTCTTGCGACCAGAGGTAGATGAATTATACAGTCTGATGGCCTCAGGAAGAAAGGACTTCCTCTGGCGTTCTGTGTTACACTGGGGGGGGGGGTGAGTCTGTTGCTGTAGGTGCTCCTGTGCGAGGTTAGCACCTGGTGGAGAGGGTGGGCGTTGTTGTCCAGGATACTATGCAGTTTACACAGCATCCTCCCCTCAGACACCTCCAACAAAGAATCCAGTTGGATGCCCAGTACAGAGCCAGCCTTCCTGATGATGTTGTTGATCTTGTTGGCGTCTGCTGCCCTCAGCCTGCTGCCCCAGCACACAACACCAAAGAAGATGGCACTAGCTACCACCGGTAGAACATCCTCAGCATGATGTTACATACGTTGAATGACCGGAGCCTCCTCAGGAAATAGAGTCTACTCTGGCCCTTCTTGTAAACAGCCTCAGTGTTCTTGGCCCAGACCAGTTTGTTATCCAGGTGTACCCCCAGGTGTGGGGGCAGATTTCCTCCTGCGGAAATCCACCACCAGCTCCTTTGTCTTGGTGGTGTTGAGATACAGATGGTTAGTCTCACACCACACGACGAAGGAGTCCACAACGCCCCTGTACTCCTCCATCCCTTCACTGACACAACCAACAATTGCAGAGTCGTCCGCAAATTTCTGCAGGTGGCAGGACTCAGAGTGGAACTGAAAGTCTGAGGTGTACAGGGTGAACAGAAAGGGGGAAAGAACAGTTCCCTGTGGGGCCCCAGTGCTGCTGATCACAGTGTCCAACACACAGTCCTGCAGTCTGACATACTGTGGTCGATCTGTCAAATAGTCTGTAATCCAGGAAACCAGGGGAGGGCCCACCTGCATCGCCATCAGCTTACGCACGGCGGAGCAGGAAGATGATGGCGTCCTCCACTCCCAGTTTCGGCTGGTAGGCAAACTGGAGAGGGTCCAGAGATGAGCTGACCAGGGGCTGAAGAAGTGACAGGACCAGCCTCTCCAGGGACTTCATCAGATAGGATGTCAGCGCCACCGCATGTGTGTGTTTCATGCCCCGTGTGACATTTCTCGAACTATTACTCACTGCGTGTATCAATAGCTTTTTTAAAAAGCCACCTCCTGTTGTTGTCAGTTAGGGAAGGGAGGTCCCACGCATAGGCCAAGTCCTGGACACTTTGTTTGTCCTTATCTGACAGTATGGATCCCCCTTCAAGCTTCAAGACAATAAGCCATATAAATGTCATTCATAAAGGACAATGGATACACAATAAAAGAGCACCCCATTGTACATAACATATTACTGAAAGAAAAAACAGTTTTTTAAAAAACATACAAGCCTGATGGTTTCTCTAATGTCCAGATCTGGACAGTCCTCCAGAGTAACTCAACATAAGTTGAGAGTTAATGTCTTGCTTAGTGGAAGTCCTGAAACTGCATTCAGGACTTCCACTAAGCAAGACATTAACTCTCAACTTATGTTGGCCCACCTGAAGACTTGTAAAGCAGCCATCCACCAGTAACTGTTCCCAATTTTGGAAATAAAACTTTGAGGGCATCACATAACTCTAAGGAAAAAATGGATACAAGTGTAAAAGAGTGTCCAAACTCATCATTCAAATCAGAAAAAGCATCAATGACACTGCATGACAAACTAGCAAATCATTATAACTTCATAGCCTGAATACAATATACAATACAATTTGCCCAAATAAGTAATTGCATGTTATCACCCTCTTCATGTATTGCGCCTTCATCTAAATGAGCAGTCCTACTGCCCAGTTCTGCGCGCATATGCACTATTTGCTCCTGCTCTTTGGGGGTTTTCTCGTATTGCTTCGGCAACAAATAAAAAAACACATCCAATGGCTTAGGCCTCCTGGCAGGAACAGGACTTGCTGCGGGAAAGCGCCTCTTTCCCCTGCCCCTTGTAAAAATACCTGGAAAGGACCTATAGAAAATAAAAAAAATAAATAAAACATGAACTACAACCTCATCTGTTTTTTGTAATTACATTAGAAGAGCACCTTTATTTTTATCAAATCCCATTAAGATTTTTTTCATTTCATAAACAAATTTAACATTAGCCTTGAGTGAAACGGACCTTACACATACTGAAGCATTCAACACAATACTATCATTACTTTGATTTTGCCTGTACAGATCAACAACGTGTCAAAATGTGTATACATAGGGCTTCATTTAAAATAAACAAACTTCTCTTCACCTGGTCATTTCCATGTGAAGTGATTCTGTCCGTCTGTCCGCCTCTGTCCGTCTCTGTTCTCTGCAGCATTGTATCCAAGAACATTTATTAATCATCAATACAGCTACAATGTATAAGTAAAATAAGCCATATGTACATGAATTAAAGTTTAATAAACCTCATATGTTGATTTGTGGCGCTACCACTGGCTGCACCTTGTTGACCAGACGAGCTGAGTAATTGTAATAGGCGGCGGGCTGATTGTAAAATATTATCACCATGACTGCCCTGTCATCACAAACAACACAGAAATAGTGAGAAAGGTATTACAAACCAGCAGCACAAAGATTATGTTTTAAACAGCTAATGTTACTGGACTACAGCAGCTCCTGTGCAGTGTTGTAATGTAACGAAGTACAAATACTTTGTTACATTGTACTTAAGTAGAATTTTCACATATCTGTACTTTACTTCGTTATTTATATTTCTGACAACTTTCACTTTTACTCCACTACATTTCCTAAACAAAATGTGTACTTTTACTCCGATACATTTCTCCTAACCATCTCCGTTACTCGTTACTACAAATTAAAATCAGAAGAAATTTGAGTTGGTGACGTAATGCCTGTTTGTTGTCATGTCAACCGCCAAGCGCGAAGAAGAAGAAGTCCCGCTTGTCCAGGCATGTCACATTATTGATGCCATCATGGAAGCCGCTGCTGCAGGCTCTGCTGCTAACGTTACCACTCCGGTAGCAGATGACGAGCATCTCGACTACAGTGGCGAACTTGGTGAACTCCGTGGTGGTGACGAAGATAATGTTACACACCCGTGGCCGTATTTGCAAGAAATATTTTCGTACGTTGGAGTGAAAGATTCCTCCTACCGGATTAATGCCTACCGAGAGTCACTGAAATATTGGCATTCGAATTCTCGCAACTTTGAAAACCAACTTCTTCTGAAGATGAACAGACACCTTTTCATTTTCAGTTAATAACTTCATGCCAGTTGAAAGACGTGCAGTTTGTCCATATAACACACAGGGAGGTTGAGGGAGAGAGCTAGTCACCATTGATGATGGCAGAAGTTAAATTTTTAATGTTGAAAAAGTTCAAGCCTCTTCCTCATGTGCCTGGATATTATGCTTTCACTGTAAGGAAGCCACAATAAATTTCATAATCAAAATTCTAACCGCTCACTTTTTAAAAAAAATACCTTTACTTTACTTTTGATACTTAAGTACACTAAATGTCAGGTACTTTAAGACTTTTACTCAAGTAATATTTTATAAGGTGACTTTAACTTCTACCAAAGTCATTTTCTGGTAAGATACTTGTACTTTTACTCACCGCTGAGAGAGAGAGAGAGAGAGAGAGAGGGAAACGTCTGAAAGTACCCCTCGAACAACAAGGATTTTTGGCCAAACCGTAGTTCCTATCATTGAACCGGTTCACTGTGAGCATCTTGAGCTCTTCCTGAACATCTACGTATATATTTTATATGGCTAAATCTCTGCTTTCCTCCAGAAATCTTCCCGCCATTTTAACATGGGTTTTACTGGCGTATTCATTCATAAATCCGGTTAATGTGCAACGTGTCGAGTAATATCTATTACTCTATTTTATGAACACAAATGGCAAATAGAGTAAACAAACTCACTGAAGCAGAATCGCTCTCGTTGGTGGACATGGCTGGTCTGTCCTACTGCCGGACTAGTGTCGGTGTCACATGACCAATGGAGCGTAACTTGATTGGCTGGACGTTGGATGAATTGAGACAGGGATCGATTGCTTCTCCCTGGTTACCCGGATGTTGAGTCTGGTTCTTTTTACACTGAATTTTTTGACGTTGAATTTTTTGACACTGAATTTTTTGATGTAGAATTTTTTGAGATGTTGAATTTTTTTTACACTGAATTTTTTTACATGTTGAATTTTGAAAAACTGAATATTTTGAGATATTGTTGTTTTTTTTTACACTGAATTTATTTTAACATTGAAAAAAAATCAGAGGCAAAAAAACAACTCAAAGTCTGATTTTGATGCTGAAAAAATTCAGAATTAGAAATTCATATTCAAACTCAGATGGCACAGAAATACTTCCATACTTTTCAGACAAACGGACATACCAAATAAAATTACTCAAATCTAATATCTAGTGATGACTTTGGTAATACATGCATATTTTTAAGTATTATTTGTAAGTTTTTACTCACCTGGGGTTCACAAAAGAGTGCAGGCCATCTGTCCTTCAGTTCAGCAACTGGAGGAGCTAAATCCACAATTTCTTCAGGTAAAGGTACGTTGCATATGTTGATGGATGGATATCATGTCTCTTTCCATTGATGTTCTCTTGAACTGCTCGACCATTGCAAGCCTCTGGGTCTCGAGTGTCTGTCTTGTTTCTCCGTGTGGATAGTTGGGAAGGAAGTTAACTTCCCCTCTTCTGGGTCTTTTGATGCTGGCCCTGGATGCCGCACCCTCTGGGTTTGTCCTGCTACGCTTTCCTGCATTCACAGCCACATCCTTTATGCCAGCCCTGCTGAGTTTTGTCCTGTAGTTGCCCATCCTCAAGCGCAAACTGTTCTGCCAGCCCTCATAGCCTTTTTTGGATCCATTTTCTTTTAGACAAGGGTGTTTGCTCACCAGAGCCTCTGCAGCCAAGCCAATCTGTTCAGTACTAGGATATGCTTTATGCTTGTATATTTCATCAGCCATTACATCCAGTACATTGTGCTTTTGATCCTTCGTCAACCTGACAGGTTTTCCCTCTCTCATATAGGCAGAGTTGCCCTCTTTTAGCGTTTATTCCACCTCATACGAGAAATTTGGAACAACAAAGATGGCTGGCCATCGGCAAAGTCGCTCTGGTGAGTCTGTGTTGTCAGACAATAACACAGTGTCATCTATGCTATTGGAACTCAGATCTGACTCAGTAACTTTAACTATCTTAATGGTTGCCTTAGCTGGTAGGTCCTCCATGTTAACTAAATTGCAGAGGGTGTTTCTGGGTCTTGAAACTGAAGGCGAAAGTCATAGGTCAGATTCAACTTTTCTTTTATTTCAGATATGAGGGCATGCACAGTTTCAGGACGAGAGGGCAGAACAAGTCTCTCAGCATTGATGTCATCTAGGATGACTCTTAGTTTAAGGAACTCAGTCGCCATTAACGCTGTCTTGGGGAAGCCTGAAACATACAAAAAGAGAAAAAAAAAACATGTCATTGCTCTCCTTTCCACTAGCTGCTAAACACATATAAAAATATTCACTTAATACATTTTTGCTTCTTATTGGTGTGCAGCAAGTTAAACACACATGTAGTCTAGCTAATAGTTTTCTGACATTAGGATGCTAACAAACACTCCTTTATTTAGACACTGAAATGAAATGTTTAGTTGCCAGAATTAGCATGCCTGAAACTTTGTAGGCAATCTGTGGCATTTGGTCAGTTAGTTGACTCAGAGATTTCACAGAATGGCTCTTGCTTGTATGTTCTGTTAGCTCATATGACCGCAAATGCTCAACATACCAGGTCTCATAGTCTTTTAACAGAAAAAAAATATCACTTCCAATGAGCAATATGTTTCTGATCTCTTTAAACTCAGGTAAGGCAGCACGTGTCCCACTGTGATGCTTGACACTACTGGATGTGTATTAACAGGCAATGAATAAATAAAGACAGACTCCACGTTTGAAGTCTGTACTGGTGGCTTGAAAAATCTTTGTGATGACAGATAGAACGCCATCATGTTTTGGTGTCTCTCTGCCAATGTTTTCAATACATTTTTGTAGTTGTGAGTGTCACAAACTATTTTCTTAAAAACCTTGTGCTTCCCCTCAAATCTCATTGTCCAGAGATGCACCAGAGGACCAAAGCACCTGATGAGAAAAGGATAATGTTCGATGTAATGATGCTTTGGTCGCAATCTTAAGTTGGGGAAGACTTCCTGAAGGAGTTGCCTGTGATCTAAAATTTTGCTGGCCATGTACTGAATGGTATTATCTGTGAAACTATGAGAAACAGCAAGCTCAACTATATCCTTAAATTCCATTAGGATCTCCCATATTTTTTCCCCTTCTGGCACTCTGGAGCCAATGAGAACAGGTAGCAGGGGGGGGCGCGCTTGAGCATGAGTAGTGAGTAGACGTGTCTTCCACAGCTCCCGCAGAAATCTGTTAAATTTCTACATTTTGGACCTTGTAACCGTTCAAACTTCGTTGGAAACACAAATTAAGTGACTTTATTACCTCACGAGTGGACAAATGCCTCCCAAATCGGCCAAACAACAGAGTGGGAGAGGCAACTCGGACTCCCCGGTTAGCGTTAGCAAAGAAACAGATGTGAATGCTAACAATATGGAAGCGCTGGCTAATGCAGTTACTGCTGTGCAAACCTCTATCGACTCATTTCGGGAGGAGAACCGGGCGTCTATTGCCTCTCTGCATTCGATTCTGAGTGTATATGGCCAACGAATTACTGATGTAGAAGACGGTATGAATGAGTTCGATAAGAGACTGAGCAGCGTGGAAACTTCCCAAACTTTACTGGCTAAAGAAAACCATGCCTTGAAGGAGAAGGTAACATACTTGGAAAACTACACCAGACGGCAGAATATACGTATTGTGGGGATACCAGAAAATGCGGAGGGCCCGCGACCATCGGAGTTCATTACCAGGCTGCTCATTGATGTGCTTGGTGAAGACAGTTTTGAGAAGTTACCGTCGGTGGACAGAGCCCACAGAAGTTTGGCCCCAAAACCAGCAGATGGCGACAATAGACCACGGCCGTTCATTGTCAAGCTCCACCACTTTCAAACTAAAGAGTTGATCCTACGCCTCGCCAGGCAGAAAGGCCCGCTCTCTTACAACGGATCAAGATTTCACATATTTCCTGATTACAGCCAGGATGTCAACAAACGACGCGCAGCCTTCTCCGAGTCCAAAAAGAAGCTCCACAAATGGTAGATATGTGATGGTTGTGGGAGAGCTGTTTCAACTTCGCTTAGTATTGGTTAATATCTACGGCCCGAACTTTGATGATGATCATTTTTTTAAAAAGATGCTAAGCTCCATCCCTAATCTAGATAGTCATCACTTGATTATGTCTGGGGATTACAACCTGGTATTGGATTCTATCTGGGATCGTTCTTCCCAGTCTGTACTGAGACCATCTAAATCTGTGCAAACAATCCAATCATTCATTGACATACATAAACTTATAGACCCATGGAGATTTAAGCACCCTACCAAGAGGGAGTATTCATATTACTCTAATGTACACAAGTCATTTTCCAGGATAGATTTTTTTTTGGTTGACCCCTATTTGCTGAGTGTTATTACAGATTGTAAATATGACCCAATTATTATTTCTGACCATGCCCCGGTGAGTATTAAAGTAACTCTTCCGATTCAGAGGACAAAACGGACATGGCAGCTTGACACACTCCTGCTGGCAGATTCAGACTTTGTAAAGTTCATTACAGAACAAATAGATTTTTTTCTGCAGGTAAACAGAACTGATGGTATCTCAGCCTCAACTCTCTGGGAAACACTTAAAGCATATCTCAAATTAAGACTCTGGACGGACTCATAGCTGGCTCTCCGACCCCTGATCTGATTAGGAGGAGAGTAGGCATACAAACTGAAATTGATCTCTTAACTACCAACCAAGCGGAGAGGCTCATCCTTAAATCCCGTAGTAGATTCTATGAAGAGGGGGATAAACCTTCCAAATTATTAGCCAGTCAACTCCGTCAAAAAGTGGCGTCCCGTATTATTTCGCAAATTATGCTACCTGATGGCTCCTCAACAGAGGATCATCAGACTATTAACAACTGCTTTAAAGAGTTCTATTCTAAATTATATTCTTCAGACTCAACACCGGATCACAACCAGTTTGACATCTTTTTTTCTAATCTGAACATTCCTACAATTGACTCCGACTCTAAAGAACGATTGGAACAAAATTTGACGCTGGAGGAAATTAACAATGCAATAATGTCCCTTCAGAGTGGAAAAGCCCCCGGCCCGGATGGGTTTTCAACTGATTTTTATAAAAAATTCAAAGATAAACTTGCCCCTCTTCTTCTCTCAGTTTATGCAGAAGCACTGGAGAATAACATCCTTCCGCCTACGCTCTGCCAGGCATCTATTACACTGTTATTAAAAAAGAATAAGGACCCTCGTGATTGCTCATCGTACAGACCAATTAGCTTGACAAACTGTGATGGTAAAGTGTTTTCAAAGGTTATTGCACTCCGGCTTGAGACAATTCTTCCTCATATCATCTCGGGGGACCAGACTGGATTTGTCCAGGGCAGACAATCCTATTTTAACCTGAGACGATTGTTTAATATCATCTATACTAAATCTAACACTCCGTCCCCAGAAGCAGTAATATCGCTCGATGCCGAAAAGGCGTTTGATCGGGTCGAGTGGAATTATCTTTTTCACACACTTAGCAGGTTTGGTTTTGGCCCTAACTTCATTCAACTTATCAAGCTCATTTACACTGATCCAACTGCCTCAGTTTATACCAATGGCATCTCATCCGAGTACTTTCCTCTTCACAGAGGGACGAAACAAGGGGATCCAGTGAGTCCGTTGCTTTTCGTTCTAGCTATAGAACCACTTGCTATAGCTCTCAGATGCAATAATAGTATACAAGGTATTTCACGTGGTGGCCTAACTCACACGGTCTCGCTTTATGCAGACGATTTATTACTATATGTCACCAACCCTATCACATCTACCCCTGAAATTCTTAGAGTTTTGCAGGAATTTGGAAACATATCTGGATATAAACTAAACTTTAATAAAAGTGAATACTTCCCCATTAGTAGTAATGCTAGAGAATATCCCAATCTGCCATTTAAGTTATCCGCAGAGTCCTTTACATATCTAGGTGTAAAAGTCACCAAATCCTATTACAGTCTATTTAAAAGTAACCTCACTCCTCTGCTGGAACAGTGTAAACGAGATATTAAAAGATGGTCTATTCTGCCTCTCTCTCTCATCGGGAGAACAAATTCTGTAAAGATGAATATTGTGCCAAAGTTTCTATATTTGTTTCAGGCATTGCCTGTTTTCATACCACAATCTTTTTTTAAGACATTTAATCGAATGATTTCTTCCTTTATATGGAATAATAAACCAGCTTGCATAAGAAAAGAATTTATGGAAAGACCAAAAGGCGTAGGTGGACTTTCGCTTCCAAATTTGTGTACGTATTATTGGGCTGCGAATTTTAATGCCACTTCTCTGACTTCACTTCTCTTAAAAGATTGGAATGATAGTATCCCTGCATGGCTCCAGATTGGAAAGGGTACAAGCAGCCCACACTCACTCCCTGCCTTACTTTGTGCTCCCCTACCATCACTAGTTAATAATATTAAAGATAATATAATTGTAACTCAATCCTTACGTATCATGTACCAGTTCAAAAGATGTCTGGGTATTCAGAGTATTTCTATTCACTCGCCAATAATACGTAATCACTTATTTCAGCCATCTTTATTGGACAATGGCTTCAAAATTTGGTATGATAAGGGTATCCATAGTATTGAGGACCTGTATGTCAATAATACTTTTGCTAGCTTTGAACAGCTATCCAGAAAATTCGGTCTGACCAATAATCATTTTTTGCGTTACTTGCAGATAAGAGATTTTACTCGTAAAAAGTTTGCTAATTTTCCTACTCTTCCCCCTCCTTCCTGTCTGGATTCCCTATTAAGGGTCAATAAGCTGAATAAAAGCAGAATATCATTTATTTATTCCCATATTATGGATAGCTGCAACCATTCTATTTCACATATTCGAGAACAGTGGGAAAATGACTTGGGGGTCCAGCTGTCTGATGACGAATGGGATATGGCTCTTACTAGGATCCACTCTTCTTCCATATGTTCTAGACATGCTTTAATACAGTTTAAAGTGTTACATAGATTACATTTCTCAAAAGCTAAATTAGCAAGAATATTTCCAAATGTAGACCCATTATGCGACAGATGTAAACAGACCCCGGCTACTTCCTATCATATGTTCTGGTCTTGTCCGAAACTTGTTCCTTTTTGGTCATCCTTTTTTGAAGTCATCTCTAATGCTTATGCTTATAACATCTCACCGTCTCCTTTGATTGCTGTTTTTGGTTGCTTTTCTGATCCAACGGGATCTATTCCCCCTGTTCATTTACAGAGGGTCATTGTCTTTTCCTCCTTACTAGCTAGACGCTTGATTTTGTTCAAGTGGAAGGCTGCTACTCCTCCATCACATCACCACTGGATTAGGGACGTTATGCAGAACCTTAGGATGGAGAAGATCAGATGTACCCTCAACGGCTCCATTAGCAGATTCCACAAAACCTGGGACCCTCTAATAACTTATGTGAACAATTTACCTGGTCTGGAACTGGAACTCTGAATGATTACACCTGCCCTTGAACAATCCTGTACCAAGAAGTATTAGGTGCACTTACTGTTTTTGTTGTTGTTTAGTTTAGTTTTTGTTTGTTTTTGTTTTTTTCCTCGTCTTTTCTTGTCTGTTGTCTATGACGAGTTTGTCACGTTGATTTTGGGTTTGATCTGTCTTTGTTTGTTGTCGGGATTGTTTTTCTGTGGTTATTTGTAAAACAGAGAATATGGTTGTTTTGTATGATAATTGGAAAACTACAAATAAAGTGTTTAAAAAAAAAAAAAAGAACAGGTAGCAGTCTAAGAAGAGTGTGGTTCTCATGCCCATTCCCACCAATTGTTCCTCGACTAGCAAAATTTTGAGGAACTGGGTGAGGGCGGTCCACCTTGTCAGAATGCTGGTAGGGAAAACACAGGATTACTTTATTCAGCTCCTCCAACGTGAAATATTTTTTTGCAATCAAACCTTTCAAACAGTGTGCCAGCTCCACAGGGACCACACCTTCAAACAAGTCATGGAGGACATCTGGCGGAAATCCTGTAATGGGATGGAAATAGGAGAGATGATCAGAGAGAACACAACTCTGTTTTACACCATAATTCTCCTCAGTTTCCGGGTATCATGGGAATCTTTTCTTCTCATTTCAAAACCACCGGTCACTGCATCTGATTTCTGCATTTCTGTCTGGTTGGCAAGGCAGAATCTGCAGAAATATGTAGACCTGAAACTCTCACTGAAACCAGCTGGCCCATGGGCTGCAAGGTTATCAGCCACAACAGAGTAGTGCCTTTGAGACAGTCACCAAATGCTTCGATGTAGACACCCGCTTCTTCAAGTGTTTTTAGATCACCCAAGAGAGGTGCAAAAACCTTCTCATATCCAAACTGTTGTACATCATTTGAGTTGCACAAAAGGGCCAGCTGAGTATAATGGAGGACTGAGCGATACTTAACTGGTATGTTAGCTAATGTCCAGTACACTGCACATACTTTGTGAATTTTTTTCGATGTCCCTAGAAGATTTGCAATTTCAAAATCATCCACATAGAGGATTATTGATAATTTCTCACCCTCATCTGAAAGAAGCTGATTTTCCTGATAGTGGGAGCCATCACAATATGAAAAATACTGTCCAGGCATATGTGTTGTTGTTTCTTTGACTTTCTCAAGTACATCAGGTTTTTGAAACAACTGTTGTAAAGATGTGAGAATAGGCACATACATGTAGGTGCGCTGTGATGACTCAATTAGGTATTCTACAGGCTTAACACACGGAAACTTCTCCTCAAAATAAGATTTTCTCGTCTTAGCTGTTAAGTGGTCCTTCAGGGGTAACAGATTTATGCAAAACATTACTCTCTGAAACTGCCTGGACAATCTCACTTACAAATGTGTCAGTGAAAGAACAGTCAGTTTTTTCAGTATTTTGACAACAGATTCTCTGACAACAGGTTCTGACAGTGAAAACAACTGATTCAATGTGCTCAATAATTTCCTGTATTGCCCTCTGTGATACATGAAGAATAGTTTGCATTTTCAAAAAGAAAGCAGCCAGATTGTACTGTAACTTCTCTGCTAATCCCTCCGTGCTAGTGCCTGCTACTGGGGCAGTTTAATCATTATCATGTGATTGCTCCACAGAGTCATGTTCAATGTCACTAACCTGGGAAGCATCTGGAACGTTTTGCACTACAACTGCTACATCATAGTCTGATGCATTCTGATGTTCTCTGCATTTGTGTGCATTGTATGTGGAGTAAACATTTGTTTTAAACTGTTATGTGTGGCCAGGTAGTGGGGGTGTTCCACACCTGGGAGTGTTTTGTTTTTGGGGCTGCTGTTCTCCCTCCTGTCCTCCCTCGTTGTTCCTTCCTCCACAGGTGGCAGTCAATTTGGTAATCAGGGAGGGGTTAAAGAGGAGGAGGAGGGAGGCCGCCGTCTCAGACTCTGGGGCAGCAGCAGCAGGGGAAGGTTTGCTTTTCTTTCTTTTGAGCTGAGCTAACCCTTCTTTTTCTCTCTGTCCATGATGGCAGAGTTTTCTTATTAAGGACCGAGCCAGGGAACCTGGTAAGGTCCTTATTGTTATTGGTCCGTTAGTTATTAAGGACCGAGCAGGAACCTGCAAGGTCCTTATTGTAATTGGTCCGTTAGTTATTATTATTCTTTCCATTCTGCGCTTTACGACACATTTCGACTGCCTCAGCAGGGACATTATGTGATTTTGACTTGGCACATTCGACATGCGTGTTGAAAAATTTCATATTCTAGGCGTTACGTTCAAGTCACTAACTGGCAACACCCCTAGGTGGCGCTATATGTGGTCAAATTTTCAGGCCCGAATAACTCCCGCCCCGTTTGTCGCACATTCATAAAACACATATCCACGCGTTCGGGGGATGTAGCTGAGTCTCCCTAGGTAGGCCACGCCCACTTCCGCCTAAACTTTTTTTTCGCTAGGGGGCGATATATGCAAAACACACCGTTTGCCCACTCACCCATGCACGTTTGTCCGATTTGCACGAAACTTTGCACGCACACTCTGGAGACCCTACTGACAAACTCACTAATATACAGTCTGTCGAAATTTTCAAAGATGGCCGCGTTACGAAGTTAGCACTTCCTCCCAATTTCACATTAAAACAGGAAGTGCCTTGTTTCGTCACAATCGTATGCTCGATTCGCACCAAATTCGGACCACTGATTAATCATGTCTTCATTGCGCATCCTGCACAATTTTGCACAATTTCAACCAACCGCCACACGGTGGCGCTCTTCCAAACTTAACGCCTCATATCTCAGCATCGGGAAGTGCAATTCAAACGTAACTTGGCACGCTGATTGCCCATGGTGCCCTGAGCCTCCTCTAAAAAGGGCCACAAAATTCGGTCACTAGGTGGCGCTCTCACACAAAAAAACTCATTCTGCGCAAACCGTAATACTTATGAATATGAGATTCACAGCACACGTGTAGACTGCTGTCTAGAGCTCACGTACCAAATATTGCGTTTCTACCGCGTGTAGCGCCCCCTACAGGAACTTTAAAGAACAGCCCCGGAACAACGTTTCACCAATTTTTACGAAACTTGGTGGGCCCATAATACGTGCCAAGACGCACCAAAAAGCCTCTTGGACCCATTTCCCAAGTCCCACAGGAAGTCAGATATTTTCATTTCAATTTTGGATTTTTTGCACTTTTGAGCTTTAACTCCTCCTGGACGATTTCTCGGATCGCCTTCAAACTTGCTCAGTACACTGATAGGGAGGTGCTGAATCTAAATTGTGCTCTGCGTAACTATACGTCGAAGGGCGTGGCCATACCATCGCCTCAAAGTTCGCCGTTTTAACCGAATTTTATGCTGGTTCCATATACTGCCCAAGTCTGACAATTATTAGACTGCTTCCATATACTCCCCCAATGCTGCCAATCACACTCTACTCTCATTACAACCCAGCAGATGGCGCCATTTCATAACACTTCAACATCTGACTGAAAACTCAGTCTTTTGCAATATCTGACACATGTCACAACATACACTGCTGTCACACACCTTCTATACATGACAGCTTTGGACTACACTGACGAGGGCTTGGGTGGGCAGTGACGTCACACTTTACTTACATGATCCACACATATCACGACAGCACCTGTCACGACGGGACATGTAGCGACGGCACATATCACGACATGTCACAACATACATTGCTGTCACACACCTTCTATACATGACAGCTTGGGACTGCACTGACGAGGGCTTGGGTGGGCAGTGACGTCACACTTTACTTACATGATCCACACATATCACGACAGCACCTCTCACGACGGGACATGTAGCGACGGCACATATCACGACGGGACATATTACGACGGCCCGGGACGCGGTTGCGACACACCCCGAGTTACGTCAGAGCGAGGTCCGCCTCAACGCTGCTTGCAGCTTTAATTATTATTATTATTATTAAGGACCGAGCCAGGGAACCTGGTAAGGTCCTTATTGTTTTTGGTCCGTTAGTTTATTTATTTATTATTATTATTATTATTATTATTGCGCTTCCACCTCTTCACGGCTTGTTTTGAGTGCCTGAATGTGCACTTTTCGTGATTTTTATTTGGCAAATTTGTCAGCTCTGGTGAAAAATTACATATTCTATGCATCACATTCGCCTTTGCCACTGGGAAGACCACTAGGTGGCGCTATATTTTTTCACATTTCCAGAGACCCGAACAAGTCCCGCATACTTTGTCGCACATTCATAAACCTTATATCCACGTGTTCGGGGGATGTAGCTGAGTCACCCTGGATAGGCCACGCCCATTTCCGCCTAGACTTTTTTTCCGCTAGGGGGCGATATTTGCAAAAATCACCTTTTCCGGGTTTCTCCATGCACGTTTATCCTATTCCCACGAAATTTGGCATGTACACTCTGCAGACCCGTCCTGACAAAAACACTAATGTAAAGTATGTCGCAATTTTACAAGATTAGCGCGTTATGATGTTAGCAGTTTCTGCTGATTTCGCGCCAAAACAGGAAGTGCGGTGTTTCGTCACAATGGTATGGCCGATTCACAGCAGATTTGGAACAATGGTTTATCGTGTCTTCATTGCACAACGTGCACAATTTTGCTCAATTCCAAGCCACCACCACAGGGTGGCGCTCTTTCAAAGTTAACGGCTCATATCTCCGCATCGGAACGTGTGATTCTAACGTAACTTGGTACGATGATTCCCCATGGCGCCCTGAAACTCCCCTAAAAAGGGGTACAAAAACCCACCGCTAGGTGGCGCTCTGGTGCCCAAAAACTCTTTCTGCCCAAACCGTAATACTTAGGAATATGACATTCACAGGACACGTGTAGACTGCTGCCTGGAGCTCTCGTACCAAAAAATCACGTTTCTACGTCGTTGTAGCGCCCCCTACAGGAACTTTAAATAACAGCCCCGGAGCCACGTTTCACCGGTTTTTACGAAACTTGGTGGGCCCATAGAACATCCCAAGACTCACCAAAAAGCCTCTTGGACCCATGTCCCAATTCCCACAGGAACCCCAATATTTTTATTTGAAATTGTCATTTTTTCCACTTTTTGCCCACTTTTAAGGATTAACTCCTCCTGGACCACTTCTCGCATCGGGTTCAAACTTGGTCAGTTCTTACATCTTGTCGCGCTCTACCCAAACGGTGCTCTTCGTGACTCTAAGTCAAAAGGCGTGTCCAGGGCGTGGCCTCAAAGTCGGACATTTTGCCCGAATTTTAGACTTCTTCCATAAGCTGCCCAAGTGTGCTAATTTTCATACTGCTTCCATATGCTGACCCAATGCTGGCAATCACACGCTGCTCTAATTACTGCCCAGCAGATGGCGCCATTGTATAACAATTCAACATCTTGGTGACAGCTCAATGTTTTGCTGCGTCTGAAACGTGTGCCATCATACACTCCTCTCACACAGCTTCTGGACATGACGGCTTGGGACTGCGGTGACGTGGGCTTGGGACGGCCCAGGACGCGGTTGCACCACGGCCCGAGTGGCGTGGGGGCTCGGTCCGCCCCAACGCTGCTTGCAGCTTTAATTGTATTTGGTCCGTTTATTATTATTCTTCATCACGGCTTGTCGTCACATTTCGACTGCCACAGCATGGACTTTTCGTGAATTTTATTTGGCACATTCGACGTGCCTGGTGAAAAATTCGATATTCTACCCGTCGCATTCAACTCACTCACTGGGAAGACCACTAGGTGGCGCTATTTCTCATACTGCTAATAAGTCCCGGCTGGTTTGTCGCACATTCATAAACTTCATATCCACGCGTTCGGTGGATGTAGCTGAGTCTCACTATATAGGCCACGCCCATTTCCGCCTATAATTTTTTTCCGCTAGAGGGCGATATGTGCGAAAATGACTTTTTCGGGTTTCTCCGTGCACGTTTGTCCGATTTGCACGAAATTTTCCACGTACAATCTGGAGACCGCCCTTACAAAAACACTAATTTAAAGTATGTTAAAATTATGAAAGATACGCGCGTTACGACGTTAGCACTTCCTGCTGATTTCGCGTCAAAACAGGAAGTGGGGTGTTTCGTCACAAAAGTATGCCCGATGCACACCAAATTTGGAACAATGGTTTATCATGTCTTCATTGCGCATTGTGCACAATTTTGCACAATTTCAGGCCACCGTCACATGGTGGCGCTCTTTCAAAGTTAAACGCCTATATCTCCGCATCACCACGTGCGATTAAAACGTAAATTGGTACAATGCATGCCCATGGCGCGCTGAGGCTCCCCTAAAAAGGGGAAAAAAAATTCGCCGCTAGGTGGCGCTCTGCTGACTTGGTGGCTCATTGTGCGGAAACCATAATAGTTATGAACGTCACATTCACAGGACACGTGTGGACTGGTGCCTGGAACTCACATACCAAAAATCGCGTTTTTCGCGGTTGTAGCGCCCCCTACAGGACTTTTAAGGAACTGCCCCGGAGCCTCGTTTGGCCGATATGTACGAAACTTGGTAGTCTCATAGAACGTGCCAAGACGCACAAAAAAGCCTCTTGGACCCATGTCCCAACTCCTACAGGAAGTCAGATATTTACATTTTTAATTATTAATTTTTAGCACTTTTGCGGATTAACTCCTACTAGGGAATTTCTCGGATCGGCTTCAAACTTGCTCCGTACACTCACAAGGTGGTGCTGAATTTAAAATGTGCTCTGCGTGAGTGTACGTCGAACGGCGTGGCCGTACCATGACCTCAAACTTGGCCGAGTCGCATATTTCCATTTCAAATTTTGGATTTTTAGCACTTTTGAGCTTTAACTCCTCCAAGGGCATTTCTCATATCGGCTTCAAACTTGGTCAGTACACTCATGAGGAGGTGTTTAATCTAAATTGTGCTCTGCATAACTCTACGTCGAACGGCTTGGCCATACCATAGCCTCAAAGTCGGCCATTTTGACCGAATGTCAAACTCTGCTGTCATTTTAGGGTTCTATTTTAATTAACTCCTCCTACAGCTTTTATCGGATCTGCTTCAACTTTGGTCAATACAGTCATAAGATTGTGCTGAAATTAAATTGTGCTCTGTGTGACTCTACATTTAAGGGCGTGGTCGTACCATGGCCTCAAAGTCGGCCATTTTGACCGAATTTTATCCTGCCTCCATGTGCTGCTGGCTCCATGTGCTGGCCCAATGCTGGCACTTTTGAACTTTAACTCCTGCTACAGGATTTCTCGGATCAGCTTCAAACTTGGTCAGTGCACTCATAAGGGAGTGATGAATCTAAATTGTGCTCTGTGTGACTGTACATCAGAACGCGTGGCCGTACCATAGCCTCAAACTCGGCCGTTTTGACCGAATTTTATGCTGCCTCCATATACTGCTGCCTCCATGTACTGGCACAATGCTGGCAATCACACACTACTATCACACAACTTCTGAACATGACAGCTTGGGTCTGGAGTGATGTCACCTTGGGAGTGCAGTGACGTCAGAGTTTAGTTACGTCATCCACACGTGTTTCACAACGGCACGTGTTACGACGGCACATGTTACGACGGCACATGTTAACGACGGCACGTGTTACGACGGCACGTGTTACGACGGCACGTATTACGACGGCACGATTTAACGACGGCACGTGTTACGACGGCCCGGGAGGCGGTTGCAACACGCCCGAGTTATGTTAGGGGCTCGGTCCGCCTCAACGCTGCTTGCAGCTTTAATTAAGGACCGAGCCAGGGAACCTGGTAATTAAGGACCGAGCCAGGGAACCTGGTAAGGTCCTTATTGTTTTTGGTCCGTTTCTTATTATTCTTCTTTCCATTCTGCGCTTTACGACACATTTCGACTGCCTCAGCATGGACTTTTCGTGATTTTTACTTGGCACATTCGACATGCCTGGTGAAAAATTTCATATTCTACGCGTTACGTTCAAGTCACTAACTTGCAACACCCCTAGGTGGCGCTGTTTCTACGCAAATTTCCCGCGGCCAATAAGTCCCGCCCCGTTTGTCACACATTCATAAAACACATATCCACGCGTTCGGGGGATGTAGCTGAGTCGCCCTGGATAGGCCACGCCCACTTCCGCCTAAACTTTTTTTTCGCTAGGGGGCGATATATCCGAAAAACACCGTTTTCCCACTCACCCATGCACGTTTCTCCGATTTGCACGAAACTTTACACGTACACTCTGGAGACCCTCCTGGCAAGAACACTAATGTACATTGTGTTGAAATTTTGAAAGACAAGCGCGTTATGACGTTACCACTTCCTGCCAATTTCGCATGGAAACAGGAAGTGCCGTGTTTCACCACAATATTATGCCCGATTCACATCAAATTCGGACCAATGGTTTATCATGTCTTCATTGCGCATCCTGCACAATTTTGCACTGTTTCAACCAACCACCACACGGTGGCGCTCTTTCAAAGTTAACGGCTTATTTCTCAGCATCAGAATGTGCGATTCCTACGTAACTTGACACGCTGATTACCCATGATGCCCTGAGCCTCCCCTAAAAAGGGGCACAAAATTCTGCCACTAGGTGGCGCTCTGGTTGAAAAAAACTCATTCTGCGCAAACCATAATACTTATGAATATGACATTCACAGGACACGTGTGGACTGCTGCCTGGAGCTCACATACCAAATATCGCGTTTCTACAGCATATAGCGCCCCCTACAGGAACTTTAAGGAACAGCCCCGGAACCACGTTTCACCGATTTTTACCAAACTTCATACGCCCATTGAACATCCCAAGACGCACCAAAAACCCTCTTGGACCCATTGTCCAACTCCCACAGGAAGTCAGATATTGTCAATGTAATTTTTCTTTTTTAGCACTTTTGAGCTTTAACTCCTCCTGAACGATTTCTCGGTTCGGCTTCAAACTTGCTCAGTACACTCATAAGGAGCTCCTCTATCTAAATTGTGCTCTGCGTAACTGTACATCAAAAGGCGTGCCCGTACCATGACCTCAAAATTGGACGAGTCGCATATTTCCGTTTCAATTTTTGGATTTTTAGCACTTTTGAGCTTTAACTCCTCCTACAGCATTTCTCCGATCGGCTTCAAACTTGGTCAATACACTCATGAGGGGGTGCTTCATCTAAATTGTGCTCTGTGTAATTCTACGTCAAACGGCGTGCCCATACCATGGCCTCAAAGTCGGCCGTTTTGACCGAATGTCAAACTATAATGTCATTTTAGGGTTCTATTTTAATTAACTCCTCCTACAGCTTTTATCGGATCTGCTTCAAATTTGGTCAATGCACTCATGAGATTGTGCTCAATTTAAATTGTGCTCTGCGTGACTCTACATTGAAGGGCGTGGCCATACCATGTCCTCAAAGTCGGCCGTTTTGACCGAATTTTATGCTGCCTCCATATGCTGCTAGCTCCATGTGCTGCCCCAATGCTGCCAATCACACACTACTCTACTTACACCCCAACAGATAGCGCCACCTACGACGGCACTTGTTACGACCACACATGTTACGACGGGACGTGTTACGACGGCACGTGTTACGACGGCACGTGTTACGACGGCACGTGTTACGACGGCCCAGGACGCGGTTGCGACACGCCCCGAGTTGCGTGGGGGCTCGGTCCGCCTCAACGCTGCTTGCAGCTTTAATTAAGGACCGAGCAGGAACCTGCAAGGTCCTTATTGTAATTGGTCCGTTTCTTATTCTTATTAAGGACCGAGCAGGAACCTGCAAGGTCCTTATTGTAATTGGTCCGTTTCTTTATTATTAAGGACCGAGCCAGGGAACCTGGTAAGGTCCTTATTGTATTTGGTCCGTTTATTATTACACTTCTGCGCTTTGCGCTCATTTTCGACTGCCTCAGCATGGACATTACGTGATTTTTATTTGGCACATTCGACGTGCCTGGTGAAAAATTCGATATTCTACTCGTCGCATTCAAATCCGCCACTAGGAAGACCACTAGGTGGCGCTATTTCTATAACTCCCGCACCGTTTGTCGCACATTCATAAACCTCATATCCACGCGTTCGGGGGATGTAGCTGAGTCTCACTATATAGGCCACGCCCATTTCCGCCTATAATTTTTTTCCACTAGAGGGCGATATGTGCGAAAATGACTTTTTCGGGTTTCTCGGTGCACGTTTGTCCGATTTGCACGAAAATTTGCACGTACACTCTGGAGACCGCACTGACAAAAACACTAATTTACAGTATGTTGAAATTTTGAAAGATAAGCGCGTTATGACATTAGCACGTGACGTTAGCTCGCGCTCTGGTGATGGAAAACTCATTCTGCGCAAACCGTAATACTTATGAATATGAAATTCACAGGACACCTGTAGACTGGTGCCTGGACCTCACGTACCAAAAATCACGTTGCTAATGGTTGTAGCGCCCCCTACAAGAACTTTATGGAAGTGAACCGGCGCCACGTTTCGCCGATTTTTCCGCCGTTTCGCCGATTTTTCCGTCGATATATACGAAACTTGGTAGGCTCATAGAACGTACCAAGACGCACAAAAAAGCCTCTTGGACACATTTCCCAAATCCCACAGGTAGTGAAATATTTACATATATTTTCGTTTTCACTTTTTACATTTTTAGCACTTTTGAGCTTTAACTCCTCCGAGTGGATTTCTCGGATCGGCTTCAAACTTGGTCAGTAATTTCACCCTGTCGCGCTCTGCTCAAACGGTGCTCTGCGTGACTGTAACTCAAAAGGCGTGTCCAGGGCGTGGCCTCAAAGTCGGCCAATTTGCACAAATGTCAAACTTTTTTACACTTTTGAGCTTTAACTCCTCCTACAGGATTTCTCAGTTCGTCTTCAAACTTGGTCAGTGCTTACATCTTGTCGACCTCTACTCAAACGGTGCTCCTCGTGTCTGTACGTCGAAGGGCGTGTACATACCGTGGTCTCAAAGTCAGCCGTTTTGACCAAATGTCAAACTGTGATGTCATTTTAGGCTTCTATTTGGATTAACTCCTCCTACAGGTTTTATCGGATCGGCTTCAAACTTGGTAACTACATTCATCTTGTGGAGCTCTTTTCAAACGGTGCTCTTTGTGACTGTAGGTCAAAGGACGTGTCCAAGGCGTGGCCTCAAAGTTGGTCAATTTGCACAAATGTCAAACTTTTTAGCACTTTTGAGCTTTAACTCCTCCTAGAGGATCTCTCGGGTCGGCTTCAAACTTGGTAACTACATTCATCTTGTTGACCTCTTCTCAAACCGTGCTCTTCGTGACTGTACGTCGAAGTGCATATCCATGGCGTGGCCTCAAAGTCGGCACATTTCACTATGGCTCCATATGCTGGCCCAATGCTGGAAATCACGCGCAACTCTCATTACTGCCCAGCAGATGGTGCCAAATCCCAACAGGCCCATACAATTTTTCCACAAATCCTGTCCTACAAACATGCACATTATGTCACCACATGCCATCTTTTCATACAAACTTGCACACATTTCAGCTAATCTCACACATTTTGCTTTCTGATCCTACACATTCATACAATATATGTTAGTTTTGCGCATCTGGGTGATAATGTTATCTAGGAGCATTATCAATTGCAGGTGTGGCGTTTACTGTACCTGCAGTTAGAGCGAGGTTGGAAGAGGATCAGACTGAGTTTAACCAGGAGGATCATCATGACAAATGAGTTCACTTCAGCATGCAGAGGCCATTCAACATACAGTCACAAATACACAACTTGTAATCAGCAACATTAAATTTCCACCTTTCGCAGTGAAGGCTCTCTCTATGAAAGCTGAGTCTTATGAAGTGTCTGAAACTTGTCACAACGTAGAGTGCTCTCACAGCTTCTGGACATGAGGGCTTGGGAGTGGAGTGACGTGGGCTTCGGACTGCGGTGACGTGACACTTTCCTGACGTGGTCTGCACGTGTTATGATGGCGCGTGTTACGACGGCGCATGTTACGACGGCGCGTGTTACGACGGCGCGTGTTACGACGGCATGGCACGCGATTGCGCCAAGACCCGAGTGGCGTGGGGGCTCGGTCCGCCTCAACGCTGCTCGCAGCTTTAATTATTATTACGTTTCATCACGACTTCGCGGCTTGTTTTGAGTTCCTAAACGTGCACTTTCCGTGATTTTTATTTGCCAAATTTGTCAGGTCTGGTGAAAAATTATGTATTCTATGCATCACATTCAACTGTGCCACTGGGAAGACCAGTAGGTGGCGCTATATTTAGGCCAATTTCCAAAGGCCCATAAGTCCCGCATACTTTGTCGCACATTCATAAACCTTATATCCACGCGTTCAGTGGATGTAGCTGAGTCACCCTAGATAGGCCACGCCCATTTCCGCCTAGACTTTTTTTTCGCTAGGTGGCGATATTTGCAAAAATGACTTTTCCAGGTTTCTCCGTGCACGTTTATCCGATTCGCACGAAATTTGCCACGTACACTCTGCGGACCGCCCTAACAAGAACACTAATATAAAGTATGTCGAAATTTTGCAAGATTAGCGCGTTATGATGTTAGCACTTCCTGCAGATTTCGCGCCAAAACAGGAAGTGGGGTGTTTTGTCACAATGGTATGGCCAATTCACACCAGATTTGGAACAATGGTTTATCGTGTCTTCATTGCACAACGTGCACAATTTTGCTCAATTCCAAGCCACCACCACAGGGTGGCGCTCTTTCAAAGTTAAGGGCTCATATCTCCGCATCGGAACGTGTGATTGTAACGTAACTTGGTACGATGATTCCCCTTGGCGCCCTGAGGCTCCCCTAAAAAGGGGTACAACAACCCGCCGCTAGGTGGCGCTCTACTGGCCAAAAACTCTTTCTAGCCAAACCGTAACACTTAGGAATATGACATTCACAGGACACGTGTAGACTGCTGCCTGGAGCTCACATACCAAAAAACATGTTTCTAGTCATTGTAGCGCCCCCTACAGGAACTTTAAATAACAGCCCCGGAGCCACGTTTCACCGATTTTTACGAAACTTGGTGGGCCCATAGAACATCCCAAGACTCACCAAAAATCCTCTTAGACCCATGTCCCAATTCCCACAGAAAGCCCAATATTTTTATTTGAAATTGTCGTTTTTTGCACTTTTTGCCCACTTTTAAGGATTAACTCCTCCTGGACCACTTCTCGCATCGGGTTCAAACTTGGTCAGTTCTTACATCTTGTCGAGCTCTACTCAAACGGTGCTCTCCGTGACTCTAACTTGAAAGGCGTGTCAAGGGTGTGGCCTCAAAGTTGGACATTTTGACCAATGTTATACTGGCTCCATATACTGGCCCCATGCTGCCAATCACACGTTACTCTAATTAGAGCCCAGCAGATGGCGGAATTCCATACCAGGTCAGCATCTGGGTTACAGCTCAGTCTTTTACATTGAAGTGCTCTACCACAGCTTCTGGACTCCAGTGCTTCAGACTGCAAGAAAGTGGGCTTAGGACTGGATACTTTCATGACGTTGTTCGCAAGTCTTACGACGGCACGACTTACGATGGCACGTGTCACGACGGCACGGGTTCCGACGGCGCAGGGTACGGTTGTGCCACGGCCCGAGTGGCGTGGGGGCTCGGTCCGCCCCAACGCTGCTTGCAGCTTTAATTTTAGTTTGTTATTTTAGTTTGAGTTGGAGACCACCGGTAGTCCTGTTTGTCGTTTTGTGTTAGGTTAGGCCTGTTTTTCCCTAGTTAGTGGGGAAGTGCAGGGTGCGACGGCCCACAGCGTGGCTGACCCTGCGTTTCCCCCTCTTTCTTTTTTTTTTTTGGCCAGGGTCTCCATCTCTTTTTGGTTCATTACTTTCTGGGTAAAATTTTTCCTTTTTCTTTTCCTCCCCATCAATAAAGAATCTTTTTTTGCAAACTTTGAAACTTTTGTGTGGTGTCCTTCATATGTTGTGGTCTCATTGAGCCAGTACTAAGTTAAGTATTAATTTAATTTTATGAGGCCGTAACATATTTGGGGGCTCGTCTGTAAAGGCCAATAAGGGCAAGTTAAGCAATAATAATTTAAGTTAAAAACAGTTAAAAATGAATGATCATAATTTCATTATAATTCATATAAGGTTTAGAGTATATTAGTTTAAAATACACAATTAGTAATGTGTAAAAGGTTAAAAACGTTTCTATGCTCTAGATTCTATGATGTGATGTCACTATATAGTGGTAACTATGGTAACTGACTGTGTATATGTTAAGTTTCGAGTCAGAACATGGAAGCAACACAGTCTTTTGACCGTGCGTCAGACCTTGTAATTTACTTTGTTTTTGAGTAAACATTTTAAAAGACAAAGGAAGTTGTCATGTCTCGTCACTCGCGTGGAAAAAGATGTGTGTGAGCCTGCTGCATGGAAGGAAAGAAGGAGAGCTCACCCAAGGATGCTGAAGCAGAAACGGACTATTGTTTGAAATAATCTCCAGGACAAGGTACTGTCAGATCCTCTTAAGATCCAAGTGCATTAAGACGAGCAGACGTAAAGTGGATAATTACGGAGCTCGAGCCGAAATTAAAGGACGATTGCAAAGAAAAAATGCAAGTGATGGATTTCTCCGTGTGAACTGTATTGCAAGCCTTGAGTCAAACAACGTGGAGTTTGGCATCATTTTGAGAAGTTGTATTGCACTCGTTTTTATGAAGAAAAGTGACTTTGAAGCAAAGTACTTTTAAACTTTTGCATACTACTTGAGCCTTTACTCTGCAATATAAGATGGCTAATGAAAAGGAGCCAAGATATCTCGAGGATACAGTGGAACAGGGAAGGTCACGCAAGCTGACAGAGAAAGCACTACAGGAGAAATTACAAAGGCACATAGCACTGAGGAGACACAATTTAGGAGCTCTGACGAGTAAAATAAGGGACGTGGAGACAATGAGGAGTGATGCTCAAAATTTGCAAAGAGTGAAAGAAGTGATGGGAAATGATTTTGCACTTAATCTACAGGAGTTTAGTCGCCTCAACAATGAAGTTGCAAATCTTTTGGCTGAAGATGAAAAAATATATGACCAGGAAAAATGGTTTGAACCCAAAATGGCATCCATCACAAAATTTATGAAAGAAACTAAAAAATGGATTGCAGATGTACATGAATCTGTACTGCAAAGGGAGAAGGATGAGGACGTTGACCCCCAAGATACTGTCAAACCAAGTGACAGTGTTTCTCAGGTTGATGTCAGTGATGCAGGGTACGCCCGCCCATGTGGATCTCAAGTTAGTTGCACGTCAGCCACAACACGAGTCTCATCAACACGCGTTAAACAAGAAGCTTGAACGTGTGGCTGCGCAGAAGAAAAGGCAGCAGCTTGAGCTTGAAATGACCAGACTTAAAGTTGCAAGGGAAGAACTTGAGCTGGAGACTGCATTAGCTGAAAGCAGTGCAAAAATAAAGGTGCTCAAAGAATATGAGAACTCAGAAGATGGTTTGAGTAGCCACAGACTAGCACAAAAGCTAGGAACGTGAAGCAAGAAAGAACCAGGTTTCCTCTTCAACCAGGCAGCATGAACTTTTATGCACCACCACAAACGCTGCACAATGTGGCTCCACAAGATTTGAACTATAATGCACCAACCAACAGAGGTGAGGACATAATAAAAGTCATGCAAAATCAGAATGTAATTACTGAGCTGCTAGTTAAACAACAACCCAGAGGAAAAGAAAATCAGAGAAGAGATCTCAATAGTGTTTCATTTATTTCTCAGAGACAACTATGAGAGCTATGTGAAACCAAAATGAGACTATAGCTTATTTCTCCTCTTTCTCAGTTTCTTCTCAGGAGCAATAAGATGCACAAAATCTCAATTTAGACTCCTCCCAAGTTTAAAAAGAGATCTCACCAAGCTCTAAATGAATTCTCTGATTTTTCTCAACATTTGTGTCTCTTTTGATCTCAGACAGAGAAGTAAGAGAGGTCTCTCTGTGAACTCAATCTACTCTCATCCAGCCTCCTCAATTCATGAATCTCAGGTTCATCTCAGTCAGAGCAAAGAAAGAGCTCTCTGAAAGTGCTCACTGATTTCTCATCCTGACTTAAAGTAATGTACGAAAAAAAACATGGCTCACCTGAACAAATCACTTTTTTCACTGCAGACCAGTACCTACACAATGATTTAATAATTAATATTGTATCATTGCAGGCTGAATGAACTGAATGAAAATAAATAGTTGTAGGCTGCCAGTCATCATAGTCGTCCATACTGTAATTACCCAAATTATATTTTATGTGAAAAACTTTACTTTGTTTCATAGACCACTTAATAAAACAAAACATAAAACTGATCTGTCATTTCTTACATCTACTAATTTTACATTGTCAAATGAAAACGAACATTATTTATTGGTAGCTGGAGAGTAATAAATGGCATTTTGAAACACCATGTGGTCATCATTTGATGAACATGTTAATAAAATGGTAGATGGCACAAGAATATGCTGAAATACTAAATGTGTACGAGTTAAAATTAATATAAATATACTTGGCTGCTATGACAAAGTTAATAATTTAATCTTCGGTAAAAGTCATATTAAATAATTGTGCACGCTCACACAGAAGCTGCACAGCGTAAGCGCCCGAAGATGTGACCTATGACCCACGCATCAGCGTTACAAAATCTCATTGGATAACAGCGTTGTCCATCACAACGCTGCATCGTGATTGGTTGAATTGAAAGACTCACTTGCCTGCAGCGCGGACTCGGAGCGCAGAGGCTGCCGGAGGAAAACAAACACAGTGCACCTCGAAAAAGAAGGTAAGCTACATCATTGTACTTTTATAATAATTCTACTTTGAGTGAATGTTTATAACGTTTATATGGCTGGTGTTTATGTTAGGTCTGATACACTCGGAAGAATCTGGTCTGCAGTAAAGTTAGCTATCGCTAGCCTCAAACCACCACTTGTGACTGTGAACTTGCTAATATTAGCCACAGCAGTAGGTCAAATGAGGGGAAATAAACCCGCGAGGAAGCCAGAGCCCAAATACTGTACCGTGTTTCAGACGGTGTAGAGGTCTCCGTTTTTAAGCAATAGCTATACTTAGCCTCAGCTAACTTTACTGTCATTCAGAGGGCTCAGTTTTAAAGCTACAGTGAAAACTCTGCTATCATATTAATAAACGTAAGCTTTGATACTGAGCATGCGTTCCTAGGATGGAGGCAGGGGTCAAATAATGCTCTTAAATGAAGCTAAATTTAGGCGAGGGAAAAACAGACATGACCATTTTCAAAGGAGTCCCTCAACATTACATATCTGTGACAATTCAACTGAGCAACATGTAGTCCTACTCAATACTCAGATGCAAACACTATAAATGCCAATAATGTGGACAGCAATTAAGTTAGAATATGAAATTGTCTTAAATATTTGTAAATTCTGTTAATTGTTCTACATAAATGAATTCTAGATATTTGGATATTATTGGGTGCTTTATCTAAATGCCTCTATCCCTGTAAAACAATCATTCATCTTCTGTGTTACAGGCAGTGAACAAGTTAAATCTGCGAGTGGCCTGTACCTGTCCTCTACTCGCCTGGCTGCAATTCATGGAGAGTAAGGAAGGACTGCCTTCGCTTGCTCCATCTTCTGTTCGATGACTTCTTCACTGCAGAGGAGTGCCAAAATGCAGTGGCTTTTGGGAGACATGGAAGGGTGCCGGATGGGAAAACAGTCCTGGACAAGGCTAAAGTCATCGGTACAATGCTCATTTTATTGCTCCATGTTTTATAAAAATAAAACAAATAATGACTTGTTGGTACTTAAGATTTTTTACTTGAAAAATGGACTATGTGTCAAATTTGATTTTGATATTTTCTTTTATGTGTCTGATTTATGTGGTCAGAAATCCTCAGTACATCAACATGTTTACATAACGTGTAACAATAACATTAATTTAGTAACTGGTTTACATTTAGCAGTTTGCTGTTATAGTATGTGGAGTTGAATTGATTTGTAATTTGTGCTTTCCTTCATCCTTGCAGCTTCCATCATGCACTGTAGCACACTGGATGGATGGACGGACGCCGGTTGGCAAAACTAAGATGAAAAAAAAAAGATCAACAAATGCTGCATTAGACCTGCAAAGACTCTTGATTCATGAATGTGGCACATGAGAGGAAAAGACATTTGTTGAGGTGACCGTGGTCAAAAAAGCCCTCATACACAAATGCTGCTCAAAGACTGTAGTAGTTGTTACACTTTTACAGACACTGTTATAAAAATATAGTTCTTGCTGAGAAGAGGCAAATGTATAGTTGTGATTTTCTAAATGATGAACACATGGGACATTCATTTATTTGTGAAAAGATCGCCAATTATTGTTGTCAATTTTAAAGATGCAAGTTTTTGGATCTTGTGTATTATCAAGTGTGTGAAACTGTTAGACACTGTTCTTAAATCAGCCTTCCTGAGAGATGCATTGAGAAACTATTACACAGCTAGCTGAAATAGTCCATTGTTATTGGTCAGTTAATCTGCAGATCACTATTGTCAGCTATTGTCAAATATTGTCAAAGTGTTTCATGACTTGGCCATTTTAATAAATGGATTTTTTTTCAGCATTTTTAAGTTTCCTTGATGTGTGTGTGTGTGTGTGTGTGTCTCCACAATTGCTCTTGTATTGCTCATTTTTGTTTCCAAATGAGAAATAAATGAGATATCTCAGTTAAGTCGCAAGTATGGCTCCTGTTGCTAGTTGCCCTGTCTCACTTATTTATTGCTCCTAGTGAATTTTAGGAGAAACAAAAGAGAAACATATCAGATAAAATAGAAACCAACATGAGGCTGAAATGAGAATCTCAATTTTGTCTCCGGAGCTGTAGAAGAGCAACCTTTGAGCAGTAAAATTTTCCTCTGGGAAAAGCAATCTCAGCTACCAGTGAAGGATATTCCTGTCTTCAGAGGTGATGCACTGCAATACAAATCGTTCAATAGAGCATTTGAGCATTCAATAGAACAAAAGACAGACAATGATCAAGACAGATTGTATTTTTTAGAACAGTTTACAGCCGGTGAACCCCAAGAGTTAGTCCGCAGCTGTGCTCACATGCCACCCAGCAAAGGCTACTACGAAGCGAAGCGTCTTCTTCATAAACACTATGGGGATGAACTACAGATCGCCAGTGCATACATCGATAAGGCATTAAAATGGCCGCAGATCAAGTCAGATGACGGAAAGGCATTGAGTGCTTATGCAATGTTTTTGGTTGGATGTCGCAACTCTATGGAGGACATAGACTTCTTAGACGAGATGGACAATCCTACCAACTTACGAATAGTGGTGTCTAAACTACCCTACAAAATAAAAGAACGCTGGCGTGCTGAAGCCTTTGATATCAAAGAGCGAAGAGGCAGAAGAGCAAGGTTTGCTGATTTAGTGAGCTACATAGATCGCCAAGCTAAAATAATGCTTGATCCCCTCTTTGGTAATCTACCAGACAGCCGCTCAGTCACAACTGGAAAAACTGAGCTCAAAGAAAGGCATCCTGCAAAGAGAGAGATCCGTGGAAGAAGTTTTGCCACAAACGTTTCAGCTGAAAACCAACGGCCTTCAGGATCATATGTGAAACCAGCAAACTCGAGCAAGACAGGGATTGCCTTTGAGAAGCCATGTTTGTACTGCCAGCAATCTCACACCCTAGCTACATGTAGCCAAATCAAAATGCAGCCACACAAAGAACGCATGGAGTTCTTGAAGTTAAAGGGCCTGTGTTTTGGATGCTTAACCCCTGGCCATCTCAGCAAATTCTGCAAAAGAAGAATTAAGTGTAAAGAATGTGCATTAAGGCACCCAGACATTCTACAGACAGCAAAAAGGGAAGTTTCTGTCTCATCTGAAAAGAGCGATGGTAGCCACGGAAATAAAGAGTTCCATTTCATCTGAGAAGGCTTATGGTGCTCAAAAAGAAGAAGTATCATGTGCTCAAGTTTCTATCACTCAAGAATCCTGTAGCCTCACAGGGGCCGGAGAACCTGAATGTGTGCTGTCAATAGTACCAGTGAAGATTAAGTCAAAAAAGAGTGACAAACTTTTGCTTTCTTGGACCCAGGAAGTACAGCAACGTTCTGCACTGGAGACCTGCAAAAGAAACTGAACGTTAAAGGGAAACCAACACAAATACTTCTCAGCACCATGGGTCAAAACAAACCTGGAGAACAGAAACTCATGAACAGTTATGTGATATCGGACCTGGAAGTGTGCGGACTGGAAGACAACAAGTATATTCAGTTACCCAAGGTGTACACTCACAGCAACATACCTGTTCACACTGACAACATACCAAAGCAATCAGATATGTGCAAGTGGCCTTACCTCAAAGAAGTACGCTTGCCAGAAATAGAAGCGGATGTAGGCTTACTCATTGGAGCAAACTGTCCAAAGGCAATGGAGCCATGGCGCATCATCAACAGTAGAGATGGAGGACCTTATGCAGTGAAGACTGCTGTTGGCTGGGTCGTGAATGGGCCCATAAGAAAAGAACTGGACGACACAGAGAATAAACCGCCTCAATATTCAGTGAACAGGATCTCTGTGATGGAAATTGAGAAGTTGCTGGTCCAGCAATACAATACTGACTTCCCAGAGCGTAACTATGATGACAAAGAGTTGTCACAAGAAAACAAACAATTCATGCAGTCTGTGCAGGAAACAGCAACTCGAGAGAATGGACATTACAGCATTGGATTGCCACTCAGGAACAGAAGGCTTCAAATGCCTAATAATCGTTGCGTGGTAGAACAGCGCATAGCCACTCTGCTCAGAAAGTTCAAGAAGAATCCTGAGTTCTATGAAGAGTACAAAGCCTTCATGGACACCATTATTGACAAAGGCTATGCTGTTCAAGTTCCAGCACATCAGCTGAACCGTGATGACAACAGGGTGCTCTACATACCACATCACGGGGTGTATCACCCTAAGAAAAGAGAGTTTTAGAGTGGTCTTCGACTGCACAGCCTCGTTTCAGGGCCGGTCCTTGAATGATGAGTTACTTCAGGGACCCGACATGACCAACACATTGGTTGGTGTCCTCTTAAGATTTCGTGAGGAGCCAACAGCCATGATGGCAGACATCGAGTCGATGTTCTACCAAGTCAAGGTCCCAGAAGAGGACGCAGATCTCCTCTGCTTTCTATGGTGGCCCAAAGGCAATTTGGATGGGCCTATGGAGGAATTTAGGATGTCAGTGCACCTCTTCGGGGCCACCTCATCGCCAAGTGTCGCTTCATATGCACTGAGAAGAACTGCTGAGAACCACAAAGCCACTGCATTCCCCGAAGCTGTGCAAACAGTCCTGTATAACTTTTACGTAGATGACTGCCTGAAAAGTGTAGCTACAGAAGATGATGCAGTGACCTTGGCTCATGAGCTTCGCACTTTGTGCCAGTGGAGGCTTCACTCTAACAAAATGGATGAGTCATAGCAGAAAGGTGTTAATGTCCATCCCAGAAGCACACCGAGCCAGTGAAGTAAAGGATCTGGATCTAAGCCATGATGTTCTACCAGTTGAGAGGGCTCTCGGCATACAGTGGAATACAGAAACAGATACTTTCACCTATAGCATGAAGCTGCAAGACAGACCGACGACAAGAAGGGGCATTTTATCCATCATCAACTCGATCTACGACCCCCTGGGCTTCCTGGCTCCAGTCGTCTTGCCTGCTAAACTCCTGCTGAAAGAGCTTTGTAAAGAGCAACATGGTTGGGATGAGAACATTGCTGAAAAACATGCTGAGGATTGGAAAAAATGGAAAGAAGATGTTACTCACCTCTCCAAGTTCCATGTGGACAGATGTTTGAAACCATCAGACTTCGGATGCGCTGCTGCAGCACGTTTGCATCATTTCTCAGATGCCTCAGAATACGCATATGGCACTGTGTCTTATCTACTGCTAGAGAACAAGCAAGGCAAGAAACAATGGGCCTCATTCACAAACCGTTCTTAAGAACAAATTTGTTCTTAAGTCCTACTTACGAAGATTTTACGAAGATTGTGGCATTCATGAATTTTTTTCTTATCCAGGATTTTTCTTAGGTAAGAACAAATCCTACGAACACTCAGGAGTACTCTTAAGCACATTTCAGTGCCGACATGTTGGCATGGTTGTTTTGTCTTCTTTTGTTAAGTTCAATAAAATACATTACAGTGAAATTTCTGTCATATTTCAATTAAATCCCACCCTATTTATAGGTGGCATTTCTCCATCCATGGCCTACAAAACAATGGCATATATATTGCTGCTACAGGAGATTGCGGATCGTGCCCTACGGAGGGAACGAATCTTTCAGGACCACGTAGATCTTTTTTCAGAGAGCGATGAGTACCTCTTTGGACGCTTTAGGCTCCCACGAGCTGTTCTCATCGATCTCTGCAACTATTTGGAGCCAGCACTTCGGAGCCACACACATCGGTCCAACCCTGTCCCCCCGCATGTGCAGGTTCTATCGACCCTCGGGTTTTTGGCCACTGGATCCTTTCAACGGGAGCTGGGGGACAGGGTGGGCATCTCACAGCCATCCATCAGCCGCGCTCTCCCTCGAGTTGTGGATGCAATTAATCAACTGGCTACACGATACATAAAATTTCCATACACAGCAGAAGAGCAAGTCACAGTCAAGAGAGGATTTCATCTTATTGCTGGTCTCCCTAACACGTGGGCGCAATAGACTGCACCCACGTGCGCATCAAGGCACCCTCTCCAGACTCTTTTCCATACCTCAACCGCAAGCAATATCACTCAATAAATGTACAACTCATTTGCGACTCAAACAACCACCTGCTGAACGTAGTCTCCCGGTTCCCAGGAGGAGCACACGACTCCTATATTTTTCAAAACAGCTCCGTGGGAACACGCCTTGAACAAGGAGCAGCTGATGACGCATGGCTCATTGGTATGTATCTTTTAATTACAATTTCCCACAAAAGTGTATTTTTATTTGATTTTTATCTTGATTTATTTTTTTAGGGGATCGAGGATATGCCCTGGCCCCCTGGTTGATGACACCACTGACAAACCCTCAGACTCCTCGGGAGGGGTATGCACGCACTCGCTCCACCATCGAACGCACCATCTGCATTTTAAAGGGACGCTGGATGTGTTTGGACACAGCAGGTGGCAAATTGCTGTACAAACCGGAGAAGGTAAGAGAACAGATGATTTATTTCATTAGCCTATTATAACACCCACCTACACTAGGGTCAGGTTTATTCAAACACCTTGCATCTTAATTTATGGCTCTCCCTCACCATTACAGGTCTGTAGGATAATCATGGCCTGCTGTGTCCTGCACAACATCACTATGAAGCGTGGTGTGCCACTTCCGCCTCAGCCACTACACCATGAGGATGTGCGTCCTGACGCAATGATGGGACCAGACTGCAGGCGCGCTGTTCAAGTTCGAGAGCAGTTAATTGCCCGTTTGTGAATAAAGTTCCAATATAACAAGTTTAAACAGTCTACTGTAATTCACTTCAAGAATGAAGTGAGACCAGTTTCAGTGCACATGTGTATTTATTTTGGAATTCTCATTAATTTCTTTAAGTGTTTGTGATATGGTTCCCAGTGGTGAGGCAATCTTTTCCAGCGTCTCCGCTATCCGTTCCTGATTGTGTAGTACTGCGTCCGAGATCAGGCGTGGTCGTGGAGTGGCACGGGCACGAGTTTGTGTGGATGTGCTGCTGCAGGAGGGCTCTGTCCGTTCTGGTTCTGTTGCAAGTTGACTCTGCGGGACTTCATCTGTGAAGAAAAAAAAAAAAAAAAATGAATGAAATCAAGCCCAGGTTGCAACCCCTCAGTCCAATACTAAAGACGTTTTTTGAGCTTACACACTATGGTAAACTCCTGCCTTACAGGGCACATGTTTTAAATATATATATACATATATTATTCCAGAAAATAAATAAATTACCTTCCGATTCCTCTGGAGTAGCAGCGGCACAGGGAGGGGGTGACAGCGTTGCATCGGGGCCCAGGTCTGTGTCCAGAGACTCAGTTGATGGTACTCCTAAAAAGTAAGGTGGGAAAATTTAATCATCAATTAAATAAGCTACATTATAGTGATTTAGATTTTTTCCCCATATAGCCTACCTGAGAGTGCCGTCTCCCCGATGATGGCCCCGATGCGCTGGTCCAACTCAGACATGGGTGTCGTGTCTGCTGTCCCCCCTCCAGTCCGTTGCATCTCCCGACGGAATTTTGCTATGTTTCTTTTTGTGTCGCATTTAAGGTCGAACCATTTCTTTTTTACCTCCTCTATTGTGCGTCCCTCTCCCGACACTGCATCCACTGCACGCGTAACTGCCTCCCAGGCCTCCTTTTTGTTTGTGTTAGTGTAACCTGCACTAAGGCTGCTAAATATAATTTTCTTCCTCAGAGTGATCTCTTGCAGCAGAACTTCTAGATCTGAACTGCTAAAGTTTTTTTTTCTTTTTACCTGTGCTCCAACGGATTTACGCTTTGCTTTAGGCATTCTGTTGCTGTTTCCTCTGTGTGGCGTCTACACACGGCCCTGCAGTCCCTTTTATGGGCCCTTTTATGGGCATTAATGGGCGATTACCTATGCTAATCCTATGTTAATTAGACTCACCTGGCACGCGCGCTCAATTTACGAGGAGATGGCATTCATCAATCTAAGAACACAGCTGCAACAACAATTCAGCGGCTGAAGAACACGTTGATGAATCTGACATAGGGTCTTCTTAGATTCTTTCTTAAGTCCTTCTTAAGAAGATTTCTAAGAAGATTCTTAAGAAGATATTGGTGAATGAGGCCCATTGTTCTTTCCTGATGGGGAAAGCAAGGGTGGCCCCCCTCAAACAGGTCACAATCCCCCGACTCGAGCTGACGGCAGCAGTCGTCGCAGTGAAGGTAGACAAGATGTTACGTCAAGAACTTCAAGTTCCACTGCAACCATCTATCTTCTGGACAGACAGCACAACCGTGCTCAGATATATTGACAGTGAAACTGCTCGATTCAAAACTTTCATTGCAAACAGAGTCACACTGATGAGAGAAGCCATACAGCACCTGGATAATGACAAGATTGAAAGAGCTTTGCAACCAAAAGGAATAAAATGGATATTTAACAGCCCAGCAGCTTCTCACCAGGGCGGGATCTGGGAAAGACAGATTGCGAAGAATCCTCAATTCACTGTTGAAAGAACAAGCTGTGAATGACGATTGTCTTCAGACAGTAATGTGTGAGGTTGAGAGTATCATCAACAACAGACCGCTCACAACTATCTCAGATGATGTAAATGACCCCGAGCCTCTAACACCTAATCATTTATTGCTGCTGAAGTCTCAACCCAGCATGCCACCAGGCATCTTCAGCAAAGATGTCATATACACAAGAAAGCGATGGAAGAAAGTCCAATATCTTGCAGATTTATTCTGGACTAGATGGACGCGTGAGCATCTTCCTCTTCTCCAAGAACGCCAGAAATGGTTAAGACCAAGGAGAAACTTCATGGACGGAGATGTTGTGTTACTAGTGGACAGCTCTTCTCGCAATTCCTGGCTCATGGGTGTTATGGAATTTTCTATCCTTAGGTTACACGAGGTCACGTGTGGGCCTTGAGGTCCTCGGTGGTACTAATTGTTTGGCTTTGACTGGGAGCAGTAGGTGCCAGTCTATCTCAAACACTGTGGTGGCCAGGGTCGAAGAGACCTATTGCTGCCTTCCTAGACATAATAGATAGCTTGCCGTTGATGTAAACAGACATCTGTGTCTCCAGACTAGAATATGTTGACGATAACACCGTTCTTGGTAAAAACATTCTCTTTGTCTCATTTGGGGCGTATAGCATTTGTGGTGTTATCTTGGGGTTTAAAGTCTATCCACCAGCACGAGTTCGGCAGAATGTGAGACCGACTCAGGCACTTCTGATGCACTATGAGAGTGTTTCTAATTCTCCTTGGCCAAGTGTCAATAAATATTACAGCATAAGACATCAGAGGCTCCTGAACACTTTCTTCCCTCCTGACCTCACCATTGACCTTTGACTTCAGCAATTTCTCCACAACAATGGGAAGAGTAGTTGAAACATTACCAGATTCCAGCAGAAGAAGAGTGAAGATAAAAACCAAGACCAACGTCTTGGAAAGACCTGTTAACAAACTGTGCTTGTTGGAAGAAGCAGCGTCAGGAGAGACGATTGAGTGAGAAGATGTGAGAAAAGAAGAAGAATCATAAGAAGCCAGTTTAAGTTGGTCTGTTCAGAGATATTGAAAGTAATTTGAATGTTTAAGTTTGTAATTGCCTAACCAATTAGGGGCCGGGTAATGTAAGGGCCAATAAGGGCAAGTTAAGCAATAATAATTTAAGTTAAAAACAGTTAAAATGAATGATCATAATTTCATTATAATTCATATAAGGTTTAGAGTATATTAGTTTAAAATACACAATTAGTAATGTGTAAAAGGTTAAAAACGTTTCTATGCTCTAGATTCTATGATGTGATGTCACTATATAGTGGTAACTATGGTAACTGACTGTGTATACGTTAAATTTCGAGTCAGAACATGGTGGAAGCAACAGTCTTTTGACTGTGCGTCAGACCTTGTAATTTACTTTGTTTTTGAGTAAACATTTTAAAAGACAAAGGAAGTTGTCATGTCTCGTCGCTCGCGTGGAAAAAGAGTGTTTTTTCGACTGACTCTAGAAGTGGTACAGTAAAGAAAGAAGAGCTAACGGAGTGCCATTACATCGTCCATTTCTAATGCACTTTATTGCTATTGCTGATTATTTGATACGCTACTGATGTTTTTTTGTCTTGTACCGCGGTTCAGTGTATCTATAAGGAAGACAAATAGGCTGGTGTGTCGCAAACTGTGTCTGGATTTACATTGTGTGCCTGACACTTTCTTTTGTTTGCTTTATTGCCTGTTGTGTCTTTGAGTGCGATTAGGCTCCTAGGCTGAAAAATTTATCATAGTGCACCCTTATTTGTACGTTCCAATTGGTTTGGACAGCATATGGTGTACTTGTTTTTTTTTTTTCTCTTTCTTCAGCTGTTGTCTTGCCTAGCATAGCCTGAGTGTGTGGGGGTGTCATTATACTCCCGTGGACGCCGCATCTTAGCTGCTGTTTGCTTTGTGTTGTTGGTGTGAGCAGACTGTGCCTGTAAAAATGGACTTTAAATTGTGTGACTTTGTTGAGCAGCCTACGCTTGACTTATTTAATCGCTGCACGAAAGAGCAGTTGGTGGAAATTGCCGACCATTTTAAGGTGGGCATTTCTAAACCGTTGCGTAAGCCAGAGTTTAAAACTGAGCTGTGGTCTGCTTTAACAGCTCTTGATGTTTTACCTCCTGAACCAGTCTCACCTTCTAAGGACCAGTCATTTGAAATGCCTCGCCTCAAAGAGTTAGACCTAGAGATGCGCCGGTTAGATCTTAAAGAAAAGGAGCTTGAAAATGATTTGAAGATACGTAAAATGGAAGAAGAGACCAAGCGAAAAATTAGATTAAAAGAACTTGAAGTACAACATTCCTCTCAGTCTTCAGCTCATTCTGACGAGTTTGATATAAATCGTTGTTTTCGTTTGGTCCCTCCATTCATTGATGTGGATAAATATTTCATTCTTTTTGAGCGCATTGCCAATACATTAAAATGGCCTAAAAGAATTTGGCCGTTGCTTCTACAGTGTGTTTTTACTGGCAAAGCTCAGGACGCGTATGCGTTGTTGCCACCACAAGCCAGCCTTGATTATGATGAAATTAAAGTAGCTGTGCTAAGGGCATATGAGCTTTGCCTGAGGCGTATCGTCAGAGGTTTTGTAAGCTTAAAAAGATAGACAGTGTTACATGTGTTGAGTTTGGCAGAGAGAAGGAGGCCTTATTTGATCGCTGGTGCCAGTCTGAGAAGGTGAAGGATTTTGATAAATTGCGAGATTTGATTCTTTTGGAGGATTTCAAAAACTGCTTACCTGATAAAATCGCAACGTACATTAATGAGCAGAATGTTTCCGAGGTGTCCAAGGCGGCTGTCTTGGCTGATGAGTATGTCCTCACACATAGAGATACGTTTGAAAAGCCTTATCCATCCTCAGAACAAAAGTTTTCGTTCTTCAAATCCTCTGTTCCAAGCTCCATATCGGTAAATTCAAATGATGTGAAGTCAAGGGTGAAAGAAGGTGATAAACCAGTTTGTGTGTATTGCAAAAAGCGAGGGCACACTATAAAAACCTGTTTTGCCCTTGAAAAGAAACAAAACTCCAAAGGTGGTTAACCTGTTGAAACTGGAGCCACAGTCCCAACAGTTAGATTTTTGTTTACAGCAGGCTTCAGTAAAACCCGACCTCCAGGTGTATGCTCCTTTCCTGATGAAAGGGTTTGTTTCCCTGACAGCTATAGGTCCAAAGGTTCCGGTGACCCATCTTGAGGGATAGTGCAGCCTCACAGTCTGTACTCCTTGAGGGAGTTTTGCCATTATCTGACAAGTCATCTGTAAATGCGAGCGCTTTGGTGCGTGGGTTTGGGATGCAGTGGGTAGGTGTACCGCTTCACTCCGTTCACCTGGACTGTGACCTGGTTAAAGGTTGTGTTGTGGTGGGTGTGAGTCCGCAGTTTCCCATTGATGGTGTTGCATTTATTTTGGGAAACGATCTAGCTGGCGGTAAGGTACTGCTTAATCCAGAGGTGACAGCCATTCCACTCCCTGAGCAATCAGGTGATTTACAGCGAGAGTATCCAGGTGTGTTCTCCGTGTGTGCTGTGACACGTGCAATGGCCGAGATTGCAGAGCAAAAGCGTGACCAGTCCCTTCCTTCTCTTTTTGAAGCTGTTGTTTTAGAGGATGAAATTGGGAACATGTCTACTGGTTACTTTATTAAAGATGATGTGCTGGTGCCTAAATGGACGCCGCCTCAGGCGTCTAAACAGGACGATTGGAGCGTTGTGACACAAATTGTAGTTCCGCAGGCATTCCAGCATGAAATTCTTCTGTTGGCCCCAATCCTCTGGCTGGTCACTTAGGGGTAAATAAAACATGACCGTGTGTTGCACTGTTTTTTCTGGCCAGGGTTGAAGAGGGATGTGTGTCAGCACTGCAAAACATGTCATGTCTGTTAGGTTGTTGGCAAACCAGGTTATCCCACCATATCCGCTATATCCAATCCCTGTGGTAGGTGAGCCATTTGAGAGTGTACTTGTAGATTGTGTAGGCCCATTTCCTCGTACAAAATCTGGAAACAAGTTTCTTACAGTTATGTGCTCTGCTACACGGTTCCCTGAGGCCATTCCCATGCGTAAAATCACGGCCCCTGCTGTTGTAAAAGCCTTGGTGAGGTTCTTTTCTATTTTTGGGTTGCCGAAGGTGTTACAGACTGATCAAGGGTCTAATTTCATGTCACGTATTTTTGCCCAAGTATTGAAACAACTTAACATCACTCACTGCCATTCTAGTGCTTATCATCCGGAGAGTCAGGGGGCAATCGAGCGTTTCCATCAGATGTTGAAATCCATGCTCCGGACATATTGTTTAGAGTTCAACAAAGATTGGGATGAGGGTGTTCATCTCCTTCTGTTTGCGGCTCGTGAGGTCGTGCAAGAGTCTCTAGGCTTTAGTCCGGCTGAGCTGGTTTTTGCGCACACTGTGCGTGGTCCCCTCAGGCTTCTTCGGGAAAGGTGGCTGAGTGATTCGAAACCGCAAAATTTGTGTGACTATGTCAGTAACTTTCATTTCAGACTTCACCGTGCTTGTGATTTGGCGAAGGGAAACATTGCTGTTGTGCAGACAAAAATGAAGACGTGGTTTGATAGGAACGCCCAGCTGAGGCGTTTCTGTCCAGGCGATAAGGTATTGGTATTGTTGCCTATTCCTGGTTCAGCTCTGCAGGCTCGTTATAGCGGCCCATATGAGGTCAAAGAGAAACTGAATGATCGCGACTACATTGGTAATACACCTGATCGTAGAAGGCGGAGTAGGTTATGTCATATCAACATGCCATACCTGGAGAGGGAATGTGTTTCTTTGCCTCCTCCTGAGGAGAATGTTAAAAAAGTTCTGTCGCTGTCCAGTACTGTTTCCACTGATGTGCAGCCTTTTGATGAGGGTGTCATTGGTCCGTCCACTGCTGTTGTTCAGGGACGGCTTAAAAAGTCAGAAATGTTGTCGAGTCAAAACATGAGGATGTGATAAAGTTAATTAGATCTCATGCTTCTTTGTTTTCGGACGTACCAACGCGTACACATGTGCTTCAGCATGACATTGATGTGGGGGATTCTCCTCCGATAAAGCAGCATGCTTACCGTGTGAATCCTGATAAGCGTCGCCGGTTGCAAGAACAGGTTGATTATATGGTGGTCAATGGTATCGCTGAACCAAGTTGTAGCTCCTGGAGTTCACCATGCCTTTTTAACTGGTAAATCTGATGGCCCTGATCGGTTCTGCACGGATTTTCGCAAAGTCAATGGGGTCACTAAACCTGACTGTTATCCGCTTCCCGAGTTGAGCATTGTGTGGACAATGTCGGCAGCGCCAATTTTGTGTCAAAACTTGACCTTTTAAAGGGTTATTGGCAAGTGCCGCTTACTCCTCAGGCCAGAGAAGTCTCTGCATTTGTGACACCCAACGCGTTCTTGCAGTATACTGTGATGCCATTTGGCGTGCGTAATGCTCCCGCTACATTTCAGCACCTGGTCAATACTGTTCTGTGTGGAGTAACCGGTTGTGAGGCTTATTTCGATGACATTGTGGTGTATTCAAGCACTTGGGAGGAACACATTGAACAATTGCATGCTGTTTTTGATAGACTTAAAGCCGCCAATTTGACGCTCAATCTTGCTAAATGTGAATTTGGTCAAGCTGTAGTCACCTATTTGGGGAAAATTGTGGGTCGTGGGCAGGTTAAACTAATTCAGTCCAAACATTCTGTCGTTTCTTGCTCCGTCCTCCAGACGCGAGTTGCGCTGCTTTTGGGAATGGCGGGGTATTATTGCAGTTTTTGTAGGAACTTCTCGGCTGTCGCAGCTCCCCTCACTGACCTCCTTAGCCCAAAAAGGCTTTATCATTGGTCTGAGAGCTGCCAGCATGCGTTTGACTGTATTAAAGCCTTGATGACTCATGCGCCGGTGCTTGCCACTCCACAATTTGATCGACCGTTTAAGCTGTCTGTGGATGCAAGTGATGCAGGGGCGGGGGCAGTCTTACTCCAGCAGGGAGATGATGGTGTGGAGCACCCAGTTTCTTATTTCTCAAAGAAATTTAACCATCATCAGCGGGTGTATTCCACCATTGAGAAAGAGGCCCTGTCTCTTGTGTTGGCACTGAAACATTTTGAGGTGTATGTGGGCTCTACTGGTGCATCGACAGAAGTGTTTACGGACCACAACCCTCTTGTTTTTGTTCATCAGATGAAAAACTCTAATCGAAGATTGATGCGTTGGGCAGTGTTTCTGCAGTCTTTTAATATTATTGTTCGTCACATTAAAGGCACTAGGACTGTCCTGGCCAACACCCTGTCGCGTAGTTTTGGTGATGTGTGAATAATCTCCCCCATTATTCACCATCTTAGGGTGGGGGTGTTATGTGTGGCCAGGCAGTGGGGGTGTTCCACACCTGGGAGTGTTTTCTTTTTGGGGCTGCTGTTCTCCCTCGTTGTTCCTTCCCCACAGGTGGCAGTCAATTTGGTAATCAGGGAGGGGTTAAAGAGGAGGAGGAGGAAGGCAGCTTAGAGTTTTCTTATTTTAGTTTGTTATTTTAGTTTGAGTTGGAGACCACCGTAGTCCTGTTTGTCGTTTTGTGTTAGGTTAGGCCTGTTTTTCCCTAGTTAGTGGGGAAGTGCAGGGTGCGACAGCCCACAGCGTGGCTGGCCCTGTGTTTCCCCCTCTTTTGTTTCTTTTGGCCGGGGTCTCCATCTCTTTTTGGTTCATTACTTTATGGGTTAAATTTTTTCCTTTTTCTTTTCCTCCCCATCAATAAAGAATCTGTTTTTGCAAACTCTGAAACTTTTGTGTGGCGTCCTTCATATGTTGTGGTCTCATTGAGCCAGTACTAAGTTAAGTATTAATTTAATTTTATGAGGCCGTAACATAAACTTACAAGCCGTAAATGGACATGGCACCATTTCCTTCTTTCTTAAATGTCCCCTTAGATGATTGAATGATTTCTGGACAAATGAACCTTCAGTGAATTAAAAGTACTAAATGTACACATGCATCTAGTATACAGGCAAGGCAAAGGGGAAACCATAGAATACTGGCCATGGTAGAGCCTGTAATATCTCAATAGCTGTATTTTCAAGCAAATAGAAAACCCACATTTCCACATATTTTCATGAAACAATTACGTCTTTCTACAAGTCTGCTCGGTAAACACGCTTTTCTGTCCACTGCAGAAATTAACTTTTCTCACTGACCAAATGAATTGACTTAGTTATGGAAAGCGCCAAGGGAGGGTACTACACGGGAAGCTTGAAACCTAACATCTAGGTTGTATTTGCAAGCAGGTGAACAGACATACAGACTCAACAAATCAAATCAAATTTTATTTGTATAGCCCAAAGTCGCAAAATACATTTTGCCTCGGAGGGCTTCACAATCTGTACAGGGAGTGACACCCTCTGTCCTTAGACCCTCGGTTCGAGTGAGGAAAAACTTGCCCACAAAAAACCCTTTTAACAGGGAAAAAAGTGGAAGAAACCTCAGGAAGAGCCACAGAGGAGGGATCCCTCTCCCAGGACGGACAGACGTGCAATAGATGTCACGTGTACAGTCAACAAGTCAGCAGAGACATTTTGTACAATTACAATGAAAAATGACAATGAATTACAATGAATGATAAGTGATTAGTGATACTACAAGAGGCCGTGCCCTCAACTTCATCAACTGGCAACCAGTTGTGGACAGACATATCAAACTGACAGATCGATCAACTGAACAACCTGAATAACTAATAAAAAATCTGCACGTTTAGACGTTGTCTGTGGCGCTGAGGAAAGCAATTCATTGTGGATGTTTATAGAACCTCGAAAAATAGGGGGACTAAATTAATACCCAGATGGTGTGTGACTACTCTCCCCCCTCCGAACACATTTTTCTCATTCATTCAGTCGCGCACACACACACACTTCCTCGTCTCCATAGAGGGTTGGCACTTACATAATCACATCATCAAGCTCGAGCCCACCACCCCCCTCGTCTCTTCCCCCTCTTTCTCAACAGCCGTCTTTCTTCGACGAATTTAGCTGCAAAAGCACGGCGTTTTTTTTTAACCCAATGCTTGCTAATGCATAACATTTTAAAAAAGCTAACATTACCCTCCCTCCAGTTCTGCTTTTCCAACTCAAACAGTCTGATTTAAAAAAAAAAAAAAAAACAGCTCTCAGAAGAAAAAAGGAAAACTCGTACAAATCAGCAAGAAAATATCACAACAAAGTTACCTCGTCAGGAGGAGAAACACTGTGCCCTGTGTAGTAGTGTTGGGAAGTTCAAGTCTTTTTACTGACTCGGATCTTACTCTCGGACAGTAAATTGAACAAATCTTTTTTTGAGTAATTTCGTTCATTTTTACAGCGGGTGGCGCTGTAGCCCTCTTGTGGGCGTTGTAAAAAAGACTGCGGTTCTCAAACACTTAACACTGAAGGCAACATGGTTTGCTTCAGCTGACAAAGCATAATAAACAAAATGCCACAAGCAATTAAAACCATATGAAAACATAGGAAAGCAAATACACACCACAATAAAGTGACTTGTGTCCTGTATCCTCCCTGCCATTGTTGTTTAACAGCACGACAGTGACTAGGTAGCTGTCACGTGACAAATGAACGAGAGACCAATCCGAGAACGAACGTACTGCTCGTCAGACAGCCTGAGCTGCCTGTCAAGTGACGAATGATCCGGATGAACGAACGAACGAGAACGAACCGTTCAGCCTGAGCTGCCTGTCACGTGACAAATGAACGAGCACAAAACTCTGTGTCAACCCGTGTCTATTTAAAACCTCCCTTATGGGCAACATCCTGTGTAAAGCGAGCCAATTTATGTCCCTTGCCCTATTCGTGAGACCTATTTGTTGAATAAAAACCCACCCTTGTTGCCCCACTCCGTACACCCCCACTGGCCCCCTTTTTGCCACCAAAGCCCAAAGCTCCGGTGATTGAAACAGAGGTCCCCTCCTGACACTCCTTATGATTTTTCCCCCAGCTAAACACCTGCCTATAATAAGGGGGTAAGATGTCCCCCTTTGGTCTTCTGTTGTCCCATATCACTAATCTTCTTAATGGAAAAGACAACCAAAACAGGAGAAGTGCCTGAAAATGGTGGCCAGATGTCTGCCTTTACAGCCAGCACTCTACCGCTTAGTGACAGTTGCCGCGACTTCCACAGCCCCATCCGCGAACGGGCCGCAACGAGACGCCTTCCCCAATTTAACCCTGCACTACCCTCTACCTCAAAATCTACCCCCAGGACCCTCATTGGGCCCTGGCACTGAGACAAACCAGTTAGGCCCCCCACCCTACCAGCCCATGGTCCAAAGAACTTAATAGTTGACTTACCTAAATTTACTCTGGCCCCTGACACTCCTGAAAAGCCCTCCACTATTTCTAACAGCCGCGTGACTGACCTCTCTTGTTAAGAAGAAGGTCATGTCGTCTGCATACTGTGTTATTTTGAGCTTTTCCGCTCCCGCTCCAGGAAGATGCAGACCCACCACATCTGGGTCTCCTTGCACCACTGAACCCAGCGGCTCCATGTAGACCACAAAGAGCAGTGGGGAGAGTGGACATCCCTGCCTCACCCCAGTTCTCTGCGCAACCACTGTACTCATGTGCCCATTTACCACCCTACACCCTTGTACATAATCTCCAACCACCCTAGGAAACGAGGCCCGAATCCCATCTTCTCCAAAACTGCAAATAAAAAACTGTGGTTCACCCTGTCAAAAGCTTTTCCATATCTAACCCAACCGAACTCATTAATTTTCCGCTCCTTCACCCAGTGAATACAATCCCTCTCCAACCCCAGATTCCATTGAATCTTTCGCCCCTCCACCCCACACGTCTGGTCCTCATGGATGACATGAGGCAGAGCCCTCTTAAGCCTTCTTACTAGAACCCCAGCCACGATCTTGTAATCTACGCAGAGCAATGTAATCGGCCTGTAATTTTCCAGTCTCTCCCTGTCCCCTTTTTTATACAGGAGGGTTATGACCCCCTCCTTCATTGTCACCCCCAATCCATCCCCTTCCAAAACAGACTTTACTACTTCAAACACATCCCTACCCAAATTCCCCCCAAAAAACAACAAAAAATTCCTTGAGCAGCCCATCTATTCCAGGCACCTTTCCTGCTGGCAGCCCCTTCATGGCCTCCTCCACCTCCGCCATGGTCACCGGGCCCTCCTCTTCAAAGACCCTAGAAACTGTCCCAGGCCATCCTCACCCACCGCCCTCTCCCCAAAAACCTCACCAAAAAAAACAGAGGCTACTCCCGCCATCTCCACCGGGTCTGTCACAGTACTTCCATCCTTCCCATGCAGCCGTGGAATACATGCCCTAAAACGGGCTGTCCTTACCTGGTTGAAAAAATACATGCTGCAGCGTTCCCCCAACTCAAACCTCTCCCTCCGACAATGGAACAAAAAAACCCTAGCCCTCTCCCTAAAATAAACCCTCAATTTTTCCTTAACGGCTTCTTCTGCCTCCCTATCCACCTCCTCCCCTCTGCTTTCTGCTGTAACCAACCTTGGTTACAGCAGCCCCCTTCAACACCAACCCTGCAACCCCCTTCTCCTCTCCCGTGCTCTTAGCGTGCAGTATGAGACCGCCAAATCATGTGTATTTCGCTTCACCCCCTCCCACCAATTCCACCTGTGATCCAAAAAAGGTTTAAGTTGTTCCCACACCCCATAATGAAATGAAAAACTTCTCTGAAAGGCCTTTTCCTGTAAATTCACAATTGAGTCTCCAAAAACCTTTTCCAAAAAGGGGTGCCTCCACCTCAAAGGTCACCCGGAGCTGGCTGTGATCTGAGAACCAGAGGGGCGACAATGCAGCAGCTTTCACAGCTACCATGCTTGGTACAAAAACAAAATCTATTCTACTACGTGATCCCCTGGAATTCGACCATGTGAATCCCTCCCCAACCTTGTCCACCACCCTGAAACTGTCCTGTAAACTAAACGCCTGCACTACATCCCTCAGATAAGGCAAACTAAAATCCCTGACACTTTCAAAGGACACGTTAAAATCCCCTCCCAAAACCAAAACCATATTTGTAACACAAACATCAGGCAAAGCCAAAAAAAGATCCCTTCGTCCTTGTGATAGAACGAAAATAAACCCCCCTCCAGTCCGCATCAACCACCAGTACCCTGCCCTGTACCACTGAAAAATTCCCCAACACATGAAAATCCTTATCCCCAAACAAAACACCCACCCCCGATGCAACACGTTCTCATTCCCAACGCGTCAAAAACCGCAGCTTGGTCAGTGGCCCTACGCTTCAAGAAGTGACGCTGTAGGTACCCTTCTAGCGTCACTTTTGGACGCGAGGGATGTTTGATTGATATGAGACCGTGGCACTGTCAAGTTAGCAACAACACATTTACCCACGTCTGGGTGGACTGAATTAGGAAAATAAATATGCAACCTCCGGTTACACTTTCAAAATAAAGCCAGAAGAGAAACCTTTCATATTTTATGAGCAAGAGTATTACTACCACTAAAGACTCTAGTGGTTTCTTCCTATTTCATAAATACAAATCATGTTGCAACATTATTAGGACAAAAAAGCATAAAGTTAGTTAGTTGCACAATTAGACTCGGCACTGTCAAGTTAGCAACAACACATTTCCAGCGACCGGTGGGACTAAACTGGGGGAATAAATAAGTAACGTCCGGTTACACTTTCAAAATAAAGCCAGAAGAGAAACGTTTATGAGCAAGAGTATTACTAGCACTAAAGACTCTAGTGGTTTCTTCCTATTTCATAAATACAAATCATGTTGCAACATTATTAGGACAAAATAAAGTTAAACGTTAAGTTAGTTAGTTAGTTGCACAATCTCTCTATATAAATGCATATTTTATTCATCAAATCACGTGACTTTACAATTTACTTTACAATTATGCTTATACATCACGTTTAATTTTTTTATTTCTCTGCCGTTGTTATCGTACGTAAATGCATGACGTCTCGACGTCAACTTCTGCTGCGCGCACGTTCCTGCATTTACATGGATATCGGGAGCTTGGATGAACAGTTGAGGTAAGAAGACAAGTTTTGTTGAAAAGTTTTGTTGAAAATTCAGCGACAAAGCAAATACAATGATGCTGAGTTATAGATTTGCTTATGATTTGCCCATGAAACATCAACTAGTAGCTATCTGTAGTTAAATACAATAACCTAAAACAGCTAAAGTTAGTTTGCATCGCTAAACTAGCCATGTGCTCGCGCTAGCAAGCTAACCCTGTATTTTTCCATCCCTTCACGTAGAGATTGAGTTTTTCCGTTTGTGAGGATGAGTGCACAAGAAGAACGCGATATTTTGGAAAGCTTGGATGAACTGGTTCAGCAGCAGGAGTTTGATGACCTCCTTGAGGGGGTTCAGACAGGGGCAGCAGCACCTCAACGACCGCTGAATGTGAGGTGGACGGAGAAAGACGTGGATGGAAACCCGCTTTCCAAGAGGCCAAGTGTGACGCGGAAGCAATCCAGACATGGTTAGTGTTTTATATTCTAGATATTTTAAATGGTTTCAGTCCTGAATGTCAGTGCAGGCCGTTGCCAGGGATAACATGCAACACTGTGAATACAGTACAATTTATTTCTGTTTAAAAGTCCTCATGATCTCTACAGGTTTGGTTTCTAACTGATCACAGCAATATCACTTGCCCATAGCTATGTTAAGTACACCAACATTTTGAATTCATTATCAAAATTTTAAGCGAAATGACACCAGGTCAGATCAATGTGCCATCGCTGATAGATCTCAAATCCTGAAAAAAGAAACGCATGATTTGGCTCACATGAGTTACTTTTCCAAAAGAACCCCACCCAAAAAATAAAATAGAAAAATTGTACAGTTAGGTTCTCTATTTATCAACTAGTAGTGTAATATAGATAGTATAAATATAGATTGTGTACAGGTACTTTGAAAACAAATATAAGTGTTAGACAAATATGCTGCTTTAAGAGATGTTTGTTGTTTTCTGCATTACAGCTGAACGCCGTCGTAAGACTGATCTCATTTCGCACCCTAATCCAGAGGTGACCTTTGCTCCAGAGACTCCTTCACAGACAGTCTCGGCTGGTATGTATTTCATTACATATGTTCTGTGCATAATGTCTTGTACCATGTATATGCAAAATGAACTCTTGAACAAAACAAATTCTCCAAAACAAGCTTTATGAGAACGAATCTCGCTGTTGAGAAGCAATTGCCAAGCACCATTCACAATGTTTTATCTGTCATACAATAATCTATTATTGTTATCTGTGTAACAATGAGGTCCATGTTTTTTGCTAGTTGTATGCATATGATCCAAAAACAACCTTGGGCCACTTATTACTACACCATGTATTTCTCAATTGCAATAGAATGTCTTCTGCAAGATCTGCAACACTCCCTGAGCTGCTCTGATGAAGAGCTTACTGAAGCAGCAGCAGACCAAAGGGCTCCTCTGGCTTCTCAGGATTGGAGCATTCGCAATGCTCTCTCTTCTGAGAGATGGAGGGAAAAGAGACCATCTCTTCTTAATAGCATGCTGGCCAAGGAGAACGTGGCAACAAATATCTGCAGCCAATGTGGGAACAACTGCGTGGCTATTAGATGCAGAGATTGCCTCCCATGTCCCTTACTCTGTGCTGAATGTGATATCAGCAGACACAGCAAGGCCTTAGTCCTTCATAACAGAGATGCCATGTGTGCTGGCTTCTTCCAACCATTGCCTCCAACCACTTGTGTTGTTGATAAGGCACTTACAAACTGTGGTAAGTTGCGCACTGCTTTTTCGGAGTGAGTTTGTGTGTGTGTCAGTAATTATGAATTAGTCTAACCTATGTGTAATGTCTTTCAGTCCGATTTTTACCTATTGAGATGCCTGTCAGCATCTGTGGCTGTCCCCCAGAAGCACTGAGGGTGATCCAAGGGAAGGCAGTTGCTTTGGTCACAATAAATGGTAATTATGCAAAAGATTTCCTTTGTCCAGTTTCAAGAAAACTGTGTCTTTATACAACAACTCCCACAAGAACTTAATGTCTCAAAAAATTACAAATGACTTATTCATGATAGTGCCCATCAAGTCAGCAGGCTTTACTGAACCACTTGGATTTACAGTATATGTCACACGCTGCAGAACATTCTAACCTTGGCAAGTTTAACATTACAGTGGATGTAAATGTTACTTTGTAGGACGGTATGATCTCAACATGCCTGAGCTGACCTGTGAGGGATGCCAGGCACGTTGGACTGCAGGACTTGATGACCTGATAAATAGTGGATACTGGCCTGCCACCCTTCATTTTTCAACAATTTATGAAACAGACCTGTTTTATACATTTGAAGACGTGAAGATGGCGTCGCCAGGGATGTCCTTTCAGGCCTATCTAAGAATGCTTGAGAAGCGGACTGTTCGCTTTGGCCGCATCAGTATTTCTTTCTTCATTCTGCAAGATCATAAATATGCTGGTGTTTTGAAATGGAAAGGTATTTGTTTAAAAATTTGTTTTGTGCTTTTTCCTTTTAATGTAGACTGGTAAAATCTCGTCAGACAGCTTCCAAAAAAGCTTTTTTGAATGGGCTGCTGTACAGTATGAGGTTGACTCCACCTGCAAAGAGGAGAAATTCATCTGTCCTGCCTGTACCCCAGCAATGCTTGCTGTCTCGGTGGATGGAAACCACAAGCATTACCGCTTCAAAAGTACAGCAAGGTATACAATAATGTACACACCCACACTGTTTAAATGGCAAAATAGTCAGTTATGTTTTGTACAAGTAACCTTTCACTGTATGACATGTTAAAAGGATAGTTCAGGTGTTTTGAAGTGGGGTTGTATGAGGCACTTATCCATGGTCAGTCTGTTACCTACAGCAGACAATGGTCAGTCCATCCCCTGCCTGTAGTTTGGAGAAGCAGAAAAATGTGTTTTAGCCACATATAAAAGGCCCACCTGAAAAAACAATATCCAGTATTTAAGTGTATGCTATAGCAAGCATATTCTAACCACTTTACCTTGCTATCAGATCTGCAGCATTATGCGTTGTGCGTGGCAACAGTTAGGGTTAGATGAAGGAATGCAAGTGAATATGCAAGTTCTACGGTTGAGGCTATGTAGTGCCAAGGAAAAGGGCTGTCTGAACACTGTGTACTGTAGCTCAAACACTATAGATAAGTACCTCACCACCTATCCCTTTGAAACGTTGAAGTCTTTTTATTTGTTGTTGTTTTTTTAGATCTCAGGAGCGAGCCATCTTTGAAGGTGTCTTCATTGCGAAGGATGAAGATGTGACCAAATTTGTGGATCACATCCACAGCAAATCTAAACATGTAATAGCAGACTTGCATTTCTATCTGAAAATAATAATAACATTATAATTTGTAGTCTGTCAGTACTCCCATGTATTGCGATATCTACCTGTATACCTAATCTGTTCCTTGTCTCCTAAAATAAATTTATAATTGTTCCCTGTAATTACTATTGATGAAATTATTTGTCAATTATGATTTTCTGTGATGTAGGTCACTGGACGGAGCAGTTGTGGTGGGGAGTGGTCGGCTGCCAGAGAGACCTCGCAAAGATCGAGCAGCAAGGTGGATGAGGAAGGACTGGAGCTGGCAGTGTGCAGGCACGGGGTCTTGCTGGCTGCCCTTAATATGTTTAGGGGTGAAATATTTGCATACCCAATGTTTTTGCAGCAGCTGCTGGCACACAGACATGACATTACCTTTTTTTGTATGGATGTTGTGTGCAAATATTGGCCATACTTACAAAGAGTAAGCACCAACTGTCCTGAGCTCCAGCCCCTTCAGAGTATGAGGCCCTTTCTGTCAGTTGTACATGCCAAAGCGCATGACTTCAAATGTGAGGTTGGTATAATACAATACATGTATTGTAATGTTAACAAATGACTTGCAATCCTATAAATGATGCATATAAATTATGTTTAATTATAATAAAACAGATTATATAACATTTTTATCATTATAGTTATTGTTGTTGGTGTGGACAGCCCGTAATTGATATAACTGCTTCTGTCAAGATTATTTTCTCACCTGTGTTTATCTGTCTGTATATCTGTTTGTTTGTAAGCAATATTACTCATAGGGTTTACAACTAATTTACACAATACTTACCCTCCCCCATGGACCAGGGAAGAGCGTATTAGATATTGTGACAGTTTGAATTTTGATTAGGCTTTAATTTAATTAAAAATGACTGTTGGGCATTGCTTGTATTTGCTGTACTAAATATCCTTGATGCTTATGTTTGTGTCCCTCTGTCCAGGTGAAATGGAGTGGTGCAAATCAAGAAGGTGCTGGTAAAACACTGGGGGAGGAAGTAGAGCAGTGTAATGCTTTCCTCTCCAGGATAGCAGTCACCACAAAGCATATGTCAAAAGCAGGTGTGATATAATTGTACCTCTGTATATACACTAACAAAAAGTTAGGGATATTTGACTTCCAGGTGAAATATATGGAAAACGTAAAAAGTTCACGCTACAGTGAAATTATGTCATGAAAGTAGGGCATTTAAGGAGAGGCATGGAATGATGATTTCCTCATTTCAAACAATTTATTGAAAGAAAAGCCAACAACAGTGGTGGGTACACCACAACAAAAAATGTCAACGTCTCAATAACGTGTCATTTGCCCTTGAGCATCAATTACAGCTTGACAACGACGTCTCATGCTGTTCACAAGTTGACTTATTGCCTGCTGAGGCATGGCATCCCACTCTTCTTGAAGAGCGGCCCTCAGGTCATTGAGGCGCTGGGGTACAGAATTACGAGCCTCTACACGGCGACTCAGCTGATCCCATAGGTTTTCTATGGGGTTCAGGTCTGGGGAAAGTGCAGGCCACTCCATTCGAGGTACCCCAGTCTCCAGCAGCCGTTCCCTAATGATGCGACCTCGATGAGCTGGAGCATTGTCGTCCATGAAGATGAAATTAGGCCTGTGTTGTTCATGCAGGGGCACAATGACTGGATTGATGATGTTATTCAGGTAGTATAAGCTTGTCACTGTACCATTCACAAAGTGTAGGGCAGTTCTGTATTGACTGGACACACCTGCCCACACTGTAACACCACCACCACCAAAGGCTCGTCTGGTGACAACAGTGGCTGACGCATAGCGCTCACCTTGACGTCTCCAACATCGTTGGCGGCCATCATTTCTGCTCAGTGTGAATCTACTTTCATCAGAGAACAGCACCGAGGCCCACTGGTCCCTCGTCCAACGTGAATGCTCCCTGGCCCATGCAAGACGTTGACGCCTGTGCCTGGTGGTGTGGTCAGGTACCCTTGCAGGTCGTCTAGCACGCAGACCACGCTGATGTAAACGATTTCGAATGGTCTGACGTGACACTTGGGTGCCTCTCACTTCCCTTAAACGTGCCTGGAGTTGAGTGGCATTCATCATCCGGTTCCGCAGGGCATTGTTCACAATGAGGCGGTCATCAGCGTGGGATGTGGCCAAAGGACGTCCACTTCTAGGTCTTTCCGTGACTTGTCCAGTCTCTCTGTATCTTTGTTGCAGCCTGCTGATGACACTCTGTGATACTCTAAGCTCAGTGGCCACTTCCGTCTGAGTACTTCCTGTTTGAAGCCTCGCAATGGCGAGGTACTGCTGATCAATTGTGAGGTGTCGTCTTGGTCTCATGATGACAAAATGTGAACAGCATGATGTGGAGGACTGTTTAAATACCAATCCTGATTGAACCAGGACATTTATTGGTCGATTCATGGATCAAACACCTGTTGTGAATTTTGCCATTAGGCTCCTCGTTAGAGAACAGCAAGTTGTGTAAGAAGTACTGAAACATTGAACAGTTGGACATGTACATTCAAAAGTTTAGAGAAGGGCACATTAAGTTCACCTGTAAAGGTTATAGTGCATTTTAGCTTCATCCAGTAATTTCACCCGAAAGACGAATATCCCTAACTTTTTGTGAGTAGTGTAGTGTAGCCATAAGATGACACTTCTGGCCATAAGATGGAACCAGCAGAAATGTCAAAACCTGGCTACTGCACTTTCCCAGAGATACCATAAGGCAAACAGAAACAATATTATTTTCCAGCAATGGCCCAGTGTAGCTAAATGAAATGCACATGGGCTTGCCACACATGATAGTTATATTTGCATGACTTGAGTTGCATTCATGCACTGTACATGTTGTAATGACCTTTGCTTGTCATTTTAGACTTCTAAAGCTCTAAATATTCAGATGGGGGACCTGGAAACCCTGAAAGCCCAGCATCAACTGGATGAACAAACTGTGGAAGAATTTGTGCAAGAAGTGAAAGAATGGGCAGATGGTAAGAAAGTGAAACATTATCTGACATGGAGAAACATTTGTGTCGTTTGTGAAGTTGACGCTGCCTGCAATCACTTTTGTCAGGAGAAACTGACCATCAAGGGACACCACAAGCTTTGTGTAAGAAGATTGAGGCCATCACAACCAGCATCAAGACGAGAGCTCAACTCCTGTACCGGAAAAATGGTATGTTAACATTTTAGGCCTTTTAAGATCACAGTCTGAAATGTCTCCATACTCACTTTACAATAACAATGTTTATACAGTTCTATAAAGTAGTGTTTCATGTATTGGACCCCCACCTCCCCCCTCAAAAAGTTAATTCTCCAATATCAGAATAAATTGAGTTGCATTCAGTTATTATGAGTATATCTGTTATGATCCATCTGTTTGGCAAATGTATTGTCATTCTGTTGTGACAGCTGCAAGTTAAACAAGGTCATGGACTTTGTATTTAAAAGATTTAATATGGATTTATTCTGTGGTTTTCAGACAGCAACAAAGGTCGAAATAGGATTCGCAGAAAAATAAGACAACAGAAGAGCACTTTGAAGGCCATGGTAGAAGAGTACAACAGTCTTGTTCCACCCAAGTAAGCGGTGTGCATGGATAGCATTCTGAACACAGAACATCCCTGGCCTTGGCAAATTACACAGAGTGGTATGCATTTCATGTACTGTGCAAATTCTTCAGTGGTGGAATAAGTATCATATCCTTTACTTAAAAGGATGAACTATATACAAAGTCAAAATACTAATACTACACAGTAAATATGCTCTGATCACAAGTTAAATATTACTTCAGTAAAAGTATATAATTATAATCAGTGAAGTAAACTTAAAGTATTAAAAGGTGAAGTCCAATAATTGAAGTGAAGTGAAAGTAAAATATTTTCCTCTGAGTTGTAGAAGAAGAAAGTAGCATAAAGAGAGAAGTGCCACTTAAAATTTATACTTACTATAAGTACAGTACTTCAGTGAATACACATTTCATCACTAGTATTCGTACATGTAGGTGTTCCAGTGGACATATTTGCATACTGACAAAGTATGCATATGTATGACAGAAGTGATCTCTGAAGCTACATGCTATGTCAATGCATTACAGGCTCTGCTGATTTCAGCACAAAGAAGGAAGTCTTCGACAGGGTCATGGTGTTCAAAGGCTTCAAGAGGAGAAGAAGATCCTTGTGAAAGAAATGAAGCAGCACTGGGAGTCTCTCAAAGCCCATGCCAGGGTCTTGTCTGAGTTGTCTCACCATCAGAGCGAAGACACCATGCAAAGTAAATGCGGCCTTGTACTTGAATTTTTTTATTTCTTATGTTTCACCAAGTTATGTTTATATTGTGAAAGACTTGTTGTTTACCTGAGTAGTGACATGTTTTATCCCTTCTCAAGGACTTCTAACAGAGAAAGCATCAAAGGGTCACACCTGCCTCATCCGCAGAAGGCAGTGGGAAATGAGAGAACTGCAGCGGCATACAAGAAAACACTACCTGCAATTGAGAGTTCGGATGAGTTTGAAATTAGCTCTGAAGATTCAGAGTCGGATGTGGATGCATTGTAATAAATTGTAATGCTATTGCCCTCATGCTCTTAGCTCTAAGTGTACCTGTACTGTAAATGTTTGACTGAATGTTTGATTGACTATCAATTAAAATAACTTGTGTGTTCATTGTTAGGTTTAAGTTGGAGATGACAGTTGTACTTTTTTGTATTTGGTTGTTGTCATTTTAGTAGTCGATAGTCAAAAGAAACTGAACTTGCTGTTTGGTTTTGAAGTGTTTCATCGCTCACAAGGTTTGATTGTTGTACTGGGTTGTGGGAAGTTCCTAGTTAAGTTCCTGGTTAATGTTGTATTACATTATTAGCTTTACTACACAAACCACTGTCCTGTACTGTCTTATCTTTGATGTTCAGCATCTTTTTAGGGGATTTTGTTTCCAGTTGATCTTTATTGTTTAATTAATAATTATTGTATAATTAAAGAAAAGCACAATGAAGCTACATTTCTGATTGAGTCCTTGAATGTTACTGCTGTTTCAGGTTGGACTTAGTTTTTATTAAGTGTATATTTGAGCAATTCCCACATGTTTTCAGAGTACATGAATTCAGTATATGGCAAGGGGAGAGATTCAGAGGAAGGACACGTACATAGGATTTTCATTACATTAACAGTGTTTTGATGTAATTATATAGTATAACATCCAACTGGACAAGGGTTGACTGTGTTAGCAAACCACATTTCAGCATCATATATGAACTCTTTCATCGCATCTATTAATCAGCCTGACTTCTTCCATTAAACCAGACAGACAAACATGTACATCGATGGTTATGTAGGCTTAAGCAAGTAGTAAATACTAGTAAATATAGTGGACGGCAGATTGTAGTGGAATAAAAATGACAATATTTCCTCTGAAGTGTAATGGTGTAAAAGCATAAAGTGACATGAAGCAAAGATTTAAGTAAAGTACAACTACAACTGCTGTACTCAATTACATTCACATTGACACAGGGACATAGGCAAAGCACCCGGTCCACACAGTAGATTTTTTGCAGGTGTTGACAGTGCTAGCTGTTGAAGAATGCTCTTTATTATTATTTTTGTGGTGCATCACTTGACTGCTCCTTTAAATATGTTTTAGTGTTAGGCAAAATGGGGTATGTGAGTGCTTTGCCGTGGGGGTATGGGATGTTGGCATGTGGGTAAAATAAGGTCTACACTAGCCCAAATCCCAAATTATGAATGTGATTAGGAAAAACATCAATACCTACAAGGTTTTTACCAAACATATAAGCAAAAATTTCAAAGACTTGAGTTCACCCAGGCTGGAGTCTCAAATTGTCTCAGAAACTACACCTGAAAGAGGCTGTCACCAAACAAGGGTGAAAATTAAACTTTGTCGTAGGACAAAATTAAAGACATTTTTGGAAAGGCCTTGACCTGGTGAGTAACATATGTCAGTGTGAAGATTCTAAGTGGCTCCTGCCGTGAGATATTGACCTCTGAACCTTGACCTTAGTGCATAATGGAAGGCTTGTCATTCAGCAACAGAACAGGCTACAGACATGGAACCAACTATTATAGAGAGCTCTTGACTTCACCTATGTGACTATACCCATATGGGTATAGTCACCAAGTGGGGGCACTGTCAATTATGCTAAAAATTAATTTTCACCAATTTAACAATTGAATATTTAAAATCTGATCACACAAATGTATTTCCCACCCCTTTAAATCTCTCAGTGTACTCTTAATTTAGTATTTAAAACTTCGATTTCTAGGAAATATACCATTTTTTAAAATAAACTACAATTCCCTTGTGCCACGCCATGCAGCTTGATACAAATCAGAACCATGTTTGTAGTTCTTCTGGTTTGCAAAGTAGGGTTGTAAATAGGGTCGCAATAGCATACATCTACTGAATACATCAAATATCTAGTATAGCCGAACTAGTAATTACACTGCATCTGGACGATCTATATTAAAAAAACACACACACTGTTCATTTAATCGACTATCCTCTGACCCACTGTGGCCAGAATTCTGGAATACTAATGGGAAATTGGCCTTCAGAATGAATGAATGAATGAAACGTCTAGTGTAAACTCTGATACACACACATTCCCGGCATATTGTTCATTATTATTATTTCCATATTGTTGCTTCAGTTTGGTTCAACTTCCGGATCTTGCTTTGCATTATAAAATGTTGTTGACATGATTGCTTTTGCACTATGTTATGGTATCATGTTGTTTTGTTACCTGTAACTTTGTATCTTGTACAATGTGCTTTGGTAGTACTGTTTCAATATGGTCATCTCTCTTTGAATTGAATGGCAGCTGTAGGAGCGTACGGAGTCTATTTTGTCTAGATCATCAATACTACTCACTTAGCAGTTGCTTAGCAACCAAAGTAAATATAACAGTCAAGTCGAAATAATTTTTGTGTTCGAAATATTTGGGTCCGAGACAAAGAAATCATCCAAAACATTAATGTAGCGAGAGCTGATGTGTACCTGTTGAGTAGGGAGCATATAAGGGGACGGACAGACAGGAAATGTAGGTGTATGTGATATGCAGAGTTGAAAATAAAGTGAACTGCAGACCGACATAATGTCTCCCGTCTGGAACTATATACAGACTGCCTGAACACGGCATGTTACATGGTGTCAGAAGAGTGCTGAATCCTGTCTCAGACGGTCGCTCGGAAGAAATTGTCCGGCGAGTTGCGGTAAATAAATAAATACGTCCCGCGAGTCGCGGTCGTTGCTAAGCTACGCTACCGCTAGCCTGCAGTTAGAAACTGAGTGCAGTAAATAGCTAGTTAGACAGACGGCGAGGGAGCGTGTTGGAACGGAACGTTAAGAGACAACGCATTGGAGCCTGCTCAACAATAAAGAGACAGAACAATGGATTCCCTTTTCTCCATAAGCCCGCCAGAAAACTTTGACTTCTCGGACTTTGCTAACTGGCCCAACTGGATTCGGCGGTTTGAAAGGTTCCGGGTGGCAGCCGGACTGGACAGTAAGAATGAAGAATATCAAGTGAATTCATTAGTTTATGCTATGGGTGACAAAGCTGATGATATTTTGGGCACACTAGGCTTAAGTGCTGCACAATTAAAGAAGTAAAGGCAGCCTTTAATAAATACTTCATATGCAAATATAATGTAATTTATGAAAGGGCTCGTTTCAATAAGAGAAGCCAAGAGCCAGGTGAATCGGCTGAAGCTTTCATCTCTGCAGTTTATAAACTAGCGGAGCACTGTCAGTATGGCCCTCTGCAGGAGGAAATGATCAGAGACAGGTTAGTGGTAGGGATAAGGCATCACTGCCTGTCTGAAAAACTGCAAATGGACAGTGAATTAACACTTGAAAAAGCAGTTACCACAGTAAGACAACATGAAGAAATAAAAAAACAGCAACCTAAAGTGAGAGAAACAAAAACTACAGAACAAAGGGAGGCGAATGTGGACTTACTGAAATTCAAGAAAAAGTCACACAGAGAGTACCAGACAGGGAAGACAACCTACGGACGGGAACGAAAGGATTTCCAGAAAGGACAGAAAAACTGTGGACGATGTGGAAAAGGACCAGCACACTCCCTGAACAACTGTGCTGCACGGGACGCAGAATGCAGAAAATGTCGGAAGAGAGGACATTTTGCAGCTGTTTGTAAATCAGGTAGAGTAGGTGCAGTTCTCGAGACAGAAGAAGAGGACACTCTTTTCCTAGGAGCATTGTCCACAGGAAAAAAACCTGAAACATGGAAAAAGACATTGAAAGTGAATGGCCAAGACATTACCTTCAAGTTGGATACAGGGGCGGACGCGACAGTCATCCCTGGTACCGCCTACTCAAAAGAATGTCACGGCCCACTCACCAAAGCAACAATACCGTTGTGTGGGCCCAGCAATGAACCTCTAAAGGTGAGAGGTCAGTTCAACGGGGTCATGGAATATAAAGACAGAACAACAACACAACCAGTGTATGTGGTCTAAAAGCTTGCTACTCCTCTGCTGGGTTTGCCAGCAATCTCAGACCTGAAGCTACTGCATCTAGTCGACAGTGTAAGAGAGCTGGAGGCAGACATGAAAAAACAATACCCCAAGGTCTTCACAGGACTGGGCTGCCTAAAAGGGGAGTACAGAATTAAGTTGAAGGAAGACGCCAAGCCCTACGCATTGTCACTTCCACGACGTGTACCCCTACCATTAAGCGACAAGGTCAAAGAGGAGCTCCAGAGAATGGAGAAAATTGGGGGTGATCATGCCCATTGAAGAGGCTACAGATTGGTGTGCAGGCATGGTTGTGGCACCAAAGCCCAAAGGAAAGATCAGGATCTGCTCCGATATGACCCATCTGAATCAGTATATCTGCAGAGAGAGACATATATTGCCGGCCGTCGATGAAACCCTGGCCAAGCTTGCAGGAGCAACCATCTTTACAAAGCTGGATGCCACGGCCGGATTCTGGCAGGTACCCCTACATCCAAAATCAGTCCCGCTGACCACATTTATCACCCCTGCCATTTATCACCCCTGCCATTCGGAATTTCGTCAGCACCCGAACACTTTCAAAAGCGGCTAACACAGATGCTGACAGGGCTAGAAGGGACTGTATGTCATGCTGACGATATTCTGGTTTTTGGATCAACGCGTGAACAACATGACCACAGACTGCACAGAGTGCTGTCAATAACGACAAGTGTCAGTTTGCAGTCGACAAGGTCATGTTCCTGGGCCACATCGTCAGTGCAAGGGGCACTGAGGCAGACCCAGGCAAAATTAAGGCAATCACAGAGATGCCCACACCCAAAAATGCTGCTGATGTGAAAAGGTTTGTGGGCATGGTCAACTATGTGGGAAAGTTCTCTCCACGCATAGCAGAGCTCACACAACCGCTACAAGACTTGCTCAAGACAGAAACTGACTGGGTGTGGGGGAGTGCGCAACAGAGAGCGTTTGACGAGCTGCGTAAAGAACTGAGCTCACCAACAGTGCTGGCACAGTACTGCCTGCACAGAGAGACAACAGTTGCAGCAGACGCTTCCTCCTTTGGGCTGGGAGGAGTTTTGTCTCAGAAGCAGCCGTCTGGAGAATGGAGGCCAGTCGCCTTTATATCACGCAGCATGACGGACACTGAGCGAACCCAGAGGACAAGCAGCTGGAACAGGATGTGGCTGTGTCCCTCAACTTAATAATGGAGCACTTGCCAGCGTCAGAGCAGAGGCTGGTGCAGATCAGGACAGCACAGGACACAGATGATGTCTGCAAGAGACTGAAAAACATGGTGCAAACAGGTTGGCCACCGAGCAGAAAAGCTCTTCCACCTCAACTGCAGCTGTACTGGCAGTATCACCAGGACCTGCTGGTTGTAGACGGACTACTGATGAAAGGCGAAAGACTCGTCATCCCTGTCACAATGCAAGAGGAAATGCTCAACAAAATACATGAAGGTCACCAAGGTATGACAAAGTGTGTTGCCAGAGCGCAGCAGTCCGTGTGGTGGCTAGGTCTGACCAAACAGATCAAACAGAGAGTGGAAAACTGTGCAACCTGTGCACGTGAGACTCACAGTGCACCAGAGCCGCTGCGGACGACTCCGTTGCCTGAAACGCCATGGCAGCGTGTGGCAGCGGATCTTTTCCAGTGGGACAATGCCATGTACCTTGTGGTTGTTGACTATTATTCACGCTATATTGAAGTGGCTAACCTTACCTCCACCACCACAGTTCACGTGACAGGAAAGATGAAGTCTATTTTTGCCCGTCATGGGGTCCCAGAGACCGTTATCACGGACAACGGCCCCCAGTTCTCCGTGGCGGAGTTTGCAGCCTTCGCCAGGGACTATGACTTCACGCACGTGACCAGCAGCCCCGCTACCCTCAAAGTAACGGAGAGTCTGAGAGGGCCGTGAGGACGGTGAAATCTCTCCTGAAAAAGGGGGAGGATCCACACAAGGCTCTCATGGCTTACAGAGCCACTCCTTTGTCACACGGCTCATCCCCTGCATAGCTGCTGATGGGCCGCAACATCAGGACGCCTCTGCCTGTCAGCCAAGAGAAGCTACAGCCAGGATGGCCTGACCTCCAGGCTTTCAGACAGAAGGATCAGGACATGAAAGAAAAACAGTCCTCGTGGTTCAACAAACGACACAGCACAAAGACAAGACAAGATCTCAGACCAGGACAAAGGGTCTGGGTGAAGGACACAAAGGAAACAGGGACTGTCAGTGGTCCAGCTCAGACACCCAGGTCTTACAACATAGACCTGCCTTCAGGAAGTCTCAGGAGAAACAGATCTCACATCAGGGTTATTCCAGAGACTGCCAGAGAGACTAGATTGGGCCGGACCATAAGACCACCAAACAGAATGGATTTGTAGACTAGATAGAAAGCTGTGGTTTGTTCACAGGGCAGAATAAACCCTGCACAGCTTGGGGACCCGGGTAGTCGACCCCGACCCCTAGAGAAGACAGATATATATGTTTGATGTTTGTTCAATGAAAAAAAAAAAAAACGGTTATTTGTTGTTATACCAGATGTTAACAAGGATATATGTTTACAGGTGATGTTATGCACTACTGAAAAAAAAAACAGGGAGGAAAGGAAAAGTAATGCTGGTTACTTGAATATTTGGTGCTTAGGTTTACTATGGTTACTGTTCAAGTTTATTAACAAATACGGTAAAACAAAAGAAGTTCTTTTGAGAGTCTGACAGTTAACTAAAGGGGGGAGATGTAGCGAGAGCTGATGTGTACCTGTTGAGTAGGGAGCATATAAGGGGACGGACAGACAGGTTGAAAATAAAGTGAACTGCAGACCGACATAATGTCTCCCGTCTGGAACTATATACAGACTGCCTGAACACGGCATGTTACAATTAACATCAAAGAAGTTATATTCTTTATTATTTGTTTAATTGGGGATTAATACGGAGTGGGCATGGCACATATGACCTTTTTTCGTTCGTGTCAATGTTTTCCTTTTTTCTGTTTGCTTTTTTGACTTATATAACTGTAGCTACAGGCTACAGTAATGTTTAATTACTGTTATTATATATATATGTATATAAAAACGTTTTTGATGTACAGTGCAAGCGACAAGAAGTGACGTCATTCACTGCGTCTCGTTCGCGGTATTTAGTACTCAGACTGTCCTTGCGCGGGTAGCTAGAAGAAGAGACAGAAGGAAGACGCGGGTAAGAAAGACAGTGAATGTTTTGAGTGTGTACTTAAAAATGTAAACTATAAAACAATATATATATGTATGTTTAGAGATGCAGCAATTACTTTTGTGCTACTTTTGTGCTACATACATAGCTATAGCTAATGCATGGTATTTTATGCACATTATGCTAGTTAATAGGCTACTGGTATGCACTATCTAGCTTGCTAGCTGAATTTAGACAGCCCTTTGCACTGAATTGTAACTTAGTTCTTTTTATGTGTCACTCTGATTTGCTTTTCCATTCACCTTACTCTCTAAGAAATGACCAAGTCCAAAACCAGAAGCTGCCCCAACTGTGGAGCAAGCAACAATGCCAGCCGGAAAACATGCACGAGATGCTATGCTTGCCTCCAAAAAAGAAAATCTTTTAAGGAAAAAGAAAAGGCAGTGAGGACAGGTGACTGGGGTGAGAACGCCCTGAAACATAGGAATGGGGCCAGAGTTGTGGCCTCAGCCCATGTGACTGTAAGTACTTCATCAAATTTTCTTCTAATTCATTATGAGTGGCTGTAGGTTGTCAGGTGCAGTGTAGATCCACTGAAAATGTTCAATATTACTGACTTTGATGTGTGTGTAGTTGTTAAAATTGCATCAGATTTGCAGTCCATAGTATTCGTGAAAGGTTATTGAACATAATGCCGCCACACACATAAACCACCCCTAACCTTAAATTTAGCGAATGATTCAAAATGTGTTGCCTCATTAGTGACATTCGGGCTTGGTCCATATAGCATTTTTTTCTGATCAACAGCATCTTTTTTCAGTTTTTACCAATGAGGAGAGAGCCAGGCCAAGTGACTTCAGGTGCATCTGAAATTAGTGGTGATACACTAGCTACAGTGCGAGCTGCCAACAGCAATTAGAGTAGTGTATCATGGTCCAGAGTGTGGTCCCAGATGAACATCTTATGAATTATGCTGGAACACAGAAGAAAAAAGTTTTAAACAGTAGTACGTTAAAACAGGGTGTCATTCATTTTCAGCAACAGTGTGCTTTATGAATCAGAAGGACACCCATACCCTTAAAGTCCAGTACTCAGAGGAATCATGGCTAAATACTATGACCAGTGCAATGCAAACACTGTTGTATATCATTAATTACTAAACTGTGTGACCATGTATGAGGTGGGAACATTAGAATTCTGAATAAAATAGTGTTTGTCTGAAATAATCATATAATCAATCAATTTATCTCCTTTATATTTCTAATTCTATTATTATAGTAACTATTTAATGGAAAAGGTGATGTGCGTTCATGCTGTGACGCTCTGAACTATCCAGACATTTCCTGAGATGAAGATTTCTGTTTGTTGAGCTGTTGCACATGATAATGTTCAACTGTGATTAGCACAGCTGTTTCAGAGCTATGAGACCAGTGATGTGACTGGCTGGGAGAGTATTTAATAATCACCACACGCCGACCTATATTAATCTTCATCCAACTCTTTTGCACATTGAGTTGCTGGTAAGCATGAAGATGCTATGCCATGCACCAGTCCATGTGCCAGACCCCCTTATACTTGTTATTTAATATGCAAATTTGAACTGAACAAATTTGCCTGGACAAAGTGTATGTGTCACAACGTGGTCACTTGCCCTTCCTCTTGTGTCACCGGTCTGACGTCTCCCCTGATCCCTGATTGTTTCCACCTGTTCCCCATTAACCTCAGGTGTCTTATAGTCGGCGTCCTCCTTTGATCGGTGCCAGAGTGTCTCGTCTGTTCGTGTACCTCAAGCCCTCATGCCCACAGCCTTGTCCTGCTCCACAGACCGCGTTTGTATTTTTGAATTCTCTTGTTTCCTGTTTAGAAGAGTGATTTTCTGTTGTAGTTTTCTTCCTTGTTTATTGTCTAGCTCTAGTTTTGTTTCATAGCCCTGTTGGTTTTTTCCTCCCTTTTGGAGCGACTTTATTTTGTACAGTTTTTCTAGCCTAGGTGTGCAGTGTAGTTTAGTTTTGTAGCCTCCCTTTTGTTACCCTCCTTTTGGAGCGATTTATGTTTCTACCTTTTCATAGTAATTCCTCTGTAGATTAGAGAAGATCAGCTTTTCAATTTTACCTCCCTTTTGGAGTGATTTTTCGTTCCGTCTTGGTTTGTTTCGTGTTCTGTGTTTTGTCTGTCATTTCCACTAGTCCAGTCATTGAAGGTTTCATAGCCTATTTGTTTATCACCCTGTCTAAAGAGCAAAGAAGACTTTTTCAAAATAAAACGCTTGTTTGTTCTATTGAACCTCTGCTTCTGAGTCCTCCTTTTAGTCCAGGCCTGACAGTATGTGTGATAAAGCTTTTTGTTCTTTCAGCGAAATAAGTTTTTGTGGGCAGGACATCACCCTGGTAACTAAAAAGAAATGGAGGGAAAACTTGTTCTGCCAATGTCCTGATCTTAATTGATATTTCAGACAGAAACTATTATAGCATTTGTGTCTCAACGCACAAGTGCTTCATCCCAGTGCTCCACAGAACCCTGTGCACACTTTTCTGGCAGAAAAAATGCTATATGGACACACACTTACAGGTCATTTCTCAAGAAACCCTTGAAAAAGATTGTAGACATTAGCAAACACTGGTGCAGACATAACATTCAAATAAAGTGAAAAAATGTAACATGTCAGTGTGCAATAGCCATGTTAACATTTTGTGTAATTTATTGTGTACATTTCAGGTGAGCAAGCTTGCTGCCTTGGGGTACAACCCAATTTTATTCATTGGGAAGAAGAAGCAGGGGGCGAGCTCAGTCACTGCTGAGGTGATAACCCACATGTGCCCTGGAAGGGACGGGGACGCAAAGCCATTTCTAGAAAAAATGAGTAGGGCATATGAGTACCTTGTGAAAAGTAAGGCAAATATCTGTTCTTATTATCTGATTTATGCTTTGGGATGTGCTGTCATTGTGACTGATATGCTGACATGTATTATTTCAGATTCTCAAACATCTCAGTCTCCAGAGGATACCAGCCACACAACTCCACTGCCTACAACCTCCCAACCCTGTTCTTCTCCTCATCCCCCAGACCCTTCCACCTTTCTCCCTCTTTCACTCATCCACACACACTACGCACATAAAAAGCTATGCTACTCATAACAGAGAATATGGAGCTATGTTCTTGACAAGTCAGCACTTTGTCAATTGACTGCAGCATGGTGTTGTGGGCTGCCATTTTTGAGTGAATAAAAACTGTGGTCACTATTAGTGATAGCTTGGCTATTTAAACATCTAGGGTTTATGCAGGATGTCAACTGTCATGTGACAGTTGTTGTTGGTGTGCAGTATTTTCACACCACCTTTTAGCATCAGCTCAGCTCGCTTGGAAAAAAATCAAAGAACAGTAAGTAGGTGAGATAGGTCACCTACATGATCAAAAAGGTGGTTCACCCAGGGTGAGGCTCGGCCATTGCACTCTGACAGTGCTGACCCCTGCGAATTCCCCAAATGTGGGAAACTCGACTGCAAGATTTCTGGTAGTGGGGGACTGCTTTTTTTTTTGTTCTTCTTGAATTTCCCTCCGAATCAATTGAGCTTAATTAATTTAATTCAATCTATCTATTTATTGAATCTAGCCATACCATGCAGTGGAAATGCAACTCTATTCACCTGGGGGATGTCGAAGTCTGTTTCTAAATTTCATCTCCTTCTTCTTTCTTCTTCTTTTCTATTTTTTGCATCATTTTAGGCTGCCGAAAATGTTCAAAACAGAAAATATTTCAATACAATGAAATAAAAGAAAAACAAGTAAAGGAGGTAAGACATTGTAATTGAGTTACAGTTCATTCAACAGTTCATTTACCAGTGGTTGCTGAAATGGCTAACAGTTCTTTTTGTCTGTGTTCGTGTGTGTGTGTGTGTGTGTGTGCAGGGAAGAGAAGAGGTAAAGGTGAGCTGGCTGCCTTGTTCTTCATGGTAAGAGCTCGGAACTTTAATCCACATTCGCTGATTTTAAAGCTGTTAGCTTTTTTACAGTATGCTTTATAAATATATGGACTTAGTTCCATACTAGTTCAGTACCAGGCTTCTGAAAAAGTCATTTGTTGTTTTATGGTACCACAATGATATAAAATAATATTGTGGTATATACAATGATCTTACACCTGTTTGCATTTGTGGTCTTTTTTTCAGTGGCAAAACTTGGGAAGACACCTGGGAGCCTGCAAGCAACTTCCACTAGTTTAATTCAACTATTTAATGTGTATGTTTGTGTGTCTTTAAGACACCTGTATTTTGAATGTTGTTCTTTTCTCATGTTTACAGTCAGGTTACTCAGTATGCATGAGTAAAAATAAAGATTTGAAAGATGTTTTCATTACGGTTTGAATGTTTCTTTCACACAACCAGTCTCCTTTAATGTTTTAATTATGCCATATATATGTGTGTGGGTGTGGGTGTGGGTGTGTGTGTGTCATATATACCATAAGCAATGAAAAAACATGGGTTGTGTAAAAACATTAGTATGTACAGAATCACTGACACGTATGCAGGAGTATATGCAGTCAGGTGAGTGAAAAGGTTAATAAATATGTTGATGTAGCATCAACTCAAATTACACCACCGTTGCAATTACTGTCCGTGACGTGCCACGTTAATTAAACCTGATTTCAACATTAGACTATTTCTCAAATTGTTGACTTATACTGTAGTCAGCCACTTCACTTTTGGGGAGCTTATATGAAACGTTACTACGTTATATGAAACGTAAGACACTTCCTGTTTCCCAAATGGGCATGATCTCCTCGCTCCCGATCTCCAAACTCTCCTTAACTTTTTGTAAAGTTAAGGCCATTGGTGGCTGGAACCTTGGCTCACTACATTCATTTTATAGATTTAATAGTTACTTTTCAGATGAAAATTTTACATAAAACAGCATAATGAGTAAATAAAGACACAACTTTCAGTTTTTCAATTATAGTTCCTTATGTATTATTATATTTATTTATTTATTTAGAGAAATGAAATCATATTCGGAATCTCAGAACATTAAATGTACACTCTTGTGCTTAGAACTGTATGTCATATTACATAAATAAGAATAAGGCACTTGGCAATTGTAAATGCAAACAATAAAGGCTACTTTACACACGTGAGTTGTAGACGCGACGGTAAATTTATTGATTGAAAAAAACTCGACGTGTGCTCGCTGCTTGACTCATTGAAATGGCCCATCATTTCCCTGGACTTTACGAGTGACCGGCAAACAGACGAATATTTAACATCTATTCTGTGTGATCATAGTGTAGTGAGAGCATGAGCGCTGAGGGAGAGGCAACTGAAAACAAGGACACGTTAGCGTGTGGTGTTAAACTTATAGGCTATAATCACCTCGGGTGTTGTTTATTGATAAACCGGGAGCCGCCCCACGGGCTGAGACACGTTAGAGGATTAATTATTCCCACAAAGTAATGATAACCGTAAGGGTCTCCTATTATTATTATTGTGCGTCTGGCCCCCAGCTCTAAAGCGGTCGCGGCAATTATAATGTAGCGGTGGGCCATCATTAAACAGCCTACCCCGTGTTGAAGTTGTGAAAAGTTTAATCTCAAGAGCCAAACTGCGGGTTTTCCTCCCTTATACTTGCTACAGGCAGTGGCACTGCATGTAGAAGCTTCTGTGTTGATTGATTGGCTACTTGGCACAAGTGAGACAGCCAATCAGTGAGGGCTGTGGGCGGGACATTGGTACACAGCCAAGAGAGTGGTGACTTCAGGCAGAGACAGCTGCATCAGAGCCAAAGGAGCGCGTTTTAAAATACATTAATTAATTTTATTGGTTATCAGTGAAAAAAACGGCCGATGCCGATGATCGCAAAAATGCAGAATATCGGCCGATATTATCGGCCAGGCCGATAATTGGTCGATCCCTAGTGGGAACACACAGGGGAGCACTGGTTATATACACACAGGAGGGAAGGGATAACGAGACACAGGTGAAACACATAAGGGTGGGGACAGGTAATCACACAGGGAACAGGAAGTGAACACAGAGACAAGACTATCAAAATAAAACAGAAAACTGACATATGACAGACCCTGACAGTACCCCCCCCCTAATGGCCGACTCCTGGCGGCCCAGGACCTTGAGGATTGCATCAGTGGAACTCTGCAATGAGGCGAGGCTCCAAGATATCCCGGGAGGGGACCCACGAGCGTTCCTCCGGCCCGTAGCCCTCCCAGTCCACAAGGTACTGTAGGCCCCGGCCCCGCCGCCGAACATCCAGCAGTTTCCTGACAGTGTAGACAGTTTCACCAGCAATGAGACGGGGGGGCAGTGGGGGCTCGACAGCAGGGACGAGTGGGCGCGAGACCACATGCCTCGACACCGGCGGACCATAACAGCAGCAGCGGGGACTTTGACCTCCTTTTCTAGGGCTGCGAAGAGGGGAGGCTGATAGCCGAATACCACCTGGAAGGGGGTGAGACCGGTCGAGGCAGAGGGAAGGGTGTTGTGGGCGTATTCGACCCACAGCAGCATCCTGGACCACGATGAAGGGTTATCTGAGGAAAGACAGCGAAGACCAGTCTCCAAATCCTGATTTAGCCTCTCCGTCTGGCCATTAGTCTGGGGGTGGTATCCAGAGGAGAGGCTCCTAGAGGCCCCCACCAGCTGACAGAAGGCCTCCCAAAACTGAGACACAAACTGCGGCCCCCGGTCAGATAGAATGTTCCTGGGGAAACCAAAGGTTCTGACAATGTTCTGGAGCACAAGTTCAGCGGTTTGTTTGGCAGATGGTAGTTTGGGTGAGGGAATGAATTTAACCATTTTAGAAAATCTGTCAACGACAGTGAGGATGACCGTGTTACCTTCGGATGGAGGGAGGCCAGTGACGAAGTCCACTGAGAGGTCTGACCAGGGGCGCGGTGGCACGGGCAGAGGGTGAAGGAGTCCAGCTGGTGGGGCATTGGAATTTTTCTGCTGGGAACAGACAGGACAGGCAGCGACATACTCTGACACATCATTCTTGGCATTAGCCCACCAGAACCGCTCCAACACTCTGAAGAGGGTTCGACGGGCGCCCGGATGACAAGAGAACTTACTTTCATAAGCCCACTTAATAACCTCCCCCCGAAGGGAAGGAGGAACAAACAACCTGTTTATGGGGGTGTCAGGGGTTGCTGGAATTGCCTTGAGAGCCTCTGTTACCTTGCCCTCCACGCTCCAGGTGAAGGCTCCCACGACGCAGGTTTCAGGGAGGATGGGTTCTGGATCTGAGGAGTCTGACTCAGGTGCATGAATACTTGACAAGGCGTCGGGCTTTGTGTTTTTGCTTCCTGGACGATATGACAGGGTGAAATTAAACCGGGAAAAGAACAGTCCCCACCTGGCTTGACGGGCATTGAGTCTCTTGGCACTCTTGAGGTATTCCAGATTACGATGGTCTGTCCACACAAGGAATGGTTGGGCCGCCCCCTCTAACCAGTGCCTCCACTCTTCCAGCGCCACTTTTACAGCCAACAGCTCCTGGTCCCCCACCGAGTAGTTTCTCTCCACCTGAGATAATTTCCGGGAAAGAAAAGCACAGGGGTGGATCTTATTATCTGTACCTGATCTCTGGGACAGGACGGCCCCCACCCCAGAGCTGGAGGCGTCCACTTCCACAATGAACTGTTGATTGGCTGAGGGCAGGGTGAGGACCGGAGCTGTGGTGAAGAACTTCCTGTACCATCCGGACATGAGACTCTTCGTCGGGGGAAAAAATAAGGATGTCATCAAGATATACAAAAACAGTTTGATACAGGAGGTCCCTCAGGACATCGTTCACTAAGGCTTGGAAAACTGCGGGGGCGTTAGTCAGTCCAAAAGGCATGACCAAGTACTCGTAGTGACCAAGGGGCGTATTGAAAGCCGTTTTCCATTCATCCCCCTCCCGGATGCGTATTAGGTGATACGCATTCCGCAAATCCAATTTAGTGAACACTGTGGCGCCCTTGAGGACGTCAAAAACAGAAGAAATTAGTGGGAGGGGGTAACGGTTCTTGATTGTGATGTTGTTGAGTGGGGAGTAATCTATGCATGGTCTTAGAGTCTTGTCCTTCTTCTCAACAAAGAAGAACCCTGCCCCAGCTGGAGAGGATGATGGCCGAATTAGCCCTGCTGCGAGGGAATCATTAATGTAATCCTCCATGGTTTTTCTCTCGGCTGCGGACAGAGAGTACAACCGACCCTTGGGAATGGGTGCACTGGGGAGGAGGTCAATGGCACAGTCATAATCACGATGGGGAGGAAGGGAAGCAGCTCTGCTCTTACTGAAAACTTCTTGTAAATCATGGTAACAGGCGGGGACACCGGTCAGGTCAGGAGAGTCCTTAGACTGTGTCTTACTTAAGAGGTTAGAGTCTATGTCCTGGAAACAGTTCTGGTAGCAGTCTTTCTTCCAACCAATTACCTGACCAGTGGCCCAGATGAGATGAGGGTTGTGTTGAATCAGCCAGGGGTACCCTAGGATCAGGGGATGCATCTCGGAGTTGTACAGGTGAAAGCGGAGGGTTTCCACATGTCCGTCGGGGAGGCACATCTGGATGGGGGAGGTCTGGTGAGTAACAGTGGCAATGAGCCTGCCGTCAAGAGCCGTGGCAAGGAGGGGTGTAGACAGCGGCTCACCTAAAACGCCTAGGCTCTGGGCTAGACTGGAATCCATTAGGTTAGAATCTGCCCCTGAATCAATTAATGCTAGTCTGTGCAGAGAAGAAGAGGCAGAGGTCAATTTCACCCTTGTTAATTGTCTCTGAGATCCATTTTTAAGGGTGGAAACACTCACCAGGGGTCTCGAGGGTGAAGCAGGCAGGGAACCACGTAGAGGACATGAGGCGATGAAATGCCCCAGCTGGGCACAGTATAGGCACCAACCCTCCATCATCCGACGGTGACGTTCAGCTGGGGTGAGGCGGGTACGCCCAACCTCCATTGGCTCCGGAACAGAGTTGCTCATGGAGGCCGAAGCTTGAGGAGGGGTGCCGAGCTGGTCCAGTTCCCTGATGGAGCGACCCCTCTGCCTATCTCTCAGTCTCTTGTCGACGCGGGAGGCTAAGGCGACGAGGGCATCCAGTTCCACCGGCAGATCCAGGGGAGTGAGATGATCCTTCAGGGTCTCAGAGAGTCCATTAAAGAAGGCATCCACCAAGGCAGGTTGATTCCAACCGCTGTCAGCGGCTAGCGTGCGGAACTCTATGGCATAGTCCATAACAGATCGTCTTCCTTGTCTCAGGGAATGTAGAGTTCTAGCAGCTTCTCTAGCAGGAAGAGTAGAGTGGAAAATTTGTTTAAATGTATCAAGGAAGAGAGGAAGAGAGTTACATACTGCGGACTGCCTGCTCCATTCCGCGGTGGCCCACGCCCTGGCTCTCCCCGATAGATAGGAGACGATGAAGGCTATTTTAGCTCGATCCGAGGGAAAGGCGGCGGGCTGGAACTCAAAATGGAGCTCGCACTGAGAGAGGAAAGGGCGGCAGTCACCAGATTCCCCGGAGAATCTTTCCGGGCTGGAGAGCCGGACGGGTCTGACTTCTGAGGGAGAAGCAGGAGTCAGGGTTGGTTCTGGTGCTGGAGCTGACGATGAGGACGGCACAGGAGGTTCAGCTGACTGTGAGGAGTGAGTGGCTGAGCCCATGGCTTGAAGCTGCCCGATGACATAGTTGAGCTGAGCGGTTACCGTTCCACACGCCGCTTCACTGCGCTGGGAAGCCTCCGCCACAGCCTGATGCAGCCGTTCCATCTCCTTCTGCTGTTGCTGGAGCCGACGCTCCTGCCCTTCGAGGGTAGCGAGCAAGGAGCCCTGCTCTGCTGCGTCCATCTTGGCCAGATTGTTCTGTCAAGAACACAGAGACTGGCGGACACAGATGCAGGCAGGCAAGAATCGGTTCTCAAGGGTAATTTAATTCAGTCCAAAGGTCAAAATCCGGAAAAGCAGTCAGACAGGCAGAGGTACAAAATCAGGAGGCTAAGACTCGGAATCTAGAAACAAAACGGTCAGACACAGGAAAACTCTCTATACAAAACGCTGGAAAGCTGCTCTATGAGACAAGACAATCTGGCACTGACACACAGGGGAGCACTGGTTATATACACACAGGAGGGAAGGGATAATGAGACACAGGTGAAACACATAAGGGTGGGGACAGGTAATCACACAGGGAACAGGAAGTGAACACAGAGACAAGACTATCAAAATAAAACAGAAAACTGACATATGACAGACCCTGACAGTTGTACCAGAGACGAGTTCAAAAACTGATTTAAGTTTTAGTTCAGTTCTTAGTGATCATATTTGGTGAAACAGACCGACAATTCAGCACCATAGACAGTTCAGCACTGTCAAATCCCCGACGTATGGATTGTAAATGTGAACAGTCACAATCCTGAGATTTCTCTGACAGAGAGGCACCACTCTGAAACGGGAGAAGGGCTCCAACTCTGCTTTTTCCTCGAAAGTTGCTTGGACCCGGTCATACTGCAGCCGGCTGTTCAGCGTGAGGTCGTATCCCCCGTCGGCTGCGTTCCATTGCAGGCAAAAGATTTGTGCAGGATCCAGCTGAAAGGCTCTACAAAAACACAAAGTGTGAGACTCCAATTTGAAAATACAGTGTCAACAAAGTGAATTCGCTGCCAGGGCCAAAGATTTTCTCGGTCAAAATAAGGCCAACTCCACCACTGAAATCAAGCTGTCTCCTAAGTGGGCGTGGTCTCCTCACCCCCGATCTCCAAATCCCGTTCTAAGTGTCGTGAACATCGCGTGGACAAACAAAGACTGTGCCGTGTCAGAGACGCTTGATCATGGTATCTCCCCTGCCAGGTAAGTATGGGTTGTACAGCTCAGAGGCAGAGGGCTCTTCCACGGACATGCCGTGCTGACTGACGGTGCTGACAAAACACGCCTGGCCAAAACCAGGGACTGTGGAAGGCCCTGTGAATCTGCAGGGATCTAATCCAGAGGAAAGCGTTTTTGTACTCGGAATGACAAAATATGACTCAGGTATTAAAATCAAATCAAATCAAATCTAATTTTATTTGTATAGCCCAAAGTTGCAAAATACATTTTGCCTCGGAGGGCTTCACAATCTGTACAGGGATTGACACTCTCTGTCCTTAGACCCTCGGTTCGAGTGAGGAAAAACTTGCCCACAAAAAACCCTTTTAACAGGGAAAAAAGTGGAAGAAACCTCAGGAAGAGCCACAGAGGAGGGATCCCTCTCCCAGGACGGACAGATGTGCAATAGATGTCACGTGTACAGTCAACAAGTCAGCAGAAACATTTTGTACAATTACAATGAAAAATGACAATGGATTACAATGAATGATAAAATGATTACAGTAGCAGTAGAACCTGTGATAGAGATAGAGAGACACAGATGCACAGCAGTAGCAAATCATTAACTAAGTTACTATAAACTGTAATGGAGATATGGCAACACCAATGACAGTAACAACATATGCAGTGGACGTCATGCAGGACCACAGCAGCAGTCACGATCCACGAGAACCTGCTGGACGAGAGAGCACAGAAACTCCAGGGAAGAAGTTTAGTTAGTAAGATGCATTAATGTACATGTATGACAGACATGTATGTTTACAGATGGTGGTGGTGATGGTGAGAGAGAGAGAGAGAGAGAGAGAGAGAGAGAGAGAGAGAGAGAGAGAGAGACACAGAGAGAGAGACAGAGAGAGAGAGAGAGAGGGTTTTCAGTAAAGGGAGATGTGACTGCATCTTCAACCAATACCGTGCCTGGCTAGGCATAACCCTGAAAGGGGGAGTCCCCCGGCAGTTTAGTCCTATAGCAGCATAACTAAGGGATGACCTGAGCCAGCCCTAACTATAATACTTGATAAGTACCGGTTATATGTCCCTACTGACCCGGCGCACAAGCAACCGAGGAACCACAGGGACTTGATTTGCGACAGCGAGAGGGGGGATCCACCGTTCCCGGAGATACTGCAATACCAGGTCGATGCGTGGAGTGGACGGAGCAAGCCCCTATTCCATCTCCCTGCTCCAAAAATCAATTTAATATGGTCCCTGGGTAGGGGACGTATCGGATATTAAACTAGTAAGAACAGATTTTTTTCTTTTGAGAAAAAAATTTATTGACACTTCATCATGCTTCGTAAGATTTACACTTTTACAACTATACAGAATATAACAAAACAATCACATTATGTAAAACACATTTAAATGTTTAAACAATTGATTTAAAGTTTTTTTTAACATTTAATAGTTGCACGGCGGTTAAAAGCATACACTGAAAGTGTGTTGAGTGGCTGTTAAAACATTTTTCCTTTTTTTTTTTTTAAATCCGGGGAATGCATCTGTTAAAAGTTTTTTTTTTTTTTTTTTTTTTTTTTACAGTTCGTTTCTGTGCAGGAGCGTGGTGAGTCCTTATCAAAACTAAACCTATCCGCTCCCCCAAATCAGAATAGGTCTCTCGGGATCCTGTCATGATGCTTAATGGAGATCCTCGCCCTTTTGCTCCTTCCCACCTGCCACACCCGGAGAGTCAGGCCGCTGCTGCTTCGAACATTTACTGTGTGGCTCCGGCTCCTTCTTCCGAATGGGCACAGAGGCGATTCTTCTTTGTGGCTGTGTCCTAGGCCCGCCGCCTGCAGCAACGGCCATTTGGACTGTTGCTGTGGCCATCCAGGTCACAGCCACCGAGGGGATCTGCTTGTGCTTTCTTACCAGCAAATTTCTGGAGGTCCAAATGGCGTCCTTGATGGCGGCTAGGGTGAGCCATTGTTGAGCCAGGTCACTTGCCATTGTATAGCTTCTTTGGCTCACCCCATATAGCACCAGCTGTGCTGTCAGGACCTCCCTTGCTGGCAAGTACGGGAATTTTAAGGAGCCGGCCGTTGCCTACTGTTCGACAGCAGTGCTGCACTCCCAGAACAGGTGCCTCACCGACTCGGGCGCGCCACAACCTGGTCGGGGGCAAGTTTGATGCGCTGACATGGCCCGGGACTGCATTACGGACCTGACTGGGAGGATCTCGTGAGCCACCATCCATGACAGGTCCCGGAGTCTGTTTGGAAGAGCACCAAACTGTTGAGGGTTCTCCAAATGCGAGACCACGCACTGGGCTCACTGGTTCACTCTCCTGCACAACAGAAATCAGAGAGCGGTGTTTAGTTAAAAATTGCACCTCCTCTTTTTCAAGGTTAAAAATGCTTTAAAAACGTCTGGATAAAAGCATAGGCTGGTGGTAGGCAAAAAGACACGGGAAATCGATGATCAGTTGGTACAATTTTTAGCTTTCTGAGGTAGGACCCCATCCAGAACTGTTTCATAGCTGCGGTCTTGGGGTTTTTAGATGGGGCTATTGCTTTCGTGATGTGTAGTGCGGTGTATCTGCTTCCTAAAAACAAAAGCAAGTCGGGCACTCCTTTCCCTCCTTTCTCTTTCGGTCTCTTCATGATGCTTCTTTTCAGCTGTTCCCACTTGGAGCCCCACAGGAAATAAAAGATGGCCCATTCTAAGTCTAAAAACACCTTTCTTGGAGGTGTGACCGGGGCAGCTGTACACCCCTGTCAATGCGACAACGCCACTCTGGGACTTTTACCCAGAGAATACCACACTGAATACAGGTTACATGTTTTAAGGAAAAAGGAGCAGAGAGGTGAATTTCTAGTTTTGAACAATTTTCAGTTTCTATTTACAAGTAAATCTTACATTAGTTAAATAGCAGGAGGACTTAGCATAAAAATAAGACTATGTTGTTACAAAAATATAATCTCTATATGCTAAAAAAAGAAGTTGCTACACTGAAGTGTTTACCAGCACAGGGTGACTGTATCAGGGAGGCCCACAGGAGTGGGTGAGTGAAATGGAGAGGGGCCACCACCACCAGCTACCAGAAGGGAGGTCACACACACACTGCAAAGCAAAAGCCACACAGATTAGAACACAACAAATATTAAGCATGCAAATAAAACAGAGTGAGGAAGCCCTCCACCTAGTGAGCCACCACCTATAAACCTATGACCAGCCCACCTGTACTGGCATTGAGAGGACCCCAGAATAGGACTAACTCAAAGTTGGTTTACAAAAAAAATAATATAAAAGAAAGGAACAAAGAAACAACTAAACAAAACTAACTTGACTGGGAAAAAAAAACAAAGCTCAACTAACACAATTTATAATCAAAACGCTAAATAAAACAAGGTAACCATAAGTACACGAAATATGTTTACAAAGGGGCAAAAACAGCAGTGACTAGAGCTCAGCTACAGCACCAGGAGCCGACATCACTTTCCCGTTCCTGGGAGCTGCACATTATACAGCCACACATCCACACATGACGAGCGCTACACAGATGGGGGGAGGGAGCGCGGTGACTAGTCCCTTTTAGTGCTCAGTCCTGCACCTGTACAGATGCAAGGGAAGTACTAAGTGCATGTGCCAGAAATATCTTTAACAGAAAGACAAAAAGCATACCTTGACTAGACATCGTCATTCATGGAGCAAGTGCGGGGTCGGGAGAGCGCGAGGCAAAACCTATGGCTGGCTGCAGCTACATTTAAAGAGAACCAGGAGGCGATAGCCTCACCTGTTGGGAATCACTGATTGAGGGAGCGTGGCTGAACAGGCAGAGGAGGGAGGGGGAGCTCTACCCATCACAGAGGGATAAAAACAGAGCTGATTAGTAAAAACAAAGGTAGAGTCACTGCTTTGATAATTAAAACCTTCCCTTCCATAGTCAGTCCTCTAAGTCTCCAGTATCCTAAGGGGTATTGCACAAAACTAGAATAAAGAAATCCAGGATAATTGAGCAAGCGTGGCTTGACCTAGTCTGCTCAGCGCATCATGGCTTAATTGGTTGCACGTTTGCCGAGCCAGGATGAAAAGGCGCGGCTATGTTAAGCCAGGTGAAGATAGTTGTGATAAGTGCGTGTTCACGGCATACTTAAATAGACCTCTATTTCGCTCACAGAATCACCGATGGGAACATGGATAAAAGTCGCGCTTCATACTTCACGGTCGCTGAACAACGGTGAAAGATACCATAAGAAAAAAAGGCAATACCAATGCCATACTTAAAGAACGTGAGAAAGCCTGGCAGACAATAGGCTTAATGCGTAAGTAGTCCAAAACTGTACAATTAATAAACAGTGCTCCACTGGAAATGTCATAATTAGGCTACAATTAAAGGGCTAAAGCAGTTACTTTTCAAGTCCACTAATCAACTGTTGTACACTTTACTTTAAAAGTGGCAAGTAGAGTTGCATGTTACTCAGGAAATGTAGAGTATGATTAAGTGCAAACAATTATCCACAATGTGTCATTTAATCTATTTTTCTCATGTTACGTTTTTATCTATTTTATTTGTCTATCCTTCATAGAAAACAAACTTGTCTGGCCATAAAAGGACCTGGCAGCAAGTTAAATTAAAAAAAAATAAAAAAATTAAATATAAGAACATTTTGCAGGCTGGTAAGTGACTTTAAAGTAGATAACAGTGAACAAATAAGGTGAATAGATTAGGTGTCTGCTGACATGTTTGAATGTCATACATACTTAGAAAGACCATGGACATGCTGTAAAACACATTAATTCCTCACAGGATTGACGGTGGAAATACAGGTGAATCACTAGGATTAATCTTAGCCTGGCTGTTAGCCTGGTCTGGAGCAGGCTAACTGCAGAGAATAAATCACCATAGTAACTTGGCCAGGTTAAGTTTGAGTTGCTTTTATGCAACCGACTTGAGGCTAAATTCAGCCAGGATAACCAACATATCCCAGCTTAATCCCTTATCTTGGTTTTGTGCAATACCCCTCTAGTCTCTGCCTGACTTTCCCTACTATGTCTGCCCAATTTGTTGTCCCTCCCCCTTGACTGTCAAACTTAATCCCAAGTATTTTTTGGTCAGTCTGGGTCACTGTCAGGGGTAGTCCTGTCTTCTCAGTTGCCGTCCACGGCCCATAAAGGTGGGCTTGGGTCTTGCTTCTATTCAGCTTTGACCAAGAGGCCTGTCCGAACCAGTCAAGTCCAGCATCCTGTTGACAGATAAAAGGTCAGAGCATAAAATGTTGATGTCGTCCATGTATAAAATGCATTTTGTCGTGAGTCCCCCGCTCCCTGGGACTCCTATCCCGTTGATTCGTTGGTCTCTTCTCAAGATCTGTGCCAGTGGTTCTATACAGGTAACATAGAGGAGGGCGGATAACGGACAACCCTGACGGACACCGCAGTTTATATTGACTGCTTTTGTCAAATGCCTGTTAACCATGATTTTTCTGATAATGCCCTGGTACAGCAGTCCCACCCAGGCTATAAACCTTCTTGGGAACCCCATTTTTTGCAATACCTGGAAAAGGTATTGGTGCGAGACTCGATCGAAAGCTTTTTCAAAGTCTAAACTAAGGACTGCCAGCCGGATGTTTCTGTCTCTCGCGTAACAGATGGTGTCTCGGATCAGTACGAGGCTGTCGGTGATCTTCCTCCCAGGGACAGCACAGGCTTGATCCGGGTGAATCAGTTTGTCTAAAACAGCCGACATTCATGCTGCTAAAAGTTTGCTAAAAAGTTTACAGTCAAAGTTTAAAAGTGTGATAGGTCTCCAGTTTTTCAAGTCAGTCTTGTCTTTGTCTTTATGAAGGAGATTTACTATCCCTACTCTAAAACTGCTGGGAAGCCGGTCAAGTCGTTCAAAATCCATAAAAACAGCAAGTAAGTCAGGTGCTAAAATGTCCCAAAATCTCAAATAAAATTCCACAGGAAGCCCATCTAGTCCTGGGGACTTCTGCGACTTAAAACTTTTCATACATTTATTTAATTTTGACATTTTAAAATCTTGGGATAAAAGCACACTATCATCTATTACTTGTTCTATATATTTTAGCATTTCTGTTATGGTATCTTGTTTGACTGATTTCTCTCTGTAAAGTTCTTTATAGAAGCTTTCAATTATTTCTTTTATTTCTTCCGTTGTCTCAGCTGTGCACCCACTTTCTGTTTTTAATTTTAAAATGGCTCCTCCTTTATTTATTATTTTCTTAAAGAAATATCTTGTGCACTTCTCCCCTTCCTCTATTTCTTTTTCCTTGCTTCTTAAAATTACACCTTTGCTTTTCATTTCTGCTAAAGCCGCCATCTCTGTTTTGACTTGAGCCATCTCTTCGTTAAAATCCATCCCATGTTGGTTTAGTTTAAAGTATCTCTGGAGTCGTTTTTGCAGTCCCAACATGCGTCTGTTGTCTCTATCTTTTTTCCTCTTACCTGCCTGCCTAAAGAAAGTCTGGGTCCTTCTCTTCACCATTTCCCACCAGTGCGCACGTGTATCGTAGAGGTCTTGAAGGGTCTGCCACTCTTGGTACTGCTCCCTATACTGGCTGACTAACTCCCTATCTTCTAAGAGGGAGCAGTTTAATTTCCACAGACCACTTCCTGATGTCATACCAGTCGGGAGTGAAAGGGTGCAGGAGAGCATTGCGTGATCGGAAAAGAAAACAGGGTTAATCTAGCATCGGTCGGCGAGCAATCACGTGATAATATATAGTCTATACAAGAGGCTCTAGTGCCTTCACCACTGAACCAGGTGAAGCCTTCCTCTCTGGGATGCATGATTTTAAAACAGTCAAGAAGTTTAAAATCCCTACATATTCCTTGAAGCAAAACCTATGTTTTGTCTATTTTAAAATCTTCCCCTGTTCTTTTCCTATGATTTTTGTTTAAAATACAATTAAAATCCCCTCCCACAACTAAAGGTGCCCTACCTAGCATGTGGGGCTGCAAGTCTTCTAAAAGGTCATACCTGTCATTTTTGTCGTTAAAGCTGTAAATATTTAAGACGTTAAAATCTTTTCCCATAAAAGTGTTAAACGTGCCCGACCATTTCTCACCACTGTGCTGCCCTTCACCAAGACCAGAGGGTTTTTGATTAGAATAGCCACTCCGTCGTTTTTGTTTTCGTTTGATCTGTTCCATATAGATGTTTGTGGCCATAACCTCTCCCAGTCTCTGTAGTGATTTAAAAATGGTAGGCCACATTCCTGTGTTAAAAACACATCTGACTTTATCGCGTTAAGAAAGGATAAAACAGTCTGGGCTCTAACTCTTGACTTCACACTTCTCACATTGATGGTTGAGAAGGTGATTGTCATGAGTATGGTTAGAAACAACAGGTGTGACATTTTATTTTTTAAAACAAACTAAAAGGGAGGATCGAGGATAAACATGAGTTTGTCAATTTCCTTGTGGATGGAGCTCTTCCTTCGCTTTTATGAATGAAAAGCGCCGGGATTGGGCTCCATTTTCCCGCTGGACCCGACGAGTTTGTCTCTCATGTGGTTTTGGGTCCTCAGGGGTTGATTGCAGAGCTTTACTTAGGAAGGAGAGCTCATTTGGTGAGTTGGAGGGGAAGACTCTGGACTCCTCCATAGCTGGGCTGTCTGAGGAGCTCTCAGCTCTTCCCCTTTTCTGTGAGACTCCGGGAGACTCTGAGGACAATTCTAATATTGTTCTTTTAGGCTTATGCGCATTGGGGAGGGCCGCATACTCGCTATCCTCTTGGTATTCTATGCTGTTTTCTGCCTGCATTTCCCCACTCTCCTCACAACTCTCTTCTTGTGGGGCAATTGTAGGCCCCTCCCCCACTCCCGCCTCTCCTGAATCCTGTGGTCCAGTCACAGGATTTGGAGGGAAATTTGAATTGTCAGGCCTTGTCTCCTCAGTTAGCACTCTAAATGCTACTCTTTCATCACCGTTCTCTGATTGTTTTCCTGCTTTCAGTTTGTTGGCAAAAGACTTTGGACAATCTCTGAAAAGGTGGTTTGTTTCTCCACAGAGATTGCATTTTCTGCCATTGGTGCATTCTTCAAAAGTATGTCCAATTTCTCTACATTTCCCACAGACAATCTGCTGACATGCTTCTGCCAGGTGCCCATTCTCACCACACTTGCGGCAGAGTTTGGGCTGTCCCTGGTAGTGAATGTAGCCTCTGTTATTTCCCAGGACTATCAGACGGCAGATGTTTCAGGCCCTGGAAGCCCTGGGGGTCTTGCCATTGCTGGATGGGGACCCTCCAGGCACAGTTCCAGATGCCGTCCTCATCTCTCACTTTGGAAGCCTGTCCTTTAACAGTGCAGTATCTACCCAGCCATATACAAATGTCATCCGCATTTACCGTTTCATTAAACATTCTGACAATGACCGTTTTGGCGGCATTATCAGTCAGTTTCTCCACATTCAATGCAGAAAACTAGGCTTTGCAATTTTCGAAACGTGTCCAAAAGTTTCTTAGCAGAACAGCTGACCGAAAGCTTACATCAAAACCTTTCCTGAATGGAAGAGTGACTTTACAGTTTATATCTTCTGGTGCAAATTTTAGCTGCTTTTGGATGAGGTTTCTGGAGAAGTAGAGTCTAGACATCTGCAGTAACCTTCCATCTTTCTCTGTGAATGTAAAACGGACGCTGTGGTGCCTCCGCATGTGGACGTGGTGGAGGCACCACACACTAAAATAATAAAAAGATCTAATAGCAGGTTAAAACCACTGAATAGATAATTAAAATTTACTTACCTTTCGTTCTGTGTCCTAGTCCAGATGTTTGAAGGAGCAGAGAGCAGGCAAGTAGCCCTCTACGACAAAGCATTCCTATTTGTAATGTCGGTTGTAACTATAAATAATCAAAACAGATATTACCAGGAATGTCAGGCTCTCCTCTCAATAGTATGTATAAAGGACAATGCCACAACCCAGCAAAACCCTTAAACAACACAAGAACACTGATAAAAACACATTTTTTTAATTTATTTATTTATTTTTATTACTTAACCAACAAAAACATTCCAAAAACCATTCAGGAATCCTTACAAACACTCAAAGAAACCATTACATATTCAACACAAAAAACATACAAACACAAGCAAAAAACAACCCCCAAGAAACACTTCTCACTCATGAAAATAGAGTCTTCCACCGCTCTCTTGCTGCATGATACCCATGCTTTTCCTCCCCCATTCTCCTCATACACTCAATTGCTGCCCTCACTTTTGCCACCACCCCTCCCACTTCCCAGTCCACATTGTTCTTTATCAGCACTGTTCTTGCGTCCCACAGCGCCACCTTCCCCGTAGACAAAACCAACCACAACAGAAACCCCTCCCTACCTCTCCCCCTCAAACCTAACCCCAACATTATCATCTCATACGGACCCCAACCTTGGAAAGAAAAGAACCAAATCACTCCACACCTTCCTTGCAAACCCACATTCCCAAAACACATGTTTAATAGTCTCCTCAGCCCCACACCCCTCCCTCGGGCACTCCCCCGTGTCAACCCATGTCTATTTAAAATCTCCCTCACGGGCAACCTCCTGTGCAACGCAAGCCAATTTATGTCCCTTGCCCTGTTCGTGAGACCTTTTTGTTGAATAAAAACCCACCCTTGTTGCCCCACTCCATACACCCCCACCGGCCCCCTTTTTGCCACCAAAGCCCTGTACAGGCTCCGGTGATCGAAACAGAGGTCCCCCTCCTGACACTCCTTATGCTTCTTCCCCCAGCTAGCCACCTGCCTATAATAAGGGGGTAAGATGTCCCCCTTTGGTCTCCTGTTGTCCCATATCACAAATCTCCTTAGTGGAAAAGACAACCAAAACAGGAGAAGTGCCTGAAAATGGTGGCCATCCGCCTGGTGCATAGCCCTACACAAAAAAGAAAAGAAAAACACATCTAACTTAAGTGGGATGTCCGGCACACCCCTCCCCCCCCACCCGCACTTCCTGGTGCATCCACTCTCTTCTTACATATTCATACCCCCCCCACACAAAGGAAAAAACATCTCTTACGAACCCTCTCCTGTATCCAGGAGGCAAAGGAAAAACGTACGCTAAATATATCAAAGACGGCAAGATGTCTGCCTTTACAGCCAGCACTCTACCGCTTAGTGACAGTTGCCGCGACTTCCACAGCCCCATCCGCGAACGGGCCGCAGCCAGGCGCCTTCCCCAATTTAACCCTGCACTACCCTCTACATCAAAATCTACCCCCAGGACCCTCATTGGGCCCTGGCACTGGGACAAACCAGCTAGGCCCCCCACCCTACCAGCCCATGGTCCAAAAAACTTAATAGTTGACTTACCTAAATTTACCCTGGCCCCCGACACTCCTGAAAAACCCTCCACTATTTCTAACAGCCGCGTGACTGACCTCTCTGTTGTTAAGAAGAAGGTCATGTCGTCTGCATACTGTGTTAATTTGAGCTTTTCCGCTCCCGCTCCAGGAAGGTGCAGACCCACCACATCTGGGTCTCCTCGCACCACTGAACCCAGCGGCTCTATGTAGGCCACAAAAAGCAGTGGGGAGAGTGGACATCCCTGCCCCACCCCAGTTCTCTGCGCAACCACTGTACTCATGTGCCCATTTACCATGACTCTACTCCCTACACCCTTGGACATAATCTCCAACCACCCTAGGAAACGAGGCCCGAACCCCATCTTTTCCAAAACTGCAAATAAAAACCTGTGATTCACCCTGTCAAAAACTTTTTCCATATCTAACCCAACCAAACTCATATTAATTTTCCGCTCCTTCACCCAGTGAATACAATCCCTCACCAACCCCAGATTCCATTGAATCTTTCGCCCCTCCACCCCACACGTCTGGTCCTCATGGATGACATGAGGCAGAGCCCTCTTAAGCCTTCTTACTAGAACCCTAGCCACAATCTACGCAGAGCAATGTAATTGGCTTGTAATTTTCCAGTCTCTCCCTGTCCCCTTTTTTATACAGGAGGATTATGACCCCCTCCTTCATTGTCGCCCCCAATCCATCCCCTTCCAAAACAGACTTTACTACTGCAAACACATCCCTACCCAAAATCCCCCCAAAAACAACAAAAAATTCCTTAGGCAACCCATCTATTCCAGGCACCTTTCCTGCTGGCAGCCCCTTCATGGCCTTCACCGGGCCCTCCATCTCCTCAACCACCCCTCCAGGCACCCTCCTCCTCAAAGACCCTAGAAACTGTCCCAGGCCATCCTCACCCACCGCCCTCTCCCCAAAAACCTCACCAAAAAACACAGAGGCTACTCCCGCCATCTCCACCGGGTCTGCCACAGTACCTCCATTCTTCCTGCGCAGCCGTGGAATACATGCCCTAAAACGGGCTGTCCTGACCTGCTTGAAAAAATATGCGCTGCAGCGTTCCCCCAACTCAAACCTCTCCCTCCAACACCGGAACAAAAAACCCTAGCCCTCTCCCTAAAATATACCCCCAATTTTTCCTTAACCACTTCTACTGCCTCCCTATCCACCTCCTCCCCTCTGCATTCAGTCATCACCAAAAATTGCAATTTTTTCTGTAAATTAGCAAACCCCCTTCTCCTCTCCTGTGCTCTTACCGTGCAATATGAGACCGCCAAATCACGTGTATTTCGCTTCACCCCCTCCCACCATTCCACCTGTGACCCAAAAAAAGGTTTAAGTTGTTCCCACACCCCATAATGAAATGAAAAATTTCTCCGAAAGGCCTTTTCCTTTAAAATTTCACAATTGAGTCTCAAAAAACCTTTCCCAAAGGGGGGTGCCTCCACCTCAAAGGTCACCCGGAGCTGGCTGTGGTCTGAGAACCAGAGGGGCGACACTGCAGCAGCTTTCACAGCTACCATGCTTGGTACAAAAACAAAATCTATTCTACTACGTGATCCCCTGGAATTTGACCATGTGAATCCCTCCCCAACCTTGTCCACCACCCTGAAACCATCCTGTAAACTAAACCCCTGCACTACATCCCTCAGATAAGGCAAACTAAAATCCCCGACACCTTCAAAGGACACGTTAAAATCCCCTCCCAATACCAAAACCCTATTTGTAACACAAACATCAGGCAAAGCCAAAAAAAGATCCCTTCGTCCTTGTGGTTCTGCTGGGGCATAAACCGAGATAAAACGAAAATAAACCCCCCTCCAGTCCGCATCAACCACCAGTACCCTGCCCTGTACCACAGAAAAACTCCCCGACACATGAAAATCCTTATCCCCAAACAAAACACCCACCCCAGATGAGTGTACCCCTCCCACCCCCCACCGAGACTCCCCTTTTTTCCACCCATCAGAAAAGACCTGTACATCCCCCCCATCCCTCAAATGAACCTCTTGCAAAAAACAAACCTGGAAAGAGACCTGGGCCAAATAATGAAAAATCCCCCCCTCTTCCCCTTATCCCTCATCCCCCTCACATTAACTGTTAAAACAGTAAAGGTCCCTTTCAGGGTTTCTCTGTGTCTCCCAGTGTTCCCTCTATCGCACTCCCTACTGAACCCTCAGCTCCATATCCCTCGCACCCATAGAGGGCCACACTACTGGGCGACCTGGCCTCAAAAACAGAGCGCGGCGGGCTCAGAGGTGACACAGGCCCCATTTCCGCAGGCCCAGCCCCACCAACTGCCTCGTCAGTCCTCACACTGGCTAGGGTGACAACGGAGCCTTCACCCTCTCCTACAGCACCCCTGCATGCCCCTTGATGCCCCAAAGGGGGGACAAGTACCCCCACCCTATCATCTGACCCACTACCGGAATCCTCTTTACCCGAGACCACATTCAATGAGTCAGAATGCCCAGACAGTATCAAAGGTGTCTCCCCTGCAGAAGCACTCTCCATCGTCTTAACAGTACCATCCCACTGTTTCTTTCTCCTCCTTCGTCCCTTCGCCCTTGATTCAGCATGAAATACTTCAGCTGATGACTCCGTTAAATCCTCTCCTGAAGATACCCTCCGCCTCCTCATGCCTCCAGTCGCTGCCTCTGCCGCCTCCTCCTCCTCCGAACTCATGTCACAGGTTTCTTTACTCTCTGGGTAAGCAAGCAGGCAGAGTCAAAAGTTCAATTAGGCGGTTTATTTGGCACAAGCAGATTTTTAGTAAAGTTAAAAAGATGGGGATGATGAAGGGGCACAGTCTTTTAAAGAGTCTTTACCAGGGGTCCCAAAGCGAGCCAGACAGTCTTTGTTTCACCTTGGCTGCAGGTAAGGGGGGGCAAGGTGGAGTTCAGTCAGCGCTTCCTGCTGCTCCTCTTCCTTCTCTGCTGCGTCTGCTTCTCCCCAGCCCCGGCGTCCTGCTCCGCTTCCCCCTTTGTCTGTGTTCGGGGTGATTAGTAATTGCAGGTGTGTTGAGTTATTGCAGGGGGAGGTCCTTCAGCCACACAGGAGAGAGACACACCTCAAAACAGCAAATCACACACACACACACTCAATTAAGAATAATAAATTAATACAGTGCAAAATAACTCCCAAAAAAAGGTCTCTCCTGGTGACTCTGTGACACTCATAGCGAAATCCGCCCAAGATCCCACCAGCGGCAAGCAATCCCCGAAGCTCACCATCGCCCCTGCATCTTTGCATGCACCTCCCAAATCTGGAGAGCCTGCCACATCTTCTGCATCCCTCCTGCCTGGATCGTCTCCTGCAGCTGCCTCCGCAACCAGGACAGCCGCCCCAGTCCTGAGGCCTCCCTTTGCCTCGCGTACCTCCTGCAAAACCTCTTCCAGTGGCCTCAGTTTCTCGGTCTCCAAGTCCCCAGCAACAGCAGCATACGTGCGGGCACGAGAGGGGCAGTCCCATAGCAGGTGCCCCACACCCCCGCACCCGTGACAGTTCCGTGGTGCAGCACAGGAAGCAGCACCATGTCCACTTCCCCCACAGTTTCGGCAACGAACCTGGACGCAACCAGTCGCCAGGAGTCCAAAACTGCGACATTGTCTACAAAAGACTGGCTGCCCAGAGTAAAAAAGAAAACCCCTGTCCGCCCCGATTGAAAAGTACACAGGGGGGTGCCTTAAACCGTCACTACTGTCCGGATCCTCCCCCAGCAGCACCCTGAACTGCCTCCGACCAGTCCAGATTCCATAACTGTCCCGTAAGTATTTTGTTTGTGTATCCACCTGTCCATACTTTCTGAGAAACCCAGCCACTACCTCATCCCCGACGTATGGATTGTAAATGTGAACAGTCACAATCCTGAGATTTCTCTGGCAAAGAGGCACCACTCTGAAACGGGAGAAGGGCTCTACCTCTGCTTTTTCCTCGAAAGTTGCTTGGACCCGGTCATACTGCAGCCGGCTGTTCAGCGTGAGGTCGTATCCCCCGTCAGCTGCGTTCCATTGCAGGCAAAAGATTTGCGCAGGATCCACCTTCAAACCTGCAACAATGACGTTTCGGATAAACCACTCATGATTTCCAAACAATGTTTCTTTGTCTTTGAAAACAAATCTTAACGAATTTCGCAGACCAGCCAAAAAGGCTGTCTGGGGTGATTGCTTAACAACCATTTTTTAGTAGTCCCTACACTTAAAATTACCAGGCTTCTTACACCGCATGGCTCTGGTATCTCAACCTTTACTACACTTGATCTTAGCCAAAAGGCCGAGAAGCGATACCGACAAGTGGTCGGGGGCCAGCAGGTCACGCTCCGCCCCGGCACCCTCACTCACGGGTCCCGCAGTGAATGACGTGTTTAGTGACGCTCAGTTCACCAAGTGCTTTACTAAGTGCTTTTAAATGCTCGGGCTGAAAGGCTCTACAAGAACACAAAGTGTGAGACTTCAATTTGAAAACACAGTGTCAACAAAGTGAATTTGCTGCCCTTTTTTTGGCCTGGCGTGTTTTGTGCTGACAAAACACGCCTGGCCAAAACCACAGACTGTGGAAGGCCCTGTGAATCTGCAGGGATCTAATCCAGAGGAAAGCGTTTTTGTACTCGGAATGACAAAATATGACTCAGGTTCTACTTGAGAAGTACCGGTTATATGTCCCTACTGACCCCGAGCACAAGCAGCGAGAGAGGTATGGTATGGTATCTCATGGTATCTCCCCTGCCAGGTAAGTATGAGTTGTACATCCGCAAAGACGTGGATCATCGGTGGACCTGAGGAGGACTGAATGATGGCTGGTTGCTCACACTGATAAAACTATTGAGCTTGATCTACTTAAAAAAGGTAAGGCAACTTTTTGCATCAGATTATTATGTAGATAAAGCAAGGCTAGTCTTTGTATAGGCTACTTAATTTATTGTGTGTAAGAAATGAGTTTCGCAAGTAAAGTCAATATTAATTTATCAAGTAAAGTCAACTTAGTTTTGCAAATGAGTGAACTTAATTTTATAAGTAAAGTCTATTTAACCCTTTGGGGTCTGAGCCCATTTTGGCCGTTTTTTAATACTTTTGATTTTGCCTTTACATACCACATAAAAAAATGTTTGACATACCCATGCTTGGTATCTTTTTTTTCAGCACAACCTCATCTATATGATCTGCTAATTATTTTTTCACTTTGACCTACTTTATTAACCCATTGGGCCCAAAAATACACAAAAATTATCAAATCCGAATTGAAAAAATATACTATTTATTACAATAAAAAACACAAACATGCTCAATGAACTGTTTTGGAACTTGAAAAGGTAAACATAGGTTGCAAATATGAACAAATAAATGTAAAATTGAAATAAAGTAATACTTTATACAAATATTTACCATAAAAAGCATGTATATTTATAGCCGTTTTTTACCTTGTCACCTGCAAGTCTTCAAAACAAACCAGTGCTTTGTATTCCCTCAAAGTCTCAAATAGTGCAAATGTAATATAAGAGCTAAAATTGAGATGTAATCAAACTATATACAAATTGAGGTGTAATCAAACTATATACAAATATTTCAAACTATATACAATGGGGCAAAGTTTTTTTTTTTTTATCTGTGCCACTCCGCAAAGCAGTTTCTGTCCACAACGAGACACAGCGCCACATCACAGGATTGGCACTTCCAGGGAGTGAGGTTTCTTTTTTTGTCCACCTGGTGGCAGCGTAGGCAACTCCTGCGGCCTTGTGTGGCTTTCAGGGTGGCATCTGTTACCACGGCAATGGGAACGGGGATATGGTCCGCACTTCTCTTGGTGGACACGCCCATCCTGTCCACCCCACACAGTTGGGACACCAGTTCTGTTTGGAAGTCCTTGTGGGACATGTGCCTCACTTGGTTTGAGGCACTTATATCACAATGCAGAAGGTAGGCATTGGTGGTGGCAATATCCACAAGGTGCAAGAAGATGGTGCGGTACCAGCGCGCGGCTCTGCGGTGGGTGGAGTAGTACTGCAGCAGCTGGTCGGACAGGTCAACACCACCCATGTTCCTGTTGTAGGCGATGACTGGGGTGGGGCAGGAGATGTTTTTCACTGCCCAGCGTCCATCTTTCTCCTTCACCCTCCTCTTGGCCACCTCTCCAGAAACTGCTGGATGGATTGTGGAGCACACCGACACCTCCCGTGTGTCCATCCATTTGACAAAGACCAGAGACCCCTCCCTGATCCATCTCACAGCGCCCCTCTCTGATTTTTTGTTGAGAGCATTTTCTCTCCCTTTTGGACATCCTTTCCTGTTCTCCCTGTACGTTCCACAGGCTGCAAACTTCAAGTTGGCCAAGTCACGGAACAACTGGGGGCTTGTGTAAAAGTTGTCCATGTAAATATGGTAGCCGGTGCCGAGGTATGATGGCTGGATCAGGTGCATCACAGCATCATATGAGAGCCCATGCACACTCTGTGTGTGTTTTTTTCCTGTGTAAATGGAAAAATTCACTGTGTAGCCATTGCTCGAGTCAGCCAACACAAATAATTTGATCCCCCACCTGGTTGGTTTGTCCTTCATGTACTGGGTCATGCCAGTTTTTGGCTTGGTGGCCACCATTCTCTCATCCACAGCCAATTCCCTTCTTGGGTGATAATGTGCCTGGCAGGCACTGAGGATGTCATCGATGAGGGGCTTGATCCTGAACAGCTTGTCGTGCTCTGGTGTCCCCTTCTTCTCATCATTTTTTTTGTCCTCCTCTGGGTCACTGGGGTGGATGTTCCAAAGCAGAGCCCTGAAACGGTCCCTCACCATCACTGTAGCTGGAAACGGCACGGATGTAATGGTGTTCTGTTTCCAGTAATCTGTGATGCTTGGCAGTGGCACCAGAGATGTATAAGTAAGGAGCCCAAGGAACTTGTAGAGCTCTTCAACCTCAACATCAGCCCATTTGTACTTCTTCCCCATTTCTTTGCTCTTTGCTGCACGCTTGTTGGTGTTGGTGCAGAGTGTTCGCACTGTGGTTGGGGAGAAGTACAGCTGAAACAGATCCAGAGGTGTATAGGCTGCGTGATGGTCCACCTGGGCTCCTGGTGTTCTCCGTGGCATGAAGCGGCTTATTTGTGGAGCAGTGTCAGGGTCGCTTCCAGTTTTCCAGGCAAGCGATGGAGTGGCCGAGCCTGTGGAGATCTGGACCTCATCTGACTTCTCCTACCACGCCCTCTCTGGGTAGGCCTCCGTGTCGAGGGTCCACTATCCTCATATCTGTATACACATAACAACAAGTAAAAAATTAGCGATTGTTCAGGTTATTGTTCATAGGCACATGATGGATAGTGAATTCAAATGTGGGGACTAAAATTGTAATTCTCTAGCTCCCTACAACAATGTGAATACTCAGTTTACAAAAGAAAACCTTACAAGTAAATAAATAAATACATACAACTAGAAATAAACATAGATAACATAAAATAAAACACAAAATAAACTCTAGGAAAATTAGTATATCCATCTCCTTGAAATGAGTATGAGAGTTCAGATGAAGCCACCTCTGTATTTATCAGTTTAGCCCTGCTCTTCTGTACACATAAACCTACCTAAATATATATCACGTTATATACACATCAGACGGTTTTATAACATTTACAATACAGCAGTAAACAAAACAAAAGCTACAAATATTCATGATTAGTGTGACTTACCTCTCATCACCGGCGGCATCGTCGGTGACAAAAGACGGGTCGGTCACCTCATCATCCTCATCGCCGCTCTCCTCCTCCTCCTCCTCCTCCTCCTCAGACGATGAAGATGAAATAACGTTACCTTCTTCATCGTCCTCGGTAAAAAACAGCCTGAGGGCTTGATGTACATCCAATGACCGCTTCATTTCCGTCTCAAAAACTCCGTCTTCTTGTTCTTCTGTCTTCTTTTCGCCAAACACTGTCTCTTCTTCAAATTACTCCGTCTTCTCCTCGCTAACTCCCGCCGCTAACTCCCGCGGTTGGCTTCCGGCGCCGGCCCACCCCCCATTGACGTCTGACGTCTCTGTTTTTTTTTTTCATATTGGTCACGTAGAGTAGTATCAGCAGATTCGACCACTTTTTCCCGTTTTGTAAAATCACAAAAAATGACGAAGATATGGAAAGAAATGCAACACCTGCCCCCCCCCCCCTTTTCACGCTCGGATATTTTTTTTTTTACTACCAAATTAAAACTATCATATCTCCGGTTTTACGTGGTGTATCAAAGTCAAATAAAAACTAGGAGATAGTTTCAAGTCTGCACTTTCGAGGAAAGTTGACGGCAGCGTGGCAGGTGATCTAGTTTATTTTCTACAGCGCTTAGAAGACGTCATGCGATCTGATCACGCCGGCGTGATCATAGACCCCAAAGGGTTAATTAAGCCAAGTTCGCAAAATTAAAATTGACTTTACTTGCAAAGTTAAGTAGACTTTACTTACTAAATTAAATAGACTTTACTTACTAAATGAAGTAGACTTTACTTCCAAAACTCATTTCTTACATTCAAGAAATTAAGTAGCCTATACAAAGACTAGCCTTGCATTATTTACATAATAATCTGATGCAAAAAGTTGCCTTACCTTTTTTAAGTAGACCAGGCACAATATTTTGTATCATGCTTGGTCTACTTAAAAAGTTAAGTATGTGTCATCTATGTGTTGGAAATGACAATCCTCTTATCACATGTCAAGATATGCTGCCGTGGAGCCAAGTGTTGACCATACTGATAAATAGACAGGAGCTGCAACGATTAGTTGATTAATCAATTAGTTGCTAACAACTAAATTAATCGTCAACAATTTTGATAATTTTCTTTGAGTCATTTTTTTAAGAAGAAAAATCCCAGATTCTCTGATGTGAATGTTTTAAATTGTGGACTGTTGATCAGGACAAAACAAGACATATTAGGTTGCGTCATGGGCTTTGGGAAACAGTCATTGATTTTTCACCATTTTCTTACATTGTATGGATCAAACTACAAATCGATTTATCACACTGTATACTATGAACAACACCCACATGAGTCAAACAATCTCAGGTATAATTATGCATCTTAACCCAAAACAAGACTTGGAAGTCGTTTAGCTCAAATAAACAAATTTATTTGACAATAAAATATGAACTCCATTCCACAGAGTCATGAACACTGAAGGGATAATTGCCCCACTGAACCCCACTGACAGTCTTTCTTAGAGGTCAGAACACCATAATGAAATGAAATCCTAGCTGTCAAAACAGCTACATTCAAATTCACAGCTACATTCAGATACATTGATAAGGCAAAAAAACAAACCAAAATCCAGCAGCTCCCAAAATTTAAAAATGTAGTAAAGAAATTTCCAGTTCTGCATGGTTTCTCTGCCTCTTGTGGCAGTACATGAAAAGCTGCTTGAAAAATAGAGTTCAGGTTACTTTAAATGCTTTACTTGAGCTGGAGCTGAATTATGTGTGCCATTTAAAGTGCAGAGAACAGATAGAATTCACAATACATAACAAAATAAAGCAAGCGCCAGCATCATCAAATTCAATCAAATTAAATATTTTCCAGCATCATAGAATAAATAAAAACGAGTAGTGTAACCTGAGAGAGTGCATTGGGAGAACCTCAGAATGTGCAGTGTAAAACTAACTGTAAAACTTGATAAGAGTGAGCTCACTCAAATCCTACACCTTCAACGCCATCTGTATGGCTTTTAAGCATGCAAACAGACCTTGAGATCATGGACTTTGGAGGACATTTTTTTGTTCACATCCTCCAGCTCTAGAAAGATCTTATGAAAGACCTCAAATGTGTATTTCAGTTTATTAGGGTACCTTAGTTCCAAGGCATAGATAAGGCCCATCAGATAGGTGCAAGCATGTGCCACATCTGGGATACCAAAAAGGACTTCTGTGGCTGGCTATTCCAGCTTGCTTGGGGAGACCATCCCTGGCTTTGCTGACCACAAAGATGCCGAGGACAAATGTAGTAGGCTTCTTGGACAGCTGCAGCATCGTCGTCATCGAAAACCTTTGAAATACACCAGAGAGAATAAAACTTATTTATTGTATAGTAATGTGAAGGATGCATAACTCTTTGTTCCCTCTCCAAACAGAGGATAAGATTGTTGTGGTAGTTTTGAGTAGTATTGTAGCTTAGCAAGGGTGTCTACAGGTATCACAGAGTTCAATTAAATGCCATTTAAGGCCATTTTAAGTCAATTTAAGACCTATTGTTGGAGAAATCATCTTTCGCTCATTCAATAAAGCAATGCAGCTTTATACAAAAAGTATCATATATTTGGTTATGTTAGCTACATAATTCTATAAATGGTTAGACATCGGTCATTACTTTCTTGTTCTTTCACTACAGCGTTTTTAATAATCATATAGCAAAGCAAAATTCCAATCTTCTAAATTCCATAAAATAATCAAATCCAATTGTAAGCAGCAGTTATCAGCAAACCACAGGGTATTCTTGTACATAGAGTACAAGTAGTCTCTAGATATCTGTGATGATTTTCCATGTTTCACTGCAGCATTTTTAATAATATGACGCTAAAATATTATGAAGACCACAATGGAAATAAGTCCTGGACTTTTTTTTTTATCCTCGATTGTACTTTGTGTCCTTCGTGTGTAAGGCATTTTGATACAATTAAATGAATCAAATCAAATCCCATTAATTTCTACATAGGCACATTATTAAAAATCTACTAAACAATCTTGTCAAATTATCATCAGCAAACAGCTATTTTTGCACAAACTTGTCTCATATTGACAGGGCTTTGAATCAGAGTTATATTTTCTTTACCTGGTAGTCCTTGATTAACTCTCCAGTGTTTTCACCAAGGTAGAGAGTGAGGCCTCTGATCACAACTTCTCTTCGGGACTCAATGTTGCTGTCCTACAAAAATATGAAATGAGATTACTCATTAATATGAGAAATATGAGATTAATATAAAATATGAGATTACAGACGTCAGAAAGCAACTACATAAAACTAACTACTACTACACTGTTACATGCCTCATTTAACATGTCAAGGGTCTCATCAAGTTTCTTCCCAACAGCTCCACCCTTCCTCCTGTACAGGCTCAACAGCTTGGGTGTGTATTTGTCCAACTTGCCCAGGAATGTGGACTGCAGTGGCTTCAGTGTGATCCTGCGGAATTCCTTCTCGATCTGAGAGAGACCAAGAGAGAAACATGGAGATGTAGAAACATAAAGAGATACAGAGAGAAAAGAATTACAGACAGACATGGGCAAGAGCAATAGAATAAGAAAAATGAATCCAAAGACTACACTGAAATTGACATTTAACTAGATAAGGGATGCTGCACCGGAAGTGCAAGAATACTGCTAATTTTTTCCACAGGTAATCAGGTAAGAATAGCTTTCAATCTGGCAGCCTCATCAGGTAAATATATTGCTCATTCCCCCCCCACAGTTAATCAGATAAGTTTAGCTTTTATTCTCAGAGCTTCATGAGCTAAGCATTGTGCTCATTTGTGTTCACAGATGATGGAGTAAGCAAAGTTTTTCTTTACAGCTTAATTTTGGCATGCGATCGCTCCCTCTGACACAGAAGGAAGCCCTCACTGTTCAGCCGGGTATATGCTAAAAATAAGCAGCTGCCTACAGCTATGCCACTTACATCTCAATGTTGCACTTAGGAATTAACACCCTGGGCACACCCTGAAACACTGTTGAATCTTAAAAAACAGGAAGATGTGTGACTTTCACTTCAGAAAGTGTCACATAGGTTACAGGATAATGGCAGTGATACTGTCAAACAAGGAAATAATGATTAATTCAAAATAGCGATATTCAGTTTGAAACTTTGCCACACAACACCCTGTATTGGAGAAGACATGATTAAAATGTTCAATATACCTGTGAAAACTCAAACAAGGCAGGCCATCGAGCTTTGAAGTCAATCACAGGTGGTTTGTTGAGGATTACATCATTTCGACGAAGTAAGAAGGTTTTTGCCATCTTCTCATTTATGAGTTTGTTATTGTCTCTCTTCTTGTACTCATAGAGAAGCTCCACTCGCTCCTTCTCAAGCGTTGCATCAGTTTCACCTTGAGGATGAGGTGGGAGGTAGTTTACCTCAGATTTCTTCGCCTTTTTCAAATTTCTACCTGGAGTGCTGGAGTCTGCAGCCGATTTTCTCTTTCGGGAGTTTACAATTTGCTCTGGTAGTCCAAGGTGTGTCACCTTTGCTCTGTAATTGCTAAGCTTATACTTCAAGCTGTTGTGCCAACTATATAAACCATTGAAGGATACTGGGTCCCTCAAAAATGGATGCTTCGCAACCAGGGCCTCAGCAACCTGCTCCCTTTGTGCTTGTGGAGGATAGGCAGTGTAGACAAAGATGCTATCTACTAGTTTGTCCAGAATGTTGGATTTTACTGCAGGATTGTTGAGTAAGGTTCTCCTTTCTGTAAGCTTCATTTGCAGCTTGTAGAATGAGTTCAGTGTCAAAGGAGAAGGTAGGTATCTCAAACTGAGCTGGCCAGGACTCAGAACGAAGGGAGGAGGTGCTCTCTGGAGAAGACAGAATTATGGTGGATACTGTGGAACAGTCATCTTCCGATGACTCTGCACAACTGCTATCAATGCTCTCTTGGAGTCCTTTAGCATTCAAAGAATCCTCAAATGTTAGGGTGATCACTGGTTCAATAAGAACCACCTTGATAGTGTCTTTGTCCTTTATGTCCTTAGTTCCAAGGAGACAAAAAAACTGACCATCAACATCTTGGTCCTGAAACTGAATATTAAAATCTTGTTCAACTGCAAATGTCTCTTGTAAAATATTCTTCAATTCCCCCACAGTCTGAGGGATTCCTGAGGGCAAGGAAAGCTTGCGAATTTCTTCTGGCAGTATGACTCGAAGTCTGACAGACATGCTGATTCTGTAGTAGGAAAAAAAGACAAAAAGCCCAAAAAGTTATGTTGAATTTAGGCATGCATTATTACAAAGAGATAACTTAAAAACATTTTTTTTAAAGATAGTAGTATTAAAACACATAAGAGGCATTCTCAGGTAAGTAAATCATTACATTAAACACACTACAACAACCCATTAGGCAGGTGATTTTAATGTTGTGGATAATCAGTGTATGCAATAGAAGTAGTATTTCAATGCGAGTAAAGGTAAATACAAATAAAGTATTCAGTTCAACAACAATACTTATATATTATATATTAATACTTAATATTACTTTAACAATTTTTTCTATTGTTTTCAATTTTGTCTACTGTTTTGTATTCTATCTCATTAAAATGATCAATTGTGTTTGTGTACACTGCATGTTTTTATGAGATTGTTTCTTTAGCTTACAAAATACCACTGGTTCCACTCATTTCTTGACAATGTGAAATCTTCTTGAAAAATCAGCATCCACCCACTTGAGAATAGCTTGACCTATCGTTGCTGCTTAAATTTGTCAATGTTGCTGTAAATTATGCTGTAATTTCTTCAGTTTCATCTCATACAAACCAATGACAGTTTGACGCATGCACACATCAATCTGACCACAAGTGAAATGAAACTATGATAAATTACAGCATAATCCAAAAACTCAGATGAATGCAAGTGGTGACTAAAAGTTCATCAAATGATAATTACACATGTCAAGTTTTTAAATGTCTGGACTGGTTTTCATATTGATTTCACAATCATCAACAAATGGATGGAACAAATGCAGTCTTGGGCCGATAACCGTGTTCAAGGTATACCACGGTATGAAAACGTCACGGTTTCAAAACCGCTAAAGTTTTCCGTCATACGGTCATAGCGGCGTCATGCAGAGCCAACGTCCGGAGAGGTGGGGACTATTTTTTCACAGAGGGACTATTTTATTAGATAATGTGTATTTCTGATTGAATAAAAACTACATGAAATTGATTGTGTATCCCTCTTTCATATTGCCATTATTGGTAACCGTTTTACAAAAGCAATACATCACTTCAGTCCGTGATATGTGCTCATTATATCACAGTAAGGGGGTTTCCGACCCTCCACTTCGCGTCAGGGCGGAACAACGCCCCTTACCTGTGATATAATGAGCACATATCACGGCCTGTCGTGATGTATTGCTGAAATGTTCCATGTTCTATATGTTGTTGCTAAAAATAAAAGACTGTGTTCAATGGAAAAGTTAGAGCTGCAATCGCAATACCGTGAAACCGTGATATTTTTGCTTAAGGTTATTATATCGTCAGAATCTCATACCGGCCCATGCCTACTTGAAAGGTAAACCATGCAAGGAAAACAAAACTCATACAAGCATGGCATGTACAGGAAAACAACTGGGAGTATTTTTAAAGTGGGACAATGCAGGAAATCTAAAAGCCTACTTTGGAATAGTTTTGCACATTTTCTCATGTCCTGGGAAATGCGAAAATCATTTGAAACACTGATGGTATTGAGGAATCAAGAACAATTTTAAACATGTCAATATATACTGTATTTACTACCTAATCTTGCAGGGGAATGTGACGCTTCAAGGTGACAAATCGCTTTTGCTCAACAGTGTATGCTGCAAGAGGGTAGGAGTCTGTTAATTCCTGTTGGTCGAGGACTGTCACATGTCTTGTGGATTCCAATTCGAAAGACCTAAGGTGCTCACTGTACCATGAATGTAGACATTTGACAGCAAATGCAGACTGGCCTTGCACAATGAGAATTAGACTTAGTTCAACAAAATCTGGAAGCCCTCCAGTGGATCCATAGGGCAAGATCATTCCCACTGAGTAACTGGTGCCATAGCAAGTCACTGTATTGGCCACCTGAACACATGTCTCTCCTGGAAACTTTTTTTGCACTGCTTCCTGTAAGTTTTCCTTGAGGACATCCAAAGGCACTGTGGACAGATTTGAGACACTGAGGGCAGGTTTGAGTATGTCTGTGCCATGCAGATGGTAAGCCAGCATCAACTGATGCTTGAGAGCAAGAGACAGTAAAATGTTGCGAAAACAGCTGGTATGTCGAACGACTCGCTTAAAAAAGCTATGTTTCGCTTCAAATCGCATCGTCCACAGAGCTACAAGGGTCCAAATGCCTTGATCAGTTGAGGATAATGCTCCAGGAAATGGTGCTTTGGCAGAAGTTTTGCCTCTGGGAAAACTTGCAAGTATCTATGCCTGTGTTCTGATATCTTGGTGTCCAAGTTTCTAATTGTGTCATCTGTGTGAAATGGAGAAACCACTAGCTCCACAATGTCTTTCAGATCCATTAGAAGATGCCATGCTGGTTCACTCTCTGGCACTTTGAAACCAATGATAGGAGGGAGCAAACGCAAGATGCTCCAATTTTCATGAGCGTTTCCACCTATGCTCTTCCGGCTGGCAAAATTCAATGGTACAGGCTGCGGGCTGTCAGCTTTGTCAGTCCACTTGTAGGGGAACTGTCTGATTAAGCCATTGAGTTGAATGAACGTAAAGTATTTTTTCTTGATCAGAACATTAAGGCACAAAGCCAACTCCAGAGGTACTATTCCCTCAAACAGGTCGTGTAGCAGATCTGGTGGATACCCTGACAAAACATGAAAATATTTCAATTTATCAGTTAAGGCACACTGCCTTTTCACACCAAAGCAATGAGTGAGAGTGGGACTTTCCGAAGCTGCTTGCAGATGAAGTGAATGTTCCTGTTTTGTTCTGGCTTGGAAAGATCCAGTTCTCACTTTTTTTTCCTGAAACTCAGAGAGCTGCCCCAAACAAAACCTGCAGACATGCAATCCAGAAAAGCTTTCCAAAAAGCCACAAATTGAATGGGCGTCTAAATTATCAGCTATTACACTAACTATTTTCCTTCCAAACACAGGGATAAAGAGTCCTTCCTCTTCCAGCTGGACAAGGTCTTTTAACAGTGGCTGAAGTACTGCCTCATAATCATACTTCTTTACATCCACAGCCTTGCAAAGCAGAGCTAAATAAATTGACTTCAGTGTAGCGCGAAACTGTGGTGGAACATTTGCCAATACCCAATACACTGCAGTAATCTTGTGTTTTTTTTTAGATGTTCCCAGGGGATTGCAAACCTCAAAATCATCAATGTAGAGAAGGAGAGAAATGGTTATGCTTTCAGTGGATAGAAGAGCATTTTCTTTAAAATGTGTTCCATCATGAAATGACTCGTATCTACCCTCGTGAGTAGTGTATGAAGAATTGAAAGCTTTCTCCTGTATGTCTTTCAGGCTTAATATCTGTGACAATGACTGAAGAATGGGAACATACTGTAATGTTTTACCTTCCTTCTTGTCCAGAATGTATTCAACTGGCTCAACCACATTAAAAGTCTTCTTATAAAACTCCTATCTTTTGTAAGATGTGGCAAGAGGACCATCAGCTCTTAAAGCTGTGCTAATTGGGTTTGACTCACTCAACTGTTTGACTAAATCGGAGACGACTAGATCATCAAGTACACAGTCATGTCTCCTTAAACATAAGTTTACAGTATTTCTTATGTCAGGACCTGACACAGAGGAGGATATAAACTGGAGCTCTGCTACTACTTCAGAAATGCACTTGCTTGGCACATTATAAATGCTCTCCAATTTTAATAAAAGGTGGCCTAAGTTCAGTTCAATTTCTTCCCCTTTCAATTCTTCTGTTTCATATTCTCCTATACAGTCATATGTTCCTGAACACTCGTATGCCTCAGAACAATGTGCTTCAGCAATATCTGTGATATTTGTCTGAGCTATATACTTATGTACAATTTGTGGCTGAAAATCACTCGAAGAATGTACGGTGTGTTTTCTGGATCTATGTGATGCAAAGGTTCCATACACATTTGTGTAGAAATCACACTCTTTAAAGACACAGTGCACAGTTTGATTTTTCCTAAGATGAACTCCAAGATGTTGGAAGTAATCCTTCTCAGTGGAGAAACAAGAACTGCAAAGTTCACAACTGAAAGAAATTACTTCTGGTGTTGACTTATTAGTTGAATGTTTCCTTGACAAATGTGATTTGAGGGTATTCCGGGTTTTGAAGGAGCAGGGGCAATCAGCATATAAACAGGGAAGAAATTCGCTGTGGTTGTGCCTTAACCTGTAGTGCCTCAAAAGTGCATTTGTTTCAGGCGCAACAAAGGTACAGATCTTGCAAATCCATCCCATAAAGAGTAAAAGTCAGATAGATGCTAAATCCAAGTACGTCCAGACCCCAAAGGAGGAGCAAATTGGGTGGTCTCTCTGGAGGAGGTTAGGATGGAACACAACTGCGAGATTCAGTGTGATGCTAGGTTATAGTCAGGCGCTCGGCTTCAGTTTAGCAACGTTTCCGTCTCCGTCTGCTTGTCTGTCCTTCCTCAAAAGTTTAACAAAAAAAGACCACAATCAATTTCTGCTGTTTACATGCCAAATGTAAACAAATCAAGGAAATATTCAACTAATAAGTCAACACCAGAAGTCATTTGTTGCTATTGTGTAATTTGCAGTTCTTTCTCCACTGCGGATTATTTCTAACATTCATCTTACAGTTTTTTACAATTGTTTACACACTAAAATAAAAATTTCCACACAATTTGCGAAATTCTACTCCAAGGAGCAAAACACCTCCACAGATTTGCACAACATTACACACAATGTCTGCTTCACCCTTTTTGCAAAACATTACACACAATGATTTGTAAAACTCTACACACATTTTCACACCTTAGACACAGATAAGGATTGTGAGGTTACTTCCTTGTCATTGCAAAGCCCCGGATTGCCAATGACCACACTAATGAACAAATTGGATAATCACATCCACCAGGTGTGGAAGCACACATGTGCTAATTTGAAAATGCAGCACTCAGGTGTGCTATAAAAGGCAGCAGGTGAGTTCACCTGTCTTCAACAAAAATGGAAGGAGCTAGAAGAAGAAGAAGAGTGAGAATGAGAGGGGGAGCTCAAAGAGGAGAGGAAGGAGGTAGAGGAAGAGGCCTAGGTAGAGGAAGAGGAGAAGAAGGAGGTAGAGGAAGAGGCCTAGGTAGAGGAAGAGGAGAAGAAAGAGGGAGAGGAAGAGGCCTAGGTAGAGGAAGAGGTAGAGAAGGACTTGAAGAGTTGATAGAACCTGAACAAAGAAGACGAGGACCAAATTTGACTCAAGAAATCCGTGCAACACTTATTGACCATGTTATCAACCATGGACTGACACTGATGGAAGCTGGACAAAGAGTTCAACCAAATCTCAGCAGAAATACTGTTGCGTCAGTAATTCGGACATTTCATCGAGAAAACAGGTAAGCTAACCACACAGTACATTGAAACTGAAGCTTGCTATACTTATCATCAATATTGTTTACTGTGACATTTGACAGTAGGCTGCATGTGTATTTTTTTATATATATAGGATTGAGGGTCGAGGACAGCAAGGTGGAAGGGGCCCTATGTTCAGTCGTGCACAAGAGGCTGCCATTGTGAACATGGTTTTGACCAATAATTGTATCAGGCTGCGAGAAATCTAAGCCAATATCATCAATGATGACCATATTTTCGATAACATCCAACGAGTCTCTCTGTCAACATTAGGTCGAATCCTCAAGAAAAATCAAATATACATGAAGCAACTGTATCGGGTACCATTTGACAGAAATTCAGAGAGAGTGAAACATCTGCGCAATGAATATGTGGAGGTATGTATTGTTCATTTTACTATGGTGTGGTATTGTGCACTGCTCATAATGTTCTGGCACAAAAAATGCTGTGCAATAGATATTGAATAGCATCATATTGTCTTTTACTGTGTTTCAGAGAGTCTTGCAAATGGATGCTGAAGAAATTCAACATGAATTTATATATGTGGATGAGGCTGGATTTAACCTTGCGAAAACAAGAAGAAGAGGGAGAAATGTAATTGGACACAGGGCAATCACCAATGTGCCAGGGCAGCGAGGGGGTAACATCACCCTTTGCGCTGCTATTACACAAAATGGGGTCCTCCACCACCATGCAAATCTGGGACCCTATAATGCAAATCTAATACTTGCATTTCTTGACAGATTGCACGAGATTGTCACAGCATTAAACCAAGTGGACCAGATGCGGTACATTGTCGTTTGGGACAATGTCTCATTCCATCGGGCTGCACTGGTCCAGAATTGGTTCCATGAGCACCCTGAATTTGAAGTCTTATACCTTCCCCCATACTCCCCCGTTCTGAATCCAATAGAAGAGTTTTTTTCAGCATGGCGGTGGAAGGTATACGACCTGCGGCCCTATGACCGTTTGCCCCTCATTCAGGCCATGGAGCAGGCCTGTGATCATATCGAAGCAGCTTCTGTGCAGGGGTGGATTCGTCACACGAGGCGATTCTTCCAACAGTGCCTTGCCAATGAAGACATAGCCTGTGATGTGGATGAAATCTTATGGCCTGATCCAGCCAGACGGAGAGATAATGAATAGTTACAGTATTCTTGTTGCTTTTACAGTAGTTTTTCTTCAGAGTCAAAGTGTATGTACTTCATGCAGTAATTTTTATTTGTCTACAGATTTTATTTGTTTCATTGATTTCATTCTTGGTTGATTACTGTAACTGATTATGGTAAGAAATACTGTAAGTATTGAAATAAATACTTGAAATATTCAGTCTGCAGCATCAGTGTTGTGCAGTGCTTGGTAAGTTTATAGTAGGCCTATTTGTGTACATTCTCCCTATATCTCAAACTAATCATGAAGAATGTTGTGGGTTTGTCACTTTTTTTTTGTCATCTAAATTATCTCTTACATAACAATGTCTGGCCAAAAATCTAGCATGATTTCCTAAAATTAGTTTTTTTTACAAATGTGTTTTTTATTTATCACAGCAGTGTGAAACTGGCTGCAATAGTGTTTGATCATTGAGGACTGTGTTGGTTAAATGAAAACTAATAGCATTTTCACAAATATGTGTATATGTTTTGACTGAAGTGTGTATGTTTTGACTGAAGTGTGTCATTTTGCAAACAATCTAGGAATTATGCAAATTGAGTGTGGTGTTTGGATAATTGTGATAATATTTTGAAAAAAAGAACCCGGTTTTCAAAATTGCGTGTAAACAATTGAAAAAAACTGTAATGAAACTGTGCACCGTCTTTAGAGTGTGTGATTTTTATATAAAAGTGTATAGAACCTTTGCATTACACAGATCCCAACAACACACAGCACAATCTTGGAGTGACTTTTGTGCACAAATTGTATATAAGTGTATACACTCCCCGGCCACTTCATTAGGAACACCTAGGCAATCAAATGCGATCCAATACAACAGCTCTACTATATGTTCAACTTTTAGGAAGCTTCTAGATTTTCAGTTTGTGTTGACATTGTCAGAAAGGTGATAATTATATTTTATGTTTATTATTGAGGTTGGGCTGGGTGGTGCTGGTGTACTGGAGTGCAATATATTGAAAAGTCTTAATATTTTGTCCCCCTTAAATATGTTAATGGTTTGGACAAAAGCACAAGGATCTCTGCTCAATATAATGCACTCCAGTACACTACCACTATGAACTCAATAATAAACATAAAGTAGAATTATCACCTTTCTGACAATGTCAACACAAACCAAAAATGTATAAGCTTCGTAAAATTGACTTTATGGCAGAACTGTTGTATTGGATTGCATTAGATTGCACACGTGTTCCTAATGAAGTGGTCGGTGAGTGTAGATTGGTCAAATATTACAGATTATATTGCTGAAGCATATTGTTCTGAGGCATACGCATGTTAAAGAGCATACGACTGTTCATGAAAGTATGAAACTCAAGAATTGAAAGAAAAAACTGAACTTAAACTAGGCCACCTTCAATAACGTAATTAGGCAAGTATGGCTTTTATTCTGACAGCCGCCTCAGGTAAATATACTGCTCATTTTTTCCCCCACAGTTAATCAGGTAAGTTTAGCCTTTATTCTCAAAGCTTCATGGGCTAAGCATTGTGTTCATTAGCTTGCACATATAATGAAGTCAGCAAAGTTTTTCTTGGCAGTTTAATTTTGGCATGTGCCTGGCTGAACTTGGGAATTAACAAGTGCCCCCAAAACACTCTTGAATCTTAAAAACAGGAAGATATGCGACTTTCAAAATTGCGAAAGTAAACTAATAAATCATTTTTAGCAAATTAATGTTTTTTAAACATTAATTTAATAGCAAACTCTCTCCAGCTAGTAACACACACATGTTGCAAATACATTTACAATAAAGTTCTAATAAATCATGCCGTTCTAGATACGGGTGAATTACACACATAAAATAACCAGCTTTTTGTCAATTTTTGCCCCACATTCGATACTACAATTAACCAAGTGTTTGTATATACAAACATTCATCCGTAGTTGTAGAGTCACCTGGTAAGGATACCTTCATCCAGTGTAGTTGTAGAGTCACCTGGTAAGGATACCTTCATCCAGTGTAGTTGTAGAGACAGCTGGTAAAGATAGGTCATAGTTAGTTACTGACCATGGCAATGAACCAAAACTACACTATAATAAACGTCCAAAATAAAATGCATGAAAACTAGTAACTCAGCTTTTCAGATTTGCTTTGACCTAAACATCTTTATTTTACGTCTTCCACATGCATTTATCTAATATTCATTTTATCTCTTTGCAGATTATTTCTGTTTCTTGCATGCGTTCACATCTTTTCTGTATATTTATTCAGCTGTTACTTAATCAGCAGTTGTTAGAATAAATTAGCTAATAGGAGAAAAATGTCAGCAGTTACATAAAAACACACATTTAAAACAAAACACAAGATATAGCTTCCTGCTTTAAAATAGTTAAACTCTTCATGAAACTGAATGTGATGCTTGAATGTCTGATATGACAGCAGTGTTTCCACATTACTTTTTATGACTTCTGGCCACTGCTTGAACAAAATAACAGTTCTCCTGTTCATACATTAATAATTGCAAGTCGCTTTTTGAGCAAGTTTATTTTTTATTTCTGCAACATTATGAAAACTGGAAACTGGCGTCCCAACAGGCTGGCGTCGTCTAATTTCTGGCGATCCCGTTAGCGCTTCTAACCAAGCCTTAAACATAGCAGGAGTGTGGTTTTTCCTTATAGCCACATACTAATGTTAACTTCAAATTACACTAGAATCATCTATTTTGTATCCACTTAACTTGCAAGTTAACGTCACATACGAGGCCTCGAGTAAAGCCACTTGCTAAAGTTCATCTTAAAATTAAACAAAAAGACACTACAAAGTTATGAAAACTAGAAACTAACGTCCCAACAGGCTGGCGCCGTCTAATTTCTGGCGATCCCGTTAGCGCTTCGAACCAAGCCTTAAACATAGCAGGAGTGTGGTTTTTCCTTATAGCCACATACTAATGTTAACTTCAAATTACACTAGAATCAACTATTTTCAAATTAAACGAAAAGACTCTACAAAGTTATGAAAACTAGGAACTAACGTCCCAACAGGCTGGCGCCGTCTAATTTCTGGCGATCCCATTAGGCTTCGAGCCTTAAACATAGCAGGAGTGTGGTTTTTGGCGCAGTCTAATTTCTGGCGGTCCTGTTGGCTGGTGTTCCGAGGCCAGAACACCGAAAAACCACATACAACATTATGAAAACTGAAAAGACAGTAATATCTAATCTAACCAGCTACTTGGCAAACTTTATTCTTACCTTAAAGTTCAGTCCATTCAACCATAAGCTCAGCCTCTGGAAATGTGGCACTCTGCTGTTTTCATGCAGGAGATACCCAGAATGCAGGTGTCAGTTGGCGGGATTATGGAACAACGTAAATGAAACAAGTTTATTGTTTGTTGAGTGTTTGTACTTGAGAAGATCAACTGGGATAACTAAATAACGCTTGTAAATGAAAAAACACACAATGTATTGTATTTTGAATGAATGCATATTAATTTGAAACGATACATTTTCATGTAAAGATACAAACTGAGATTTTTATTGTTAATTTCACAGATTTCATTTATGTTATATTTACAAATGCTCAGAATCACTTTTTTCAGTGCAAATAAGCCATCTTTAAAGTCTGTGTAAAGGCAATTCCATGTTTTCTTTCAAAACACAATAAATATGTTGGAAAATAGTTGCTAAAAAACATGTGAAAAGACTTTGAACGATGTATTACAGAAATGTGGAGTTAGAGGTTCAAACAGTTTTTCACCAGTTTTCAGTCCAGGATTTTGTGGCCGGTCCTAAAAACGACACCGCGTGACGTCCCGCGATGATCATTAACATAAAATTAGCATAACCCCGCCCCCTAGCGCAACGGTATAGAGGCCTTAATGGTATAGATTGTGGTTCTGGTGGCTCAAACATATAGGGCTGAACAATACCAATAATACCGCTAGCTGTAGCATACATATTGTGCTTGTTACAGTCCTAAAACGAGATTGCGTGACGTCACGCGGTGATCATTAACATAAGATTTGCATATTGTGCTCCGCCCCGCCAATTGGGCGTGGCTTCGGCACATTCAGTGGACACGCCCCCACATTTTTACCTGATTTTGACACCTAATTTCATAAACTTGTCGTTATTTTTGATTTTATTTTCTTCTTTAGTCTGACAAACTCAGAACACAAATTTATTTTGACTTTACACAGCCTTTAACAATGCCTGCCTGTTTATCAAAGCATCCACGCTGTTAATTCTGCATAACTTTAAGCCTTAATATAATTTGAACAGGTGAGTTCCATAAAAATTCAGACTCAGTGCAGTTGTCATACAGTTGGGAAATTAGCCAAAACCGTTTTTTGTACCAGGCTGCAAACATGTTTATTTCTGCTGTGAAGCTGGACATTTTAACATGGGGACTTATGGAGATTGACTCACTTCTGGAGCCAGCCTCAAGTGGACGTTTGAGGAACTGCCGTTTGTTTTTGGCACTTCCATATTGGCTTCATTTCCCAGCAGGGGGGTTTGCCATGGAAACGATAGAGATAAAAGGCTGTCTTAGGAGGCGTGTCTCATGTGATGTCACACATTCTAGAGTCTTTGATCTGGACTGTCTCTGTAACTGCACCAACACTGCTACAGAAAACTCACCAGATTCAAGGATCCCAGAGAAGGAAGACGACTCTTATCGATATAATGAACTCACCGATGACCATCACTGAGCCTGCAGCTCCTTCTGCTTCTGGTTGCGAGCCTCCAATGGAGACAGACAGTCAGAAGCAGCTTCGTTTGTTTGTCACCGTGCCGACGTTAAGACCGTTACGCAAGTGTAACACTCTGCAGAGCCGTACCCAGGAGCAGTGGGCGAAACACAAAATATGACTCAGGTTCTACGTGATAAGTACGGGTTACGTGTCCCTACTGAGCCTTAGCTTGTGACATTTGGCCCCTAAACCAACTGTCCAAACTTACGGGCACCAAGTAGAACTCCAGATACCTCAAAATATATGTTGTATTATATATATATATATATATATATATATATATATATATATATAGATCCTGGATTTTAATGAAGGAAAAGGACTTGATGTCATTTTAAGGATTTTAATGATATTATTTAAAGGAGACATATTATGCATTTTTTTTCACCAGTTCACACAGGTCCCAGGCACCTTAATGACATGTCTGTGAAATCCTTCGGTCAAAATTCCTCACGGATCAAGCACAGCAGCCCTCTCTGTACCCTGTTTTTAGCGCTATGTGCTCATAAAAGGTTGTAAAACTTACAGACGGTTGGTTCTCTTTCACTGTCTTAGCTGTTGCTGTTGTTCAAGAGCGAAGTTCAATCTGAATAGCAGCTCACCAGCTGATGTTGTAGCTTAGGGCCATCCAGCACTTTCATTGAAGTGGAGGGCTGCCAGGTGGAGTCTAGGGAAGAAAAAAAATAACAGAAATATGATTGAGAGCACAAATATAAATATACATTGTACTCATTCACTAAGTATCAGAATCACCTTTATTTGCCAGGTGTGTGTACACACACACACACACACACAAACTGTCCATACATATACATACATTGAGAGCAACATGTAAACAGAATTCCTTGTGTGTACACACACCTGGCCAATAAAGTGATTCTGAAAGTTACCACTTACTAATTCTTTCAGTCCAGAAGCCTGCATGAACAGGCAGCCTGACATGTCACTAAAACCGGACAATATCCAGGTGGAGCTCATGGACTGAACTGATGCTGTATTGTCACCATTGTATTGTATTGTAGCTTTCGATCACTGCAGCCAACAACAGAGGGGGGGGGGGGGGGTTGTTCACACCCCAAATTCGAAAATATTGGTGTAGAAGGCCTGGAAAAGTGATTTTTGCATAATAATATGCCCCCTTTAACATCATCAGTTGGTCATCCAACTTTTTATATCCTATACAGAACCTTGTGGGACTCCGTGACAAACTTTGGTATGCATGGAGGATTCATCATTGACGTGAACAAACTGAGATCGATCTAAGAAATACGACTTAAACCAGCTTAGGGCGGTTCCTTTGATGCCAATTTGATGTTCCAGTCTCTGTAAAAGAATTTGATGGTCAATGGTGTCAAATGCGGCACTAAGATCTAACAGGACAAGTACAGAGATGAGTCCTTTGTCTGATGCCATTAGGAGGTCATTTGTAACTTTGACTAGTGCGGTCTCTGTGCTATGATGCACTCTAAATCCTGACTGAAAATCCTCATATAAACTGTTCTTATGGAGAAAGTCACACAGCTGATTGGCTACAGCTTTCTCAAGTATCTTAGAGAGAAAGGGAAGGTTTGATATCGGTCTGTAATTGGCTAAAACCTCTGGATCTAGAGTGGGCTTTTTAAGAAGAGGTTTAATTACAGCTACTTTAAAGGACTGTGGTACATATCCTGATAATAAAGACAGATTAATCGTATTCAATAAAGAAGGGCTAACTAGAGGTAAAACATCCTTGAGCAGCCTGGTTGGGATGGGATCTAAGAGACAGGTTGACGGCTAGATGAAGAAATTATTGATGAAGGTCGATGGGAGAAAAACAGTCTAAATATATATCAGGTTTTACAGCTGTTTCCAAACTTGCTGTGTAAGAATGCAGATCAGTGCCTGTTGAGGGCAAGAGGTGATGAATTTTGTCTCTAATAGTTATAATTTTAGCGAGTTGTTCGTAATGAGCCTGTAGTACTATCAACAAGATGATCTATTTGTGAGGGGCTAAAGGAAGCAGACAAGTCCTCTGCTACATTGAGACATGGCATTGAATTCAATACTGAAGGAATCACTTCCTTAAATTTGGCTACAGCACTATCAGATAAACATCTGCTGTAGGAGTTTCTGCCAAAAGGCTTATAGTCCAGTAATATGAACTCAAAGGTTATTAAAAAATGGTCAGACAAAAGAGGATTCTGTGGAAAGACTATTAGATGTTCAGTTTCAATGACATATGAGAGAACAAGATCATCAGACAATGAGTCGGTTTATTTACACTCTGACAGAAGCCAATTGAATCTAACAGAGAGATAAACGCATTGCTAAGACTATCATTGTGGTTGTCCACGTGAATATTAAAATCACCTACAATAATTACTTTATCTGTTTTAAGGATCAAGCCTGATGCAAATTCTGCAAATTCAGATAAAAAATCAGAGTAAGGACAGTACATTGATGATTGATTGATGATCTCTATTTATACATTGTTTGCTTGTGATAACCCACTCAATAAGTGTCTGATCATAAAATGGACATAAGCAGTGATGGGAATAACGGCGCTATAAATAACGGCGTTAGTAACGGCGTTACTTTTTTCAGTAACGAGTAGTCTAATTGATTACTCTTCCCATCATTATAACGCTGTTATCGTTACTGCCAAAAAATGCGGCGTGTTACTATGATTGAAGGCAGCTGTTTTTCATCAGACCAACTAGATGTCTAAGCTGAGCGGCAAAGATTTTTCTCGTTCCTCCTTCCTAGGTGAGGGCGGGGGCACGAGACAATCACATAAATGATGACGATTGGCTGAGGTTGAGTAAAATTCCATGGTAAGCCAATCAGAGGTGGAGTTGGGCGGGTGTTGCTATAATCCGTGACATTTTATTGGATGCTAGTCTCACTTTCCCACAGCAACGTTAAAACAGTTTGGTTTTATGTATTGTGGATTTCTGTTATGTATTGTATTAAGTGTCCATTTCATTATAATATTCAGTTTTATCATAAATAATTGAACACGCACATGTATTTTAAGTTCCGTCAAAGAGGGGTGGAGGTGGGGTCCAAATTCTTTGACACATTTGAGCATTTAAAAAATTACTTGAAAGTAACGCAATAGTTACTTTCCAAAGTAACTAGTTGCTTTTATCATTTGTAACTCAGTAAGTACTTTAGTTACTTTCTGGGAGAAGTAACTAGTAACTGTAACTAGTTACTTTTTTAGAGTAACTTGCCCAACACTGGACATAAGGGGGAGACATTCTGTAATTGCAGACTTAACATGAGTTATAACACAATCTGGACACAAGAGGGAGACAGGTCCCACAGCCTACAGCCATGCAATACTGCTGATAAAGATTTACATGTCACTGAGGGCAGTTAAGTCATGTGTGTGACAGAGAGTGACAGCAGCAGCTGCTCAGAAGAAGCTTCTTCTGCCTTGAGAGATACAGAGATACAGTGTACAGGACTCCAAACGTCGCTTTAGTTGCATCTTTTTCACTTTGCTTCAAACAGAAGTTAGGACTGAAGATAACATGAACTGTGTGTTGCAATGTTTTAAATAATAAAAACATTTTCCACAACTATTCAAAAATATGTCTTATTCATTTGTCAAGTTAAAGTTAAGGTTCATGTTTATTTATATAGTTCTTTAAACACAAAACATGTTTGTATCAAACTGTCTTACACATGAGGAGTGATTCAGACCACACATGCACAAATTACAACAACTCACATTCACAGAAAATGCAGTCAAATCCAACTACACCTGATGGTGAAGCATGAATGAAAACAAATGGCAGACATCTACTGCACATGCAGCTTCAGTGCTCTGCCTGAACAAACACTACTCTTCATTCTGGTTAACATGGACTACACAGTTGACCTACATGTACATTCTGACTTGGATCTTAAAATGAATTTGCAGAATTTGATACAGCATGAAAGTGTTCACATCGGTCACAATTACTAAAATAACCAGTGTGAAAATAAACAGCTTGTGTAGAACACATGTTGATCTGTAACTGAAAGTAACCACACGTAGACCACCACTGCACTAAGACAAAAATAATCTCCTTTTCTTGTCTTCAACAGTCGTTGTCACGTGGGAAAAAACATATTCGATGAAAAGAGATGTAGAACTGTCCTCTTAACTGTAGATTTATTTTGTATTCACTAAAAGATGAAATTGAACATGTAATGCTGTCTAAGATACACACAGTCATTACAAGCATAGCGTCACCATCAAATTCTTGAATCTAATCAGCTGGAGTGAAGAGTTTTATTTTAACTCAGAGAAATGTGTATTTGATATGAAGACTTTACAATTGAACAGCAAACTTCATGATAAACTATCATCTTACTTTGTGTTTCTGTCTCAGTCACAGCTTCTGAGGAAGTGAACAACCAAGAACCACAAAATGAGGAAGTAAGTCTGACATGAGGTCAAATGTTAAATATATTTGCCATACATACATATTAATAAATGCTACAGTTGGTTTCTTTCTGTTCACAGTCTGACACATACCATTTGAACTCCACCATCTCTGAGGAGCCAGCTGTAGTGAGTACTGTGTACGCCACCATGCAGACAAAATAAAATGGAAACAGTTTTTAGTTTTGTTTTACTTTTAAGAAAAAGTTCTTTCTCATGTTTAATGCATTTTTTTTTGTTTGTCTTCTTATGTATTTTCTGTTTAATGTTCATATTTTTTGTAACTGGATATATTTTGACTTCTATGCATGAAAAATACATGTTTCTTCCTGCTCCTGTACATCTGTACTTTCAAAAATATAGACTGCTCTGCATTGTTTTCACCTCTGACAATTTGACATTCTGCAGACTTTTACAGTATCCTTCATTTTTTTCTTAACAATAAAGAAACAAACATATTTGATGTCTTAGTATCATCTTTTAAATGAAGGACTCTGACAACACCTGTACTCTTACTGCGCACTGACATACTTTAATTTATTAACACAAGTTTAATTTCTTAACACAGGTTTAATTTCTTAACACAAGTTTAATTTCTTAACACAGGTTTAATTTATTAGCACTGGTTTAATTTATTATTTAGATCCGTTGCAAATAAGACTTTTATCCTAAACGACTTTTTCACTTCGTATTCTTTGGATTTCCTCCTGTTGACTGAAACCTGGCTGAGACCAGGTGAAAACAGCGTGTTCTCTGAACTCCTCCCACCCAGCTGTTACTTCTTCAGCTCCCCGCGAGTGTTCGGGCGAGGGGGGGGACTTGCTGCTGTGTTTAATGCCAATTTTAAATGTCGGCTTCTTCCCACAGGCACATACTCCTCGTTTGAACTGCAATTGTTTGCCGTGGAGTTTGCAAGTCCTGTGTTGTGTGCAGTTGTCTATCGCCCTCCGAAATATAATAAGGGCTTTATTCATGAGTTCACTGAATTCCTGGCTGACATTCTCCCAAAATATGACAAGATCCTGATATGTGGGGATTTTAATGTTCACGTTTGTTGCCCATCTGATCAATTCGCTACTGACTTCAAAAGCCTGTTGGCAACTTTTAATTTGATTCAATCCGTTGATAAGCCAACGCACCATCTTGGTCAAACATTGGACCTTGTTATTTCCTTTGGGCTCTCAGTTTCCATTAAAGAGATTTCTGAGACTGCAATCTCAGATCATCTCCCAATTGTGTTCGAAGTGATAGCCCCCAACCAGTCAGTAAACCTCATGCTCCATCCTGTCAGCGGCGTATCATCTCTCCCTCCACGGCCGATGAATTCACTGCTGCCTTTAATGACTCACAGTTCTTTCCCTCGAACGGTTTGGCTTCCCCGCTCTGTCCTGATTATTTTCTCTCCTCCTTCCACTCTACCTGTACCGGGCTTCTGGACTCTATTGCCCCTTTTAGGCAAAAATCTGCCAAGCCAAGAACGGTCCCCTGGTTGAACGACACTACCCGTGCTATCAGGCAACGTTGCAGGCAGGCGGAACGCAGATTGAAGAAGGACAAACTGCATGTATCTCTGGAAATATTAAGGGACTGTCTCTCTGATTATCAGAGAGCCGTACGTGAAGCGAAATGTCAGTATCTCTCTAATATTATTTCTAGCTCCAGTCATTGTCCCAAGGTGTTATTTGCTACAATTAACGCTGTTGTTAACCCATGCACTTCTGCTGTGACTGATGTATCAATAGCCACTTGTGAGAATTTTCTTCATTATTTTGTTGACAAAGTGGATTCTGTCAGAGAAGACATTAATGTGATTGGCTGGTTTCCCTCTCTTCTCTCCGTGACGTAGTGAAATCTCTGAAACCTACAACTTGCCCATTGGATATTGTCCCTGCCAAATTGTTGAAAATGGTTTTTAATTTTCTTCTTAAAAAGCCTAATCTTGACCCCTCAGTGTTATCAAATTTTAGACCTGTCTCCAATCTGCCTTTTCTTTCTAAGGTTTTAGAAAAAGTTGTTTTTATACAATTACAGTCCTTTCTTGAGGATAACTCTGTTCTTGAGAAGTTCCAATCTGGGTTTAGATCCCGTCACAGCACCGAGTCTGCACTGTTAAAGGTGCACAATGATATTGCTCTGTGGATGCCAAGTGCCCTGTTGTCTTAGTGCTTCTTGACCTTACTGCAGCCTTTGACACGGTGGACCACGTAGTCCACCTGTCACGTCTAAGTAATTATGTTGGCATTCACGGCACTGCATTGAAGTGGTTTATGTCATACTTATCCAATAGAACCTTCTCCGTTATGGTTGGTGACCTGTCCTCTTCCATTGCCCCTCTCTCCTGTGGAGTTCCACAAGGATCCATTCTTGGCCCTATTCTCTTCTCATTATACATGTGTGGCGACACGAGGTATTGGGATGGGGAGATACTTTTTAAGGCAGTATTAATAATAGTTAACTGTTGCCAGACAACGCCACCCTGGGAATTTCACCCAGAGATTTCTTTAAGGGGACCAACCCAAATGAAGGAAGGCACTGAGGTCCGTTATGCAATGAGGCAGAGACGGCAGTTCAAGAATACAAAATACTTTTTATTTATACAAATTTCTGTTTTAAAACTAATGTAAGAAAATTACACACTGAGGGTACATAAGGGGAGCCAATCAGAGCTGAGACCTACTGTGAAAAACTGCATCCAAAGGAAAGGGGGATCCCAGGAACACCACACGTGAAGCAGATAAAACCGTAGGCTCAGCACCTGAATGGAGAGACCAGAGGACAACAAATTAGGGAAATAATGGAAACAAAATAACTAATAACGAAAAGAAATCAATTAAATGTACAGAATCTATAGTGATTAAACACAATGACAAATAAGCAAAACCCTATGAGATGCAACCCATAATAACCCAATAAACACAAAAGTAACAGAATAATCGTATTTATGGGTTGCAACGAAAAAAAAACAATTACACACACAAAAAAGAAATCAAAGAAATTATCACAAAGAAACAAAGTCAATTATATATTCCCACACTGTCCTCTCTCACGCAAGCACACGCACACACACGCACTTTAAGATGTGACTGCACCAACAATAAAAAAGAGACAGCGTCGCTGAGCCACCGCTTCGCCCAGGGAGCAATGGGAGGAGCACAAACCTTATCGCCAGCAGACTTATCAAACAGGCAAGGCGATCAGAAACCGAGTCGGCCCTGGCAGTGAGTGTCCGACATAAGACTACTCAAAGTCAGGCAAAACGGTCTAATAAGGCACCGCGATAAGTCCAAATTGTTTCTTTAAATGAAGGGAAGAAGGCGAGAAACAAAGCCGAAGCAAAGCAGCAGCGGTTCTACGGGCAGTCAGTCACCCGGTCAGGCAATCCCAGCCAACACAGCGTGGACACAGAAATCAACGCTACCCGAGAGCGACCGGCGGTGAACAATGGGTGGCATACAGAATGGTGAGCATCGCGCAGCCAGCAGCAACACTCCAGCGAACCTGTCACCACACGGAAGCGGAAATGGAGGACGCACAGGTGTGACGTGACCCAGCCTCCGGCAAGCGAAAAAGGCCGACAGGTGCTTTACGCCCGCCTTTATGTGGCAGTCTCCCACCACGATTGGTTGGGACTGCAACACAGCTGACAGTCACCATGACAACTAACTATGTTGCCACACATGTTACCTCTTGGGTCAATTATTGCCAGGCACAACCTTTCTTTTCACTGCTATGCAGACGATTTACAAATCTATCTGCCGGTGAAGCCAAATAGTAATGGACAATGTTCTTTGTTTGATTGTATTACTGATATTAAGCAGTGGTTGGCCCAAAATTTTCTTCATTTAAACGATGACAAAACTGAATGTATTGTGTTTGGGGATACTGTGGCGGCTGGCTTTGGCACCCTGTCTGCTAAGCTGAGTCCAACCGTCAGAAATCTGGGAGTGACCTTTGACAGTCATCTGAGGTTTGACAAACAAATCAACAATGTTGTCAGGACCAGTTTTTTCCAGTTGCGTCTCCTGGCCAAAGTTAAAACGTTTTTAAGTCGTCATGACCTTGAGAAAGCCATCCATGCTTTAATAAGTTCAAGGCTAGACTACTGTAATGCACTTTATGTCGGCCTCTCCCAGTCTTCTCTCAGTCACCTTCAACTCGTGCAAAACGCTGCTGCCCGTCTTTTGACCAACACCAACAGACGTGTGCATATCACTCCTGTTCTTAACTCCCTTCATTGGCTTCCTGTCCTTTATAGAATTGATTTTAAACTTTCAATGTTTGTTTTCAAAGCTCTAAACGGCCTCGCCCCATCATATTTATCTGAGCTTTTAACTGTCCGAAATCCTGGTAGAGCTCTGAGGTCTACAAATCATCTTTTGCTGGAAGTGCCCTGGTCAAAATATAAACACTGGGGTGACCAAGCCTTTTCCGTTGCCGCCCCCAGGCTCAGGAATAAGCTCCCCGTCAAGTTGCGTCTTGTTTCTGACTTGGGACTTTTTAAATCCAGGCTAAAAACTCACCTATTTAGGATGGCTTTTTATACCCAGTAGTACGATGACACTTTTTTATCTTTTCTTATTTGATTTTGTTGTATTTTACTGTTTTCACTGTTCCTTTATTGTTTTTAATTTGTTTGTATTTTTTCTTTTTATTTATCTGCTTTGGTACACCGAAAGGACTGTTGTAAAGGGCTATATAAATAAAGTACATTTACATTTACATTTATTAACACTGGTTTAATTTATTAACACAGGTTGAATTTCTTAACACAAGTTTAATTTCTTAAAACAGGTTTAATTTCTTAACACAGGTTTAATTTCTTTGCATGTTTAATTTCTTAACACAGGTATAATTTCTTAACACAGGTATAATTTATTAACACAGGTTTAATTTCCTAACACAGGTTTAATTTCTTAACACAGGTATAATTTATTAACACAGGTTTAATTTCCTAACACAGGTTTAATTTCTTAACACAGGTATAATTTATTAACACAGGTTTAATTTCTTAACACAGGTATAATTTATTAACACAGGTTTAATTTCCTAACACAGGTTTAATTTCTTAACACAGGTATAATTTCTTAACACAGGTTTAATTTCTTAACACAGGTTTAATTTCTTTGCATGTTTAATTTCTTAACACTGGTATAATTTATTAACACAGGTTTAATTTCTTTGCATGTTTAATTTCTTAACACAGGTATAATTTCTTAACACAGGTTTAATTTCTTAACACAAGTTTAATTTCTTAACACAGGTTTAATTTCTTAACACAAGTTTAATTTCTTAACACAGGTTTAATTTCTTTGCATGTTTAATTTCTTAACACAGGTATAATTTCTTAACACAGGTTTAATTTCTTAACACAGGTTTAATTTCTTAACACAGGTATAATTTCTTAACACAGGTTTAATTTCTTGACACAGGTTTAATTTCTTAACACAGGTATAATTTCTTAACACAAGTTTAATTTCTTAACAGAGGTTTAATTTATTAACACTGGTTTAATTTATTAACACTGGTTTAATTTCTTAACACAAGTTTAATTTCTTAACACAGGTTTAATTTCTTAACAGAGGTTTAATTTCTTAACACAGGTTTAATTTCTTAACACAAGTTTAATTTCTTAACACAGGTTTCATTTCTTAACACAGGTTTAATTTCTTTGCATGTTTAATTTCTTAACACAGGTATAATTTCTTAACACAGGTTTAATTTCTTAACACAGGTTTAATTTCTTAACACTGGTTTAATTTATTAACACAGGTGTCACGACTTAGCAAAGGAACCCAGAAGGAGACACAGATGGACAAAGGAAAAAGGTTTATTTGAGGAGAGGGCGTGTGGGGAAGGTAGGGTGCTGGTCCGGGAGGAGGGGATGAGTTGAGAGCTGGTCCGGGGGGGAATAACTGCTGGAGGGCTTGAAGTGATGGCTGGGCGGGCAGGCAGACTGGCTGGCAGGCGGGTGGGCAGGCAGGCAAGAAGGGACTGAACAAGAAACAAGACAGGATTAAGTTCAGCACTGACTTGCAATAAAAGTTCGAAATAAGTCTTTCTCCGACAAACCGTGTTCACTGAGTGACGATCCGGCAGAGACTGAAGGTCGAAGCAGGGAATAAATGCTGACTGAGTGATGAGTTGATGAAGACCAGGTGGCTTGATTGCAGCAGCAGGGCAGGTGTGGAGTGGGAGGTAGGTGGATCCAGAGGAGGTGACAGAGTGCAAGGGGGAGGGGAAAGTGACAGACAGACAACCAAAACAAACACCAAAACTGTCATGAGGCTGGCCTCATGACAACAGGTTTAATTTCTTAACACAAGTTGAATTTCTTAACACAGGTTTAATTTATTAACACAGGTATAATTTATTAACACAGGTTTAATTTCTTAACACTGGTTTAATTTCTTAACACAGGTTTAATTTATTAACACAGGTTTAATTTCTTAACACTGGTTTAATTTATTAACACAGGTTTAATTTCTTAACACTGGTTTAATTTATTAACACAGGTTTAATTTCTTAACACAGGTTTAATTTCTTTGCATGTTTAATTTCTTAACACAGGTTGAATTTCTTTGTATGTTTAATTTCCTAACACAGGTTTAATTTCTTAACACAGGTTTAATTTCTTAACACAGGTTTAATTTCTTTGCATGTTTAATTTCTTAACACAGGTTTAATTTCTTAACACTGGTTTAATTTCTTAACACAGGTTTAATTTCTTTGCATGTTTAATTTCTTAACACAGGTTTAATTTCTTAACACAAGTTGAATTTCTTAACACAGGTTTAATTTCTTAACACAGGTTTAATTTCTTTGCATGTTTAATTTCTTAACAGATTCTTCTGAAATGTTGCTTCTCAGTTTCTCGTGCTTCTCTTTGACTCGTTGGTGTGATTCTTCTAGTCTTCTCCTCTCTCCTCTGTCGCTCTTCTTCTCTTCTCTTCTCTGCTCCTCTTTCTTCTGTCGCTCCTCTTCTCTTCTCTTCTCTTCTCTTCTCTTCTCTTCTCTTCTCCTCTCTCAGATGCTCCTCTTGTTTTCTCCTCTCCTCTCTCCTCATATTCTCTTAATCCCTGATTTACTTACTAAAGCAGCAGTGACACTCGTACATATAGTCATGGCCAACTGGTCTGTAGTATTGACCTCCATTGTACACATATACGTGCCGCCCACGAAGAGTAGCTGTGTAAAAATTATCAAAGGTATTGCATGCAGGCAGGACTGTATCACACTTGCAGCATCTCAGGCCGTTGCCCATGTTAGCTTCTGAAGGTGCATTCCCCATTTTTGATGATTTATCCAGCAGTCGCGGTGACTTTTGTGTGCAACTTGTGTTTTCCTGAAAGATAAAAAATATCAATTTTAATAACTTTATGATATAACCAACTCATAACAGAAACTCCATGTGTATACATGTACAGTAGAGTAAGTACATACAGTACCAGTCTAAAGTTTCATTTCCCACTTTGTAGATTAACACTGTGGAAAACAAAACTATGAAATAACACACCTGGAATTATGTGGTAAACTAAAAGTGTAACCAAGCATGACATCACATATCGATAACTTTTGTGATATGTGTCATACATGTGAAGCTTACAGCAAACCTGTACCACAAACACAGACCTCCCCTGCAATACATACAAGCAGAAAGACCAATTCAGTTTGTGTGCACAGATAATACTGAGCTTCCACTCACCTCACATGGACAGAAGTATGTGCAAAATCATTTTACAGTATATCAAGTTTTTCAGACTGTTTGTCTGTCGTGAGGATCAGAGACTCAAGAGTGAATACTACTTCAGCAAACATGTAAAGTTTAGACCATATGTGTGTGGAGATCTGGAATGGATGGAAGATCCCACTACACAGAGAAAGAAGCTTGACCCTAACTACAAACTATTGTCTTTGAGACATCCTCAAGCTGGACCAAAAGTGAAATATGCTAAATAAAGATGTTTTAATGCAACACCTCCCGAGCAGTATCTATATGTGAGGGGCTGCCAACTTGGCAAAGCCCTCTACGAAGCGCCGGTAGTAGCTAACAAAGCCTAAAAAGGCCACATATAGTTAAAGTGTCTTAAAACAGGATAATTGATGTCAAAGTATTCAAACTCACTGAGCTGAAAAATGTAATGGAAAACTTTAGTGCATCTTCTTATTCTGACCTATATGTAACCTTTTGAACTTTTGCACTGTCTGTGATGTGGAGTACTGCTACTCAGTCATGTTCCTTAATCATAGAGGAAGTGTCAACTATGACTTTGTCTCTGTACAAGTATAGGAAAGGCACGATTTGTCACTCTGCAGATTACGTGCTCTCTTTATTTCAGACATCTGCGATTAATAATTTCCACAATAAACATGACCATAAAACTAGAAGGAGTTTTAAGAGCTCTGATGGTTCATGCACTAACATAGGACTATTGATTTGATCAATTTAAAAAGATGAAAAGTTTAAATTTCTTACCGTCCTCTGACAGACCTTTCACCGACACAAACAGTTGTTCTCTGACTTCTCTCCACAGACTGAATGCTGATAATGAAAATATTCACGTCATGCTTTATTCACTGTTTGAGTTTCAATTTTACTCATTTTAAGCTGAATAGAGGAAGTCAAACTAAGCAAAGTTTTGATTGGCTCTGATTCCAGTTGTACGACTGAATAGGCAAAAAAATGTCCTTTCCTCAAACCTTTACTTGACCTCGATGTAAAACATAATGAGGTCATGGTAAGATGTGAAGGAGAATTCATATGGACAACCGCAGTGCTCAGAGAATCCAACTGCACTTACACTTGGCTACATCATGGTGCCATGGTGGTGTTATAGTTCAGAAGATGGACTACAAAACACTCATCTCCCTGTGCATTCTTGCCACGTTTGTTTCATGCAGGAAACATAAATGTGGACAACTCGGTGAAAAATATATTATTGTATTATATTTGTATTGACTGCCTGTCACAAACATGAAACAAAGTGTTTGTCACATTGAGAACACAATTCTAATCAGATTAGTTATGGTAAAAGATGGATGGATGGATGAATAACTAGTTAATCATTAATAGATGAAGTTAGAGAACATATTAACAGTCACACTAAATGTGATATTCATGTTTATGTATTGTATGTATTATATACTTGAATGGTCAGGATATCTTGAAGCCCATTTAATTATTAACAACATTTTTCACAACAGCAGAGTGTGTGTCAAAGCAGCTCCACAGTCAACAACAGAAAGAATGCAGAGAACTGCAAGAGATGAGGAGGAACGAGCCACAAAGTCATAAAGCATTATAGATGGATTATAACTTAAAGAGTCACCTCCTGAGCACGGGGCAGTGTGAACAGTTAAAGTATCCTGAAACAGAATAATTGAGGAAAACGTGCTGCCCTTTGTTACAGTTCTCATCAGTGTTTATTGACCTTGGTTTCAGTTTATACAGGGTGGCTGAAGAGACCTATTGCTGCCTTCCTAGACATAGTAGATAGCTGGCCGTTGACGTTCCAATCTGCGTAAACAGACATCTGTGTCTCCAGACTAGAATATGCTGACAATAACACCTGCATGGGTAAAAACATTCTCTTTGGCTAATTCTGGGCGTATAGTATTTGTGGTGTTATCTTGGGGTTTAAAGTCTATCCACCAGGATGAGTTGGGCAGAATGTGAGACCGACTCAGGCACTTCTGATGCACTATGAGAGTGTCTCTAATTCTCCTTGGCCAAGCGTCAATAAATATTACAGCATAAGACATCAGAGGCTCCTGAACACTTTCTTCCATCCTGACCTCACCATTGACCTTTGACTTCAGCAATTTCTCCACAACAATAACAATAGCTAGCATAAACTTTAAGCTGCCCTCTTAATAATGTGAACCAAAAAAATCACAAACCTAATAGAGTTTGGCATGTTACCATAGGACGACCAACATGCTAGTGCATGTCAATACATAACTAAAACAGAACAATTGGGACAAGGAGCATCCATTTTGACACGGAAGAGTGGGTAAACACAGGTGTTAACAATGATACTATTTAAGGTTCTGTTCCATTCATGTCAGACAGTCAGGGTGCTGCTGTGGTGCATGTTGGCTCACTGGAAAGGCTCTGCTACAATAAATGGAACAGAACCTTATTTAGCATCAGTCGAATCACCTGTGCTGACTCTGCTATTTCATGTCAAAATGGATCCTGTGAAAAAGGTCTATTCACAGTAATGCGGACTGCTACCACACTGAGAGCTATACTACTTTTACTAGCATGCTAACATGCTAATTGCCAGTGGCACGCTGGCATGCTAATCGCAATTAGCATTACAACTTTTACAAACTGTATTGAATTGACACAGTCACGTTCAGTACAGTTGTTCCCATCAGAGTGTTTATTGACCTTGGTTTCAGTTTATACAGGGTGGCTGTATTTGGTTCAAAGGCCATGGTATACGGTTATCAAGAGCACGTTTTCAATCGTCTGGACTTCGTACTTGAGGTCTGTGGTGGCCGGCCTGGACATGAAGATCCGCTTTTGTTTTAGCCCTATGAGTCTATACAGGAACTGTGGTGTTTCATGGTCATGTTGTTTCCCACACATTAGTTCCTGAAAGAGTTCAGAACTGTTCCTCTTGTTGAGACGTGACTGGAGAAAACTTTTAGGCTCAGAATGAAAGAAAAGGAGGAATCGCTCTGAGATCAGTACAGCGTACTACTTCTCGATTTGTCATAATTTCATAACTCATGCAGTCCATGTGTTTTCAAAGGGAAACTGAGTTTTAACATTATTTTACCCTCACACCAACAGAACAATGCTTTTCATCAACTCTTTCATTGAAGATGTTCTTGTGTTTTTTGATTTGCACCAAACTGCACTCAAAAAAAAATTCGGCCAAAATGCAGGACTTATATATTTCAGTTACATAGAAAATTTCCATCCATTTGAATTACATGGTTTTAATATAAATCAACTTAATGTGAAGCAAGTAATGCCATTTATGTAATAGTACTAATAAACTCCATGTGCTTCCACTACACAGTAGTGTAGTAGTAACCAGGTTTATGCATTCAATATTAATAAAGACAATTTGTTTGCCCAAACCCAACAGTGAAAATGAATGCAGTCATTTTGAGTTTATTAGTACTATTACATAAATCGTATTACTTGCATCATATTAAGTTTGTTGTAATTCACATGGATGGAAATTTTCTATGTAATTGAAATGCATAAGTGGCTGAATTATTTTTTGAGTGTGTTGAAGTTTCCAAATTAATGTTGCATTTCCATTTTAAAAACGTTGATGCTGTCACTGAAACCAAAAGAAACCAAAAGAAACAAAGACAAATGTTTGAATACAGTGTATAAACAATGTTCAAGATTAAAGAAAACTAAACTGATTATTGTTGAAAATATACGATAATGATCTATCTATCTGTCTGTCTGTGTAATTTCCAGAAAGATAGGTATTAGTAACTAGGGAAGGAATCCATCGCATGTGACACAGTGTTATGTAGTTTATTGAAAATGATTGATTGTTGAATAAAAATTCAAATGAAATTATTCTTTACATGATTTACATGATAAAAACATACTACTAAAACATGTGACCAAACTATTTAGTATGCCAACAAAAGATTTAAGTGTAAAATGTAAAAATTCATTAAGAAAATAATTCATTTCATCATACATCAATTTGCATTTCATTTTATGTATACCATTTGACCACACGAGGGAGCTCTGAGTGTCTTTCATGCACTCATCCTCAGCACTTCTTCAGGTCTGTAGCTCATAAACCTTTTATTAGTATTTTACATAAACACACACTTTTGTTTCTCTGTTATCATTTATTAAAGCACTCGGTAACAGACAAACACCACAAACAATAAACAGCCATGTCTAATATGTACAGTACATTTTCTGTGTCACTGTTTCTCAGGTGGCGCTGCAGTGCCTTGAATAATGTCTCTGATTCTCTGCGTGTCTGCCTGCAGCGCTTCATTAGAAGGGTTGATCTTCAGAGCAGCCTGGTAGTCTTGTAGCCCTGAGAAAACACGTCACAGGTCGATCAGCTGACAGCACAGAGTAGGTGGTGTTCAGCCAGTGATGTATCACTACTCCATCATCGTGTTTTAAACACAACACACAAATAGTGTGATGTGTGTTCCTTTATCATGTGATTAATTAAAAACACATTATAAAATTCTAAGTGTATAGTAACAGTAAATCAAACCTTCTGCATAGAGCTGTAGCTGGCAGAAAGCAGATCCTCTGCGGACACTGGCTCTGGCTCTGGCAGCTGCATTGGCAGCAACTGGTGGAGTCAACAGATCAAGAGCCTGCAGAGAAACCTGATGTTTATTACAGCTTTATATAAAATGAATCAGATTCAGTCATGCAAAAGGCTCCATACCGTCACATCACACAGTTTACAGTCAATGTATCTCAATGGAGACCAGTAACCAGTTGCATCCAGTTCACTGTGTAATGATTCACCACCAACTGAATATTATAATTAATATTAACAGCTGCTTGTGGAGGGGCCAGTATGCACAGTCTCACAGTCTATTCTGTATTTTTCTTACTATCAAAACAAATTTCAGGCCCAGACCAACAACTGACCTTTCCTAAGCCTCGGTTAATTTCCTCCTTTCCTGTACTTAGATATGCTGTTTTAGCTCGTCTATGTTTTAGCTCGTCAATGTTTTAGCTCGTCAATGTTTTAGCTCGTGTATGTTTTGTCTTCTATGTTTTAGCCTCTATGTTTTAGCTCGCCTATGTTTTAGCTCGTCTATGTTTTAGCTCATCAATGTTTTAGCTCGTCAATGTTTTAGCTCGTCAATGTTTTAGCTCGTCAATGTTTTAGCGTCTATGTTTTAGCTTCTATGTTTTAGCTCGCCTATGTTTTAGCTCGTCTATGTTTTAGCATCTATGTTTTAGAGCTCGTCTATGTTTTAGCTTGTCTATGTTTTAGCATCTATGTTTTAGCTCGTCTATGCTTTAGCTCATCTATGCTTTAGTGTCTATGTTTTAGCTCGTCTATGTTTTAGCATATATGTTTTAGCTTGTCTATGTTTTAGCATATATGTTTTAGCTCGTCTATGTGAAAAGAAAACCATGTTTTTAGATTAAAAGATGAAAGTGACATACAGTACTAGTACAGTACACATTCAGTATTTAGTCACATTTTAGCTTATGTTAGCAATGATTGCTAATGATTGGTGTAGATTAGCTAGTTGTCTTTTCAAGATAGATAAGCTAGCACATAGCATGTCAGTACAGGAGAAAAGAAAGCTGACAGAGGTCCTGGCCTGAGCTGTTATTGGTGCACAGAGCAAAAAGGGGCGCAGCCCCTGTATAGAGGCTGCACACACACAGTTTGAATTCAGTGTGGAACAAACTGAACAAAAGTGGAGTGCAGATGAACACAGATGTAGAACACACGGGACAGTACAGACCTGAGAGGAATCCTCAATGGCCTTGTGAAGATTTCTTAACTTCAGATGACATGCAGCCCTGTTTGAATACAGAGCTGGGATCTTTCTGTTCAGCCTGATAGCCAGATTGTAGGCATTCACTGCACCCAGGTAGTCTCCAGTCACAAAACATTTGCTGAAGGAAAGAGTCACTTTAGTGTTTAGTGTGGTTCAGAACAAAGTAAATGCTGTGAAAGTTTGAAGATCACAACTTCACTTACTCTCCTTTGTCCTTTAACCAGTCAGCATTCTGCTCCTCCTCTTTTAGGTCCTCCAGCTCTTGAACATCTGCATTTCCTGCACGTCTGGCTTCAGCTTGCTTTTTGAGCCACTAGTTGGTTAAAATATAAAAAGTGCAATCTTCATACTGACTCCACTCACAAAGCATATGGTGAAAAATGGAAATGCTATTTTCTTGAAATGTTCCAAATTTAAGGCATGCCTATATTTGACCCATAAGAGAGCTTTTGGTTCATAGAGCCTCCCTGTTTATATAGAAACTGTTGGCAAGTGTTAGCTGCTGTGTCATGCATACATTTTCTCCCTCTGCTGAATCATTCGTTGGAATTATATTTCTTATTTTAACGCAAACAAAGTTATTTTTGTACCAAACTGCAACTTATTTTAAAATTACACAGTATAATAGTACTGTTACAAGAGACATTTCATATGATCACGTGTCAAAGTATACATATATACAAAGTTTCAAATGTAATATCTTTGTGCCTGTTTGTTGAAAATCTTTTCAAAGTGGTCTTCCACATTAACACACTCACCGCTGTATAAGTGGGCGTTCAGACAGGGACAGGCAAACCGGACGCCAGCTGTGTTTTTCAATTCATTTCAGTGGAGGGTCCTGTGTTTCCGCGCCGGCAGCCCGCAACGCAGGCGTTGCTGCAAAAAACGTCGCCGGCTTCCGGGAGAGAAGTTGAGCCAGATTCAACTTTTGGGAAAACAGAGCCCCACGTCACGCTACGGCCGCCAATCAGACACTCAGATCGGTCATACCTCCACAGACAGCCTGAAATGTCTCTGAAGCAGAGACTATCCAGGTGGATTCATGGACTAAACTCTGATAATCTACCTGTGTGTGTGTTCTGACTTTATTTCATGTACCAGCTTCTAAATCTGAGTCTGACTCGCAATTTACGCCGCAAAATATAATGACACGAAGAAGTTTAATTTTATTTGTGTCTAAAGATTAGAGAGAGGGGGTGTTTGGTAGAGAGACATAGAGTAACAACACAGAGAGCGAGCGCCGGCCTCGATAAAGCTGTCATTAATCAGAGAAATAAAAAGTTATTTCCTGATTGTTTCACAGCGGTCACATTCAGCAGGTATAGACACGCCCACAGCAACCCACCTCAGCTCCCCTCACCCCCCCACCACCGCACTCCCCCACCACCGGTTGCCGGTTTCCCTGTCTGAACGTGGCCTAACAGTAAGGAAAAGACCTGCAGATCAGACAGGGGGATGCTAACTCTCACCTCTTCTTCCTCCGGCACTCTTGATTCCCTGAGGGCTGTTGGGAAAACTCGTGGGGTAAATGAGACTTGAATGTTTCCAGCATGTCTTGGAGCGGCCAGGTCAGCTTGTTTTTTCTTGCTCTTTGCTTCACTGTTGCCTCTCTGATCTAAGCACAGGAAACTGTTTGTGAAGATACCGAAACCAAACCAAACTAGTTTGGAAGCAAATGAGATCACACAGGAAATGACTTACCCAGTTTGACCTTTCCTCCACCTGAGCATCCTTTTACCTGCTTCTCTGTCTGATTGTCACTCTGACTTTGGAGATTTAACTGAGCTTCTTCCGCTGCCTCTTCCTTCAGTCTCTGCTGCCATGCTGCCAGCTCTGTTGTGGTTTCCTCTCGCTTAGTGTCTTTCATCTTCTGGATACTGTCCCTTTCCTCCTTTTCAAGCTGAGATCACGTAAAACATACTGTATGTAAGTCCTTCTAGATTACACAGCAGATTTCCAAAGGTCATTTCATTATGTGTCACTCTCATTATGTATGTTACCTTCATCATTGTCTCCAGTGCATATTTTTTCTCTGCCTGCTGTTTCTCTGCCTTGGATCTGGAGTCTGAAAAAAGCTTCTCCTGGTATTTTAACAGAGCTTTTTCTCTGATCTCCTTCTTTTTGTCTTTATCATCTGAAACACATTGATTTATAATGCTCACAACTTTAATCAAATCAAGCAGACATTAAGAATAATTCACTGCTGTTCCCCTCTGAGATGATCTCTGTATCAGAGCCTTCAATTTCAGGCCTGCAGGCCACATGCAGCCCAGAGCTTCAGTTATTTTAAAATGGATTATATATATTTGATTTGCTGACTAAATGTAATTATCATTGTGACTTATTCAACCATTCAGACACAAAGTGTTACCTTTTCCAGACTTCAGCCCTTGAGCCATGGTTAGGAGTGCACAGTTTCTTCAGACTAATTCAACCTGGCTCGTAGCCGCTGTCTTGCATAGCCAAATCTCTACACTTTGTTTTAGCGCTCTAGCAGTCGTGGAAAAAGTAGTGAAGTATGTATGTTCATGTATGTACATAGCTGGTAACTAGCAGTCCAGACTGCTCTACGGACAGAGGATGGTATTGAAACGTTGTGGTGGTGTTCATAAACTGGAACTTTATTTCCTCTGCAGCAGCGTACACATTACACAACATCAGGTCCATCTCACAGAGCAGCACACTGGCAGTATTGTAGTGTCCTCATGCAAAACAGAGCCAAACTGAACATGACACACGTTTTACCAGGCACCAGTAAAAACAAAGGAAAATATATTTTTAAATGATAGTTGAGTTCTTGTCATTAAATTACTATGACCCGTCCGTACTGCTAAGTATCACTATATGTGATTGCTTCCATGCTCTTTCTCTGACAAAGACACGTAACATGGTGACAGTACCAAGAATGGATTAATCAGATGCTATCAGCAAGTCAATCTCCCGTGGTGGTGGAGACGCTTCACCAGAGCCGCTGATCAGTTTGTGTGTGGATGCTTGACTTCCTTATAGATTCCACCTTTCTAGGCCAATCTAATGGATGTAGAGAATCTGACCAGCTAGTGCCAAGACAAAAACCTCCACCTCCTGAACATCAGCAAGTCTGAGGAGATGATGGTACACTTTAAGAAGAAACTATGCTGCCTTTAGTATCATCGGGTCGTCAGTGGAGAGAGTGGACAGCTTCAAGTACCTTGTGTCTACATCACCGATGACCTGACCTGCATACTAACTCTGTGGTGAGGAACACAAGACACAGCAGTGTTTCACCTCAGACGCTGAAGGAAGTTCCAGGAATCCCCTCAAATGCTGAGGAATTTTTACTCCTGTACGATTGAGATCATCTTGATGGAGAACATCACTGTGTGGTATGGAAACAGCAAAGAGTGGTTCACTCAGTTATTATTATTGTCATTATTATTACTTACCTACTTAGTTCCATTAATATTACATTTTACTTATTTCATGTAATGACTCTTCACTGATTTACTCACATTACTTCTATAATAAACATTATTACATAAAATGTTTTTTATTGTTATGTTATTGTATTGCTATTCTTTGACATTATTTTCAATTCTGCTGCCATTTTTCTGCACCCCAGTTCCTGTATTTTCGTGCACAGTTGAGTTGCTTGGCCTTGTTTCCATGTCGGAGGTATGGCTTCTATGGTTTCTGCCCGTTCTGAGCTGATGGCACTGCTGGGCATCTTCAGATTTCAAAGGGGAATAAGCTTGATGTGTTTTTCATCTGCTGGCCGACCATTGCGTCTACAATCCTCAACGTTGCCTGTTTCTTTGTGCTTCTTCAAAAGAGCTTGAACATCTTGAAACTCCAGTCTGCTCTGAAGTCTTTGTCTGGGAGAGACCTTGCTGATGCAGTAGAACTACCTCGTGTCTTGTTGCTGTGTTCAGTCTTGCCATGGTGTGTGACCTGTGACATGAAACTGTCTTCCACAACCTCACCTTGGTAGCAGAGTTCTGCTGTTTCTCACCCAGTTTGAAGCTGTTTCTGTTTCAGTTAATGACTGTGTTTCAACCTACATGTAAAGTGGATGATCATTAGCACCTGTTTGGTAGAACTGGTCGATCATACACCTGATTACACCTTTGTATCCCCTCCCTTGTATCCTGAATGACAGTACCACAGGCTTTGATACATCCGGGTCCTCTGAATGCTCTTACCTGTAGTTATCATGAGTTGCTCCCACTCTTTGTTGCTCCTTTTTGGTAAACTGATGACCGCGACTCCGTTCCCAACCTTCGCTGAGCTCCTCACGTCGTCGACAGGTTCAAACAGGAAGGCTTCAAATAGGTGCGGGGGGTAATGCACCTGTGTGAGACACCGAACACGAACGTAGCTAAACGTAGTTAAACCGAGGAATGTTACGCTGGCGCTATTCTTGTTAGTTGTTGTATGTTCGTCATTCTACCTGTGTGGCTGAGTGTATGACACCACGTTAACTGCTGTTAGCTCGGTTAGCTGTCTTTACCTTGAGGTAGTCGTCTGTGGACAGGATGTCCACTTTCCCGGCTTTGGCTCCTTTTAAAGGCACACTAATGTAAACCGTCGACTCTGTCTGCGTCCATGAGTAGTCCGTCACGAGCAGAGGCATTTTCAGCGCAGCTAAACTTTCCAGTCCAAAACTATCGACAAAGTTCGGTTAAAAAAACAATTTCTGCAGCACCAGGCGGAGAGCGGAGAGCGTCTTGTTGCTATGGTGACCTGACCTGATGTTGCCTTCAAGTTTGTCGGAAAAATTACAACTGAAAGTTGCTGGGGACTTTTATTGTGTGAACTAAATGTTCGACCAGACACTGTGATGCTTTTGAATCTATTTTGAAAGACCTGGAGACGGAATCATTGATACTTAACCTGATATTATTGTATTCATCTTTTATTCTCTGCGATGTAATATGTTATAATGCTTTTTGTTTTGTTTGTATGTGTTTTAATTTACTTACATAGTTTGTGCTGCTGCATGTCTTGGCCAGGAGTCCCATGAAAAGAGACATTTAATCTCAGTGGGACAAATCAAAAATGGAAAGTCATCTTTCACCTCTTAAAACTGTGAAACAGGGACTGCAAGGCAGTTTAATTCAAGTCTGTAAAACTTTTATCTTTTCTCTGAAAATAAAATAAGAATATTAGGACTGGATATGACAACAACAAAAGTAATGATAATAAAAACACTTTTTTTCATTCACTCACTTTATTTTAAATATCGCTTAATATTTCATCAATTCAAGAGACATCCTCCATGGCTGTGAAATGAGGAACACAACAGTGAGTCAGTCTCCATAAGTCCCCATGTTAAAATGTCCAACTTCACAGCAGAAATAAACATGTTTACAGGCTGGTACAAAAAACAGTTTGGGTCTCTATAGATAATTTCTCCGTTCATGACAACTGTACTGAGGGAGAATAACTGAGATTTTTTTTTTTATAGAACTCACCAGAATAGTGTCCCCCCTTAGCTCCACCCACATTCCACCTCTTTGCCTATTTTTGGATTAGCTGATAAGTGTCAGAGGCAGGACTGACAAGATAACAACGACCAGAACCGCCACACTGAGCTTCACAATGGCTGTCCAGAAACCGGTGGGCACTATGTCCGTGCTTTATATTGTTGTGTCCTGTGTAGGACAAGGGTGGGCTCCTGTCTGCTGATCTTGCAGTGAGGTCAGAGTCCTGGGGGTAGGTCTTTGCTTCTGGAGCAGATGTTCACTGATGAAGCAGATGTTTAGACTGTGATAGAGTGGAACAATAAAGAGGTTATAAAATGTAGTGAGGATATTCTGCTTACTCTAAAGGAGTTTATCTTTCTGAAGAAGTACTGATGCTGATGGCACTTCTCCATGATCAGCTTCAAAATGCAAGGGGTTATAAGACAATTTGGATTATTAAAGCAGATGCAACCCAAAATGTAGAAGACTATAGTTAAATGATAAATTAATTCTACATGATTTTTTTTTTTAATCAGTTATTAGACTGTAGAAAAGGTGAATAAAAAACACATTAATTAATGCTTAAACATTTATCACCTAAGTAACTTGTGTGTAACAGAGTACAGGAGGACCTGGAATTAATTCCGGGGTTGGATGAATCGTGATTCATACACCACTACTGGACAGAGCTGGCCTTCTTGACCACTACATAGTATATGATAGCTCTGTTACCAGTTAAACATGGATGGGCTGTGACCAAACACAGACTCTGAGACTGACAGTGGCCAGTTTGACATGAAATGCAGTACCTAGGCTTTCAAGCACTGCTTGGCCTCTGGCACCGTGTGGATAACAGGATGGCTAACTGAGGTATCTAGCTAACAAACGCTACACTTAGCAGTCATTAACAGTTAGCCTACTTTAGCAACAAGTAGCTCTCTGTCCATTAAAAATCTCTGTAAATCATCACGGTATTGTACTCTGCTGTAAAACTGGCCTTACAACATTTAATGACAACTTTATCACAGCTGAGGTCAAGTAAATTATTCATGACACCTTTATAAAAGGATTTTGCATTTTGTGTAATAAAACTAAATTACACCTTCATGAAATTCAAAATGTATCAGCTCAGCTGAGGTCAGGTGAATTATTCATCACACCGTTCTAAAAGGATTTGACAGTTTAATAAAACATAATGACATCTTCCCGACATGTCCAAAATTTATCAGTGTACTTGAGATCGAGATTAAGAACCACATATGGCAGTATGATGTAATGTTGACTCGTTAAAGTTTGATAATTAGGCCTGCTAAGGCATGTTCATGACAGGTCGTCTTGGTTAATGTCAAGCTGTCATTATACAGACGTCTCTAACAATGTCGACTTTGCACTAAAAATTACATTCATGCATTCAAAAATATTCATACATTCTCCTTCATGACAGGTGTCATGTCATGTCATGTCATGTCATGTTATGATGGTGTCACGTCAGTCTTATGAACACCCCTTCCAACTTACTTTGGTGCCATTAATCACATTACAATACTGTTGCCTTTGCCTTTATTTCTGTAATTTCTCTTGTATAGTTTCTATTTTTACTTCTGTTCTTATTTTAGATTTATGATGGGTTCATTTGCAGATATTATGAACACCCCTTCAAATAAAATGTTACCGACTTGCTGACTTTGCTGATTTAAATCACACAAGATAAGATAAGATAGATGATCCCACACCGGAAAAATTCACTTGTCACAGCAGCTTGTATACACAAGGTCGATAAAAAAATGACTCACTAGTAAGAAATATATAGAAAGACATGCTGAAGAAAGTGATGAAGTTATGCTGGTGTTGAAGAGTCTGACAGCTGTTGGAATGAAGGACCTGTAGTAGATCTCCTTCTTACATGGTGGGAGTATCAGTCTGTTGCTGAAGGAGCTGTTTAGGCCTCCACAGTCTGATGCAGGGGGTGAGAGGAGTTGTTGATGATGGAGGTCAGCTTTGCTAACACTTCCTCTATGGAGTCTAGAGGGCAGTCCAGGACAGAGCTGGCCCTCTTGACTAGTTCAAGTCTTTTCCTGTCTCTCTCAGTGCTTCCCTCTCCTCAGCAGACACTGCATAGACTAATGTAGATGCCACCACAGTGTCATTTTTAAAAGAGTCCTGCACGACTTTGACTCTTCTTGCACAGGACGTATGTGTTGTTCACCCAGTCCAGTTTATTGTTGAGGTGAACACCCACCTCATGTATTTGTATACTCACACCACTGTCACTTTTGCCTTAATTCTTTGTCTTTAATTGATCTTGTATTGTTTCTTCTTTTCTTTTTTCTTTTTTTTTTTACTTTTTTCTCATTTTATTTTCATGAGGGGTTCATAGCAGATTTTCATGAATCATGTATTTTATTATCCACTTAGGGGATTATAAATCACACTATTCTTGGTTTTCTATTTTAAGCTTGAATAATATATACTTCTATAACTTTTTTACTTTCTTTCTATATCTGTACCCGTACCTCTGTATCTGTTTCTCTCCTTGTGGTGCTGAACTTCCTGTCTGCGGATCAATCGAGGCTTATCTACTTATTATCTTCTTTAGATATAGATCAGCAGTAGGCCTATGTGAATCGAAACCTTTGGAAACCTTTTCTGAAACATGTCTTGTATTTGCCAGTATTGTTCTTGTTCTTGTTCTTGTTCTTCTTCGACACCAACTATTTTAGAATGATCAAACATTGAGCCTACATATTCAAAATGATTCACTGTAAAGAGCTACTGCAAATTCTCTCTAAATAAATCTGACCTTACTCGTCATTGCTGTATTATGTAATGCTAATTATTCTAATGGTTATTATTTTATTATTATATTGTACTGTATGCATTGTACTCATTAATAATGCCAATGATATTATAATGTTATCATATTATTTTATTGCTGAATAGTTGAATGATATTACTTCAACTTTGCCACAATCAATGAACTCTTTCATTTCAACTTTAACCTGACAATCAAATTCAGAGATACTTTTATCAAGTAATACAGAGATAACAACAAGGCCACAGATACTAACACAATACCCGTTTGTTCTTGCTTCCTTATTGGATTCTATTGGAACCTCTGAAATGTTTCCTTATCAACTAATACAACTATTAACACCCTTTGAAGGACACATTCTTCTTTATAGGCTTTTAATAATGCAGTCTATCTCTAATACTACACTGTAAATCTTGCTTAGGACAAATAAAGTCATATCATTCTTGGAAAGAGAGTTGGAGTCATGCGAGATAAACGTTTAAGCATCAGCTCGTACCTGTGTTAGCTTCATAGCACATATAGCATTCAGTACGTCAGGACAGGACAGCTGTAGCTGACCCCAGTGTGGTCGTACTGGGGGTCGTTGTAGTAGCATAAAATGAAGTGGGATGATAACATCTACAGTCATGAGTCAGACTCATGATTCATGATTTTACAATTTATTAGAGATTTGAACTATGACTATGTTGTACACCATGAATAACCTTTACAGTATAGTAGCAATGGCAATTAGGACAAGTTAGCAATAATGCACAATAAGGTGTCCTAAAACAGAAGATGCGTATGTGGTGCCATTATTATTATTATTATTATTATCTTAGACACATCAGACTGTATTATCATGCTTATATCATCAGTACCTTGACAAAGAAAACCAAAGAGACAAGATACTTTTGTTTAACCCTCTGTTTTGTAACCTTTGTATCGTTACCATGGTTACCTGCAGTGTGACATAAGCTGAGCACTGTTTCAGGAACCATGTTACCTGATGGTGTTGAACAGTTGTTTATGCCATTTGCCATTGATGGATACCTGCCACTTCATTTTATCACTTCGTTTTATTGTGTCTAACTGTCTCTATAGCTGCTAAATGGACCACTCTGTTTGCTGTTTGGTGCTGGACAGGCAGTGAGGCAGGCTGGACAACCAAATCAATGTGCTGTGCCATGCTAAACATGCTTATTACATGTGACCCTTTCACATTATGCAAAGTCACTTGAACCACTGTTAATGGAGAAATGATTTAGCTTTATTTACAGTTTGTTACATTTTTTAAACACATTTTGCATTAATAAGATAAGATAAGATAAGATAGACCTTTATTGTCCCACAATGGGGAAATTCACAATGTTGCAGCAGCAAAGTGGATAGTAACAGAAAAAGAGCTATTAGCATAAATAAGAATAAGAAATAAAGAAAAAAAAAAAAAAAAAGATATATATATATATATATATATATAATATAAAACACTATAAACACACTATAAACACTATAATATAATATAAAACACTATGTACAGAACAGACAATAGAAAAAGAATTAAATTCTATATTCTATATATTAATAAAATTATTAATATACTGGGAGTCAGTCCTCTTTTCTGGAGAAATGTGGTGGTTTGATACAGCTTTGAATTTAGATGACATCTAAGATCGTCACATGCTCCAGAAATGAAGTGCAGTCACCTTCGTCATTCACTGTATATATCCTGTCAATATGCAACACAAGAAGCAAAGGCCTTCTTGAAGAAAAAGTCAAATTATTGTAACTGAGAGGAAGGGCAGAAGGCCAATTTAGATAAAGAGCTGCAGTAACTGGAAGGGTTAAGGACAGCAAATATATGTCACCTTTCATAACTCTCCCCTCCTGTTCATTATGACTATGTTTTACAGCCATGTGACCATAAAATGATGATGGAAATCTTCCCCTCTGTTAAAGTCTAACCACAGAATGGAAAATGAGATGAACAACTGAAGGAAACAACATCATTTTTATCATTAGCCCAAACAATATCTCTATATTTCATATTCTTCTGTAAAATAATAAAATTAATTCATATATAATATAGGATAGATAAAAGTACTACATTTAACTCGTTTCACACTAAACTCCCCACTTTGATCAGTTGCACCGTCACACAACAAGTATTTCCCCCCATCTCCAGTCTTGATGCGTAGCTCCCATGGAAGTGAGATCAATCTTCTCATAACTCACAGCAAGAAAGAAGATAACTGTACCAGTCCTTCCTCTGATTATCTTCTGAAAACCTTTGTTGTCTCTGTTTGTGCGTGTCTCAGTCACAGAAGTAGAATTGTTAAACTTGTGCAGTAAAAATATAATATAGTTTAAGATCAGTATCATGACAGACAGAGTCAGTTTCGTCTTCACCAGATCAGTTTGGTATTTACAATCTGTTAATGTATCACCTAGTAAAATGAATGGGAGGGGACATGCTACGCATGGCTACATATAGAAGTCCACCTTCCACCTTGGCATGCAGTGTCTTACTGTGAGGCAGGCAACATGGGGAAAGGTTTCTTCATCAGTAAAACTGTGGGGATAGTGGGTATCATCCTGTCAGTAGCTGCCCTGTCTACTATCATAGCTCTGTCTGTTGTTTACTCACAGGAAAAGGCTAAAAATAACAATGTCTCACCAACGGATGGAGGAACAACATCCAGACCTCCAGACATCACTACAACACTTACCCCATCCAATGAACCTTGGGACAAATATCGGTTGCCCAAGAGCCTGGTGCCGGACCGCTATGATCTCACCCTGTGGCCGAGACTGAGTGCAAATCTGACAACTGGACTCTTCATCTTTACTGGTAATGTTTGTAATACTCATCACAAATAGTCTGGAGCCACATGTTTTTCTCTAGTTGCATTCAGCTGGTATTCAGGGTCAAGTCTAGCCTCCTTGGTCAACAAGAATTAAAATCAGCTGGAGTTTGGAGGCGTTCCTTTAAGAGGAAAGCAGATGGAGATGCAGACTAACAGAAGGTTGATAGGTTACAGTTTACAGATGGTATAATGGAAAAAGAAAATAAAATGAAGAAGAAAACATCCGTCCCTCTAGAAAACTTCAGCTTTCAGGGATTTGGGCTTGTCCATCACAGTATTATGGTTTAATATAAAGAACTTAGACACATACTTGTACTGTACTAACCCAATGCAGGTTTGAAATTTACATTTTCTTAGTTGAAGTTGGGGGAAATCTGTCAAGTTTTGTATGGTCTTTACATTTTATACGACATATAAACTTAATGGTGACAGCCCTAACCTACAGTAGGAGAAGAGGGGAGATGTGCGTTAGCCTGTAGACACTGAGACAGTCTTAAAAAGAGGTTTACACAGCAAAAGCTGTAATGTGTGAATGTGCAGGGGCTTTAGATTTAGTGTTACACACTATTACCTACACTCATGAACCTCTGTACAACAGATTTAGGATGTCTATTTTCTTGCTCATTTTAAAAGGACGACACAACATCCAAGAAGAAAAAGAGTTTTTCTGTTTTTGGTCCTTGCTCAATTGGTCTGGAGCTTTTCTAGATTACATTCTATGGTCGTTTGAACTAAGAAATACTTACTTGAAGTCATATTTTGTGTATTTGTGGCAGGACCTCATAGATATACTATGCATTACATAGTGTTGCTGTCCTGTGTTCCAAGGCATCAAACAGGCCTGTTTTGCTGTGTTTTTCAGATAATATTAGAGGTTTTTAAATGTTCATTTAGCTTTAAAAGTAGGACCAGTAGTAGTACAATCAACATGATATTAAAGCAGTAAAACCATTTTTTTTTTTTTTATATTTTCAGACTTTCCTCTAATCTTTCTGTCCTTTGTGAATTGCTGGATTACCTCATTTTTTAAATAAAACAAATGAAATCACTTTTTGTTTGAACTGCTCACAACTCACTGAGACATGCTGCAGGTTAGTTGCTCCTGCTGATCGCAGTTATTTCATGCTGTTTCTTCAGGTGAGTCCAGTGTGGAGTTTGAATGTGCTGAGGAGACTGACCTGATTCTCATCCACTCTAATAAGCTGAACTACACCAAAGATGAGAACGGCCACTTAGCAACGCTGACCTCATTGAGTGGAGACCCAGCCCCCACAATAAAGATTTCCTGGCTCAAACCTGAGACTCAGTACCTGGTTGTGGAACTGAACAGTAAAATGATACAGGGCCACAGGTACAAACTCTTTACTAAGTTTACTGGAGAGCTGGCTGATGACCTGGGAGGCTTCTACAGGAGCGTGTACAAGGAGGACGGAGTGGACAAGTACGTGTCAGAGGATATGCTTTACAAACAACTAGGCCAAAAATTAGCCCTGAAGGTTTCGTAGACTGGCAGTATCCCAATAAGAATTGTTTTTGCTCCACTGGTTTCCTATTTTTTTATTTAGTCAGACTAAACACATGTTCTGTCCAGTTAGCTGTTTTGGCTAAAGGCTTTTGGCTTTTTCACTTTTGATAGAGCTAGGCTAGCAAATTGCTCTGTTTTCAGTCTTCATACTAATTTTAGACTAAACACATTCTAGGTCTATCTGTATGCTTGACACACAGAGATGAAATGTCTGTACATTTTATCATTTGACTCTTGGTAAAACTCCAAGTACAAGTATTTAGCTAAAACATGTTTGTTTTGTTTTTTTAAACATCAAGCTTTTTAAACATCAAGCTCTTTTTCCTGCCAGGGTTGTTGCTACAACTCAGATGCAGCCGACAGATGCCAGGAAAGCTTTCCCCTGTTTTGACGAGCCAGCTATGAAAGCAGTTTTCTACATTACACTGATCCATGATTCAAATACTGTAGCCCTGTCCAACGGTGAAGAAAAAGGTTAGTTACACTACGATAATAGTTGGACAAGATTACTTTCACAGTTTCAGACAAAACCAATGATGAAGATAGTTTCTTTTGTTTTGCATGTAAGCATAACAGAATTTTAAAGATGAACTGAGAAAGATCAAGCCGGATGTGACAACAGTTGTGAAATTTGAATGAGAATGTATACAAGCCTAAAAAAACTAAACCTCATGAAAATCTAATAAAAGTGGTATTTTATTCAAATGAATTTCTCTTCCACAGAATCAAAAATCATCAATATTGAGGGTCATGAACTGAAACAGACAATTTTTGAGCCAACTGAGAAAATGTCCACTTACCTGTTGGCGTTCATAGTCAGTGACTATGACTTTGTCAATAACACCATAGACGGAGTTTTGGTAAGTAACCACCCTGTCCTACTGAATAAATGCAGCTTTTTGATACGAATGAACCAACGTCATACAGATTTTTTAAATCCTGCACAGAGTATAGACAGTATTAGTTCACCTTTGTTCCATTCAACATGGAAAACTGCCAACTTAGACTAGCTTGTATGGTGTACTCTAACAGACACAGGCCCAAGTTTTTTGCTACCATGGAAGCTATGTCAATAGTGACCACAGCAAGCACATGTTGGCGTTAACAACAGCAGGTTTGATAAATTTACCCATGCACAAGGTGAACAACTGAGCCCGAGCCAAAAACCTTGTTTGTTTCCATTAAATGAGCAGACGCTTCTGAAGCTGCTAAAGACAAAAAGACCTAAAGACACAACCATTCAGTGTATCACAATAACATTACATGTTAGTTGAGCCAATCAGTTTTTAATCTAGAAGAAATTATGTTTTTTCACACACAGAGACCTGAAATATACAAATGCACACACAGGACCATTTGGGAGAGATTTGCCCCAAAGTAGACTTCTTTTTCCTACCTATTTTTCCTAGATTACCTGACTACCCTCAGTCAGAGCTTACCTTAGTAATGCCATTGTAATTAATGAGAATGGTTTGGAGAGATGCACACTTGTGAACAATCTAACACTAATGTGAGTTAAAGTGTCTCGGTGGTGGTGTATGATCTGAACATTTTTGACTCTGTTGCCTACTAGTGGCAGTACCTAAAAAGACATTGCTGCAGTATGATTTGTACAAATGTGGAAATTTAACATCCAAGATGCATCGAGTTTCAGCTGCATTATTTTATTATTATACAAATAAAAGTGTTATACAGATATTTTAAAAGAAGAAAAATCTACACATAGTGTTAATATTCTTCAATATTCATGTCTTCAAAAGACATGCACGAAGATTCCATGGCTTCTGATAATGATGAAGAGGTCATAACTCCAATATTTGTACTTCAAACTACTACTACTACTACTTTGTGTCTACAGAAGATAAATGTGCATAATAAAACTATCTAATGTGATTTATTGCATGTATTGTGTGATTGGGTTTAGATTCGTATCTTTGCCCGGAAGTCTGCTATTGCTGCTGGTCAAGGACAGTATGCTCTTAACAAAACTGGACCTATCCTGAAGTTCTTTGAGAATTATTACAACTCCAGCTATCCTCTGCCTAAGTCTGGTAAGTCCACCACACATGAAGATCAGGATGGGAATGAGTCTGGTTTAAAGACAGATATTGAACTTAGCTCCCTGTGTGGTAAGTTACAGTTGCTAAGTAACCCCCTGGGTGTATAGAAGAAATTAGAGGGCATGGAATATTGAAGTTTGTTTGGAAAGCTTTTAAGTCTGTATTTCCTGAATCTCTACAGTGGAGATGTGGTGTGCAAAAGTCCATTAGATTGAATGATCACAGGAGAAGAATAACACTCAGAATAAGACCCAGGTTAAAGAATTTTCCTTTATCAAACCAATATATACAATGGAACACCATTACACACCTCTACATGTACAAAAAACTCCAGATGAACTCAGATGACTCGGCAATGCTTTCCTTTCACGTCAATTATTAACATAACCAAACTTGATGATGTGGTTGTTATAGAACCTTTGTTACAGCACCCCCAAACCATGTTCTCTTTTCAGATTAGTAAGTTATTAAGTTTCATTTAATGATAAATTCTACAGGTAATCAACCACTAATAATTTCTTTCCTAATGCAGATCAGATAGCTTTACCAGACTTTAATGCTGGAGCCATGGAGAACTGGGGTCTGATCACATACAGAGAGACAGCACTGCTCTACGATGAATCATTCTCCTCCAACTCCAACAAGCAGAGGATTGCTACCATCATCGCTCATGAACTGGCTCACATGGTTAGGTTTTAACATTCCAAACTCAAACCAATATCTTTTTTTAATGGTGATCCCTGGTGGTTATTGTCTTTAATCAGTTTGGAAAATAATTTACCAAAATTTAACAAGATATATTTGGAATGATTCAGTGTAACCTCACTCAAGATGCTTGCCAAGAACTGTTTGAAAGTCTGAGTGGAAGGTCAAGCCAACCAACACAAAGTCTAAATTAGATGTTTCAAGTCAAGTCTCAAGTCCTCGAGAGCTAATGTGAATGTCTGTCAAAAGTCAAATATCATGTCCAAACACAAATCCCAGAAAGCATGTCCTAGTCAAGTCTCATGTATCACCAAAGCAAGTCAACTCTTAGACCTTAAATGTAAGTTTGTGGTCTTGTCAAAGTGGCTTTCTAGTCCACATTACAAATCTTTGTAAGCAAACTGCAGGTCAGTTGTTTTCATGTCTTTGTATACTTACTATTACTATGACAGAGCATTGGATTGATTAAATTAGATATTCTTTTCAAAGATGTCTTATAGAAGACATTACATCTCAAGAATGTAAGAGTGTAGTCAAGCAGTCAGGTCTGCAGCTCTGTAGAGAGATGTCTTCTACATGTTTAGTTCTTCTTGGCATACAGTAGCAGTCACACCTTTTCTCCGTGCTGTCTCTTTAGTGGTTTGGTAATCTGGTGACCCTGCGGTGGTGGAATGACTTGTGGCTGAATGAAGGCTTTGCGTCCTATGTTGAGTACCTGGGAGCACACGATGCTGAACCTGACTGGAACGTGGTAAGGATTTCCTTTCCACTTCATGGCCTCAATAATAAGTGTAATGAAGGATGACGGTGATCAGTGCAGTTTTAACCATACCGTCTCATTGGTGTCATATTAGAAAGACCTCATCGTGCTCAGTGACGTCCACAGGGTGTTTGCTGTCGATGCTCTGGCTTCCTCTCACCCTCTGTCCTCTAAAGAAGAGGATATCCAGAAACCAGCACAGATCAGTGAGCTGTTTGATGCCATTTCATACAGCAAGGTAAGGCATATAGCAACATATTTCCCATCTCTGATCCACAGATAAGTGCACCATTTCAAATTTTTCATTTTAATTTTTTTTCATATTTTCAGGGAGCATCCGTTCTGAGGATGTTGTCGGATTTCTTAACTGAAGAAGTCTTCACAAAGGGACTCCAGGTAAGGACCAGGAGACATACTGACTCTCTATTAGTAACCTAGTCACAGAGTGCATCTGATCTTCAAATGTTGCATGAGATCATCATAATCATTCAGTATGAACATAAGGGAGGGAGCTAAGAATCAACCATAGACTGTTTAAAACATGGGTGTAGTGTCTGTGATGTCACCTTTTGGTTTCTGAAGAGCCTTTGTGAAGCTCACTGCGAGAAGAGGTGGAGCGTGGGTGGAGCTGAGGCGGGCTGAATGAGGTTGCTCATACAAGCCACCTGTAATGGCACCCACCTGTCAATCAAAGAAGCCACACTCTTAATTATGCTTTAGAACTTTATATACCTTGAAATAACAAATGAACAGCGTGCCTTTGCAGTAAGCAGTGTGGTGGCAAACCAATGAGCAAATCACTAAAACTTTAGAAGAACATCACCAAGTCAAAATAACTCTTTTGTCTATGTTTTCTTTTTCCATCCTGCAGACCTACCTGACTGAATTTGCATTTGGGAATGCAGTCTACACAGACCTATGGAAGCATCTGCAAATGGCATGTTCCTTAGATCTAAAGTGAACATTTAGCTGTTGTGCATTCTTACCTACTGATACGTCATTTTTTAATTTTTCCATTGATAAAAGTGCTATTGCACTGTAAAGTAAACGCTATGTATGTATACAAATAAGACTATTAGTCAGACATTGATTGTCCAATCATCACAAAACTTGCAACAACAGTGTCATACCATGTGTGTATATTGAGCCCTGGAATTGCTCATCATATATTTTTTGTGGTTTGTCTGCTTCTACAGGCTGTTGATGCTAATAAAACTGAACTTCCTGACAGTGTTCAAAATATCATGAACACCTGGGTACTGCAGATGGGCTTTCCTGTGGTAACCATAAATACCACCACTGGTGCTGTATCTCAGAAGCACTTTCTCTTGGATCCAGACTCTAATGTCACCACAGAGTCTCCCTATAAGTAAGTTTAAGTGTACACTGCCTGTCTTTCATCCTTTCCGGGATTCATTCATTTTTGTGTTTGTGCTCCGAGTATTTTTACAGTAATGCTGCCAAGTTCACTGATACTAGAAAGATGCTGATATATCCTCCCTTGTTCATTTTATAAAAAAACAAACACTATGTGCAGGTTTAATAATGCAGTTGTAAATCTACAGCTATCAGTGGATTGTTCCAATCAAGTGGGTAAAGACTGGAGTCGTCCAGACACAAAAATGGCTGCAGACTAAATCAGGTAGGATATACAGACACCAACAATATATCTTAGGGTTCCCCCAACTGCCAAATCCCACTTTCACCCCATGTACGCCCAACAACCTACTTGGACTTCCACCCTAAAACTGTATTTAGATTAAATGAAAGGCTAATTTCACCTTGGTTATTTGCAGAAATATGACAGCTGGAGCCAATTCGAAACACATGCACTAACCATCTGTATAGGGAGTGAGTTTGTGTGTTTGCGTGTGTAAAACTAATTCCCAACTGGTGAAGAAACATCAGGAGGACGTCACTTCTGATCTTAATACTTTAAATTTTGTGATTCACATGATATTTGGGCACTAAAAGTTGCTCCTTGGTCAGTAAGACTTACTCACAGACTGTAATGTGCTGCACAATGTGTCTCATTGCACCAGTACTTTTTAAAAAGAGAGTGATAAGTTCATGTTCAGATTAATTGTCACATATAATTATGCAGGTACAATTGCTAGATGAATTTGTGTCTACCTGCGTTTTCTCTGTGACGTTTTATACAAATGAGCACTCTGTAATAACTGAACACAGCTTAAATGGTCTTATTGTGGTGTAACAATGTCACGCCAACCAGAAGTTTCAAACAGTTTATTGGTAGAGTGATACTAAAAGTCTGTGAGCCTGGAAGTGACTTGAGGGATCACTCAGGTTGGTGCAGGAAGCTGGCATGGTTTGGAATGGTGCAGGGCTGGTAGTGAAACACAGAGCGGTACATGGCTGGGTTCGACAGATACCTCAGGTGCAGGAACATGGAGGAGGAGAGTGACAGGTTGAATTCCTGAGGCACAGGAAAAACAAGATTAGCAAAAACACAACGAGATGACTGGAGAGTACAAAGTTGGCCGTCTGTACTTACTACGGAGGCTACGCTCAGCAACACGGTCACAGATAACAGAGAGAGAAAGAGACAGAGAAGGGAGAAAACAACAGGAAACACCAAGAAGGGAGAAGGCAAAAAGCCTCCACTATGAGACAGTCATATTTCACAAGGCCATGAGGTCTCATGACATTGCATGGTACTGCAGCTGAAAGCACTGATTGATTTGCAAAGTCTGGTTCATATCTTGGCAGAAAACTCAACAATATCAGGGATTTAAGAGTTCATGGGCTGAGTTTTCAGAAAATCATCCCCAGAAGACAAAAAATAAACAAAGATTGACACCGATAAAAGAATAAAATTCATTTAGCATCTCAGATTGTCTTGATACTGTGCACAACAACAAAGACTCACTGTACTGCAACCTCCCTTTCCTTTCTTTAGCCACAATCAATGAAATGAAGACAACAGGGAATGACTGGGTGGTAGCCAATCTTGACGTAGTGGGTTACTACAGAGTCAACTATGACCAGGGCAACTGGGACAGACTCCTAGACTGTCTGAGCACAGATCATAAGGTAAGACACAGCTGTATGATACATGATGATATTATGATATTATCTCACCATATATTCTATAGATACTATGAAGCTGCATCGTTTTAGAGTAGTAATATTTCTCCCATTTTTCAAGCTTATTCGGGTGATCAACAGAGCTCAGTTGGTGGATGATGCCTTCAACCTGGCCAGGTAAGTCCAACCATTATGATGAATGATCATGTGGATTACAATACATGTTTGTTACCTTTGCTACCTTTGTTAATTTGCTAATCAATTAAAGGGTAAAACTGAGAACACTCAAGACTAATCAATGATGATCAAGATGTAGAAATTTAAGGTATCGCATTCATTTTCACAATCTTGTTACCCCACAGGGCAAAGATCATACCCACAGTGCAGGCCCTCAGCACTACTAAGTTCCTGATCAACGAGACGGAGTATATGCCCTGGGAGTCAGCCGTGAGCAACCTGGACTTCTTCTACCTCATGTTTGACCGCAGTGAAGTTTATGGTCCCATGCAGGTGCAGAACCAAACCAAAATAAGTTTGATTATTCCAACCTTTATGGAATTATCACATTTGCTTTATTCTGTTTTCTTTGTTTTTAGGATTATCTGAGGAGCCGGGTCAGCCCTCTGTTTGATCACTACAGAACAATAACTGGTGGCTGGAAAAATGTACCTGTTGGACATATGGACCAGTGAGTAAAGAGAAATATGTTCTGGGGATCATACTTTTTAACTGAGTGGTAAGAGATTTTTGTGTCCAACAAATGTTAGCATACCACTGATCACTTAAAGAAAACCTAAACAGAATGTAACTACAATATGGACAGCAAATCTAGGCCCAGAGGAAGTGGGATTCGGTAGGTGTGTCCAAGATTCTCACTTCACAAAGTGTGTTAATTTACTGCTTTTATGTATTTGAGGAACGCTGGTCGGACAAAACAAGTCATCTGAAGATAACTGTGGAGCCCAGAAACTGACATAATGTAATAAAAGTCCAAACTCAGGGTTTCGATTAGCTCAGTTGGTAGAGCATCTTGCGGCCCTTTGCTGCATGTCATTCCCCATCTCTCTCTCTCCCCACATTCCTGTCACTCTTCTCTATCTCTATTCTCTATCAAAAAAAAAGCTTGAAAAGGCTAAAAAAATATCTTAAAAAATCCAAACTCTGACTAAATCCAGTAAGAAATAATACTGTTAGTTAAATATTTAAAATAAAAATTTAAAAAGAAGCTTTTTCTTTAAGCTCCAACCAGTTGACTAGTAAAATATAGTGTGAAACCCAGTGTTTAATTACACGAAAGAGACACAGTGCTCCAGTAGTCTATAGTCCACAGTACCAGTGATCTTCCACTTAAATGAAGATTCATTCATTCATCAGAATGGTAAGTTGTATGATGTTGTATGATGTAGATGTAAATGGACTGTACTTATATAACACCTTTCTAGTCTTCTGACCACTCAAAGCTCTTTTACACTACATAGCTCATTCACCCATTCACACACATTCATACACTGATGGCATTAGCTGCCATGCAAGGTGCCAACTGCTCATCAGTTTTAGGAGCTAACCATTCATACACATTTACATACAGATGCAGCCTTCGGGTTCAGTATCTTGCTCGAACCTCCGATCATCTGATTAGTGGACGACTCGCTCTACCTTCTGAATCTGCATTTGTCATAATTTAACAAACTATTGAAATAAAGTATCAAATATAACAACAACAATAATACTGATAATAATAAGCACTTCCGCTGTTCCCACTCATACTCTTCATGTTTTCTTTCTAAGTTCATGTTAACACTTCTTCCACTTCCTGTTTCTCCTTTCTCCAGGTATAATCAGGTGAATGCAATCAGCCTGGCTTGCAGGACAGGCCACACAGAATGCCAGAACCTGGCCAAGGACTGGTTCAAACAGTGGATGGACACCGAGGTCAACCCGTGAGTGTACTTATACCACTATACATTTACATTTAGTAACTCAGCTGACACTTTTATCCAATGTGACTTATGGAAAAAGGAAGCGGGTAAGAGGGTAATCAGTAATCATAATTTACTGAACATTAAAGATGTTCTCATTCTTCAGGATCCACCCCAACCTGCGTTCCACTGTGTATTGTAACGCCATTGCAGCAGGTGGTGCTAAAGAGTGGGATTTTGCCTGGTCAGAGTTTAACAACACTAATGCTATTGAAGCTGACAAACTCCGCTATGCCCTGTCCTGCACGAAGCAACCCTGGCTGCTCAACAGGTCTGTTTACAGACAGCTTTTATACAGCCATACAACATTATATGTATAACTGAATGACTGAATTACTGAGCAGCAAACACACTCACATATACTCTGCACTTTTTCAGGTACCTGGAGTACACTTTGGATCCAAACATGATACGAAAGCAGGATGCCACTTCCACCATAGTCTACATTGCCAGCAACGTGATTGGTCAGTCTCTGGCGTGGGACTTTGTCAGGGCTCGATGGTCATACATTTTCACAGAGTAAGTACAAGACAATACTTTTTAGTCACTAACATCACTGCATGAGAAAAGACATTGGATTTGTAGTCTATAACTCAGTCCTCATAGCCTGCTTAGCTTTACAATCTGTCCACAACACTTTTAAAGGTGCTGAAATGAGCTTTGCAGTTCTGAGTACAAGGCTGTTATATGGTGTGTTAGGTAACACACACATGTGACCGGTGATGCACTGAAGCACAGTCGCATCATAAAAAGATCCATTGTCACATCATTGTATAATAGCAGATATGCACTTTTACAGTTTTATTGTTTGTGACTCATTTTATTGACCAACCATCCTCCATGCCTCAGATAACCTTTTGGTCTTCAGCCCTCATAAAACCTTCTTGACAGAACATATCATGGGTGCTCAGTACGGTTACAGCTGAGTTGAGCTAGAAGTGTGATGTTCCAGTGGCAGTTCTAGTGCGACAATCATCGACTGCATATACCAAATAAAGTAAAAGATAAAGTGATAAAGTCATTTGTTCTGTCTTTAAATCTCAGGTAATCAAACATTCATTCATTTATTTGCATTTGCAATAAAATATAGATATTATAGCTTTATTCAGAGACATTTACACTAAATGTGGTACTTTGATAATCATGTAAACATGTATATCATGCTTTATGTATATCTGCTTTATCATTCATTTATCATTTAGCTTCTCTCCGGAGTTGTAAAGCTCGATCTTAAGGTCACATGTGACAAAGTAAAGAGGAATATGATAAAGGGATCGATGTATTCCATTCATAATGAATCTCCGCTGACAATCCAATTCTCAGTGAAAGGAAAGAAGATTTTGCCTGCTGTACTATTCATTTGCATACAAATGTCGCTGATTATTCGTCATGTCTTGGCTTTGTTTTCACTCACAGGTATGGTGGTGGATCATTTTCCTTCTCCAACCTCATCAACGGAGTCACCAAGCGCTTTTCCACTGAATATGAGCTTCAGCAGGTTAGATTTTTTTCCACAGTGTTTTCTTTATATTGACTTTTCACAGTTTTACCCACAAGCAAACTAAATTTGTATGATTTGTTTCATATTTTAAGACTGCTTAAGTGTCCTTCCAGATTATGTTCAGCCTCTACTTCATTTTGTTATGCTATGCTTTTAAATTAGCTAACAGTGGATGTGCGCATCTTCATGATCATCTAGTCTCAAGGCACCAGTTTCTAGTTCTGAGACTGAGATTTTAGAACCAATGAAAGTCTCAAAGTCTCTGAAGCAAGCTGTAATGTTTGAGTGAAATTAGTGGAAAGTTTTAAGTATTAACTGTTTACTAAACCCCTCCCCCAAACACTGACTGTCCACTCAAATCTGTCCTTCTTAGGATTTCTCTGCATGTTTAAGGGATGTTCTTGGGGCTATGGTGAGAGAAATACTCCACATAGAAAGAGACTGGAGGGGTTTCCAAAACCAAAACCAAGCAGCTGTGTGTCGATTAGATTAAACTGTGTTACAAAGTGTTTGAGTGTCTGCTTTTTCACCTGTTTGTTATGTTTCGTCATCTCAGTGCTCTTTTTATGTTTTGTTTCTTGTGACAGCTGAAACAGTTCAAGGCAGATAATAGTGATGTTGGTTTTGGCTCTGGGACCCTGGCAGTGGATCAGTCCATAGAGAGAACCCTCGCCAACATAAAATGGATCGCAGAGAACAAGCAGAATGTTCTGAAATGGTTTAAAGACGCAACACCCAAATGATCTCTGTATTTACTTCATGTCATTTAAAAATGTTATTTCTTTCATCAAAATAATTCCTCCTTGGGGAAAGACGATAGATTTCACACAACTTGAATTGAAAGCGAATGTACACAAGCTCTGTTTGACAGAGGCAGTTTGTTTGTCATCTTTTAAATTTTGCTCGCTGAGCCATTGTTGTATCTCAGTGTGGTTGAAATTTAGCTGGGAAAAACATTATTACGTATTTTGATACTTTAAATTAGACAGAGGGCCAGGAAGGTTTTTTTTTAAAAAATATAATCTAGTTATATTCCTGAGATGACAAAATTATAATTTCACACTAATACAGAAAAGATTTACTTTTTTGTGCATGCTACAAAGCCTTCTTTTAGGTGTAACAGTTCTGTTAGATAATAATTTAGTGATATTGCAATCACAAAATCATGAAGTTATGATCATAACTCTGTATTCTGTATTATTCTGTATACAGTATCCTGTATACTGCATGTGTCAATCTGGGTAAAAACATAAGACATAATTAAACATGTGTCCTCTTTGGCCTCTTGTTTATATCAGCTGAGAAAATGAAAATGAACTGCATTTTTGTACTGTACTCTTCTCTGAATTTCATATTGAACCCCTGAAGTGCTAAAGCTTTATGTACCACTTTTTTTTTCCCAACACAAATTCCTTTATGATGAACTGAATTGTTATAGAAGAATTCATTTATTTATTTTTCAGATTCTGACAAAGCTTTATTCTTGCTGGTTATGACAGCTGTGTGCTATGAACATCACATGTCAGTCTGAACCAGTGTTGTTCTCTGTTATTACTTACGTATATACCTGCACGTTTGAGGTGTTCGTCTGTCTGTCTAGATCCATCTAGAAAATATAGCTCTGGCCATAAACAGTACTTCCGATCATATGCTTTAATGCACAGCATAAGCTCTTTTTGTAAACTGAACACAATGTCAATATGAAATGCTTACATTTTTCTATGTCAACAGGTTAATGATGTGGATATGAAACTTTAAAAATGTATCACTTTACACAAAGCATTTACAGCATTGGATATTTTTAGATATTGTAAGGCAACAATTGTACTGTATTCTGGAAACTAGAATAAACACAATTGTCTGTTGTCCTCTAACTTTCTGAATGTATGGTATCTCTGTTATATTATTGTTCCTGTATCCAGTCATTAGTCTGTACTTAGTATACTAATTACCTTGTACTTTTAGATCCTCACATCATAACATCTTCAAACTTCTCATCTAAGGCACGCTTTATCATAGCCTTTTTGCAGATGATGATCTGATTTTTATGCATAATCCTTTGACATCTGCAATTCATCTACTTGGGGTAATAGTTAATTCATCAAAGAAAAGATTAAAGATGAACTGGTCCAAATCTTTTTTCCCCTTAACAAGGTGGCCAATTCAGCTATTTCTGTGGTAAAAAAAAAAAAAAAACTTAAGTGTGTGAAATATTTTGCACCATAAACCTCAAGATATCCCTGAGAGACCTAATTTAGGCTGTGGCTCAGGAGGTAGAAAGGGGGATCGAACCGCCGATCATCTGTGATCATTAGTGGTCGTCCACTAATTAGATGATCGGTGGTTCGATCCCCGGCTCCTCCAGTCTGCATGTCAAAGTGTCCTTGGGCAAGACAATGAACCCCAAATTGCTCTTAAAGTGAAGCCTATGAATGGTTAACTCCTAAAACTGATGAACAGTTGGCACCTTGCATGGCAGCCAATGCCATCAGTGTATGAATGTGTGTGAATGGGTGAATGAGATATGTAGTGTAAAAGCGCTTTGAGTGGTTGGAGGACTACAAAGGCGCTATATAAGTACAGTCCATTTTACCATTTGGTCTGGGTTCTGCTGGCCTTTTGTCTCAATCACTTTTAAATATACCGCTATGCTCATAGAACTATGAACTACTATTTGGAGATGCCCACTGCAAGTGTGATCAGAGTTATGTAGTATAATATTAGTTTGCGGGCCAGCTGAAAAATGATTTCGCCATCTTACCTGGTCATACTACAGTTGTTGGTCCTGGGGTGCCATGGGTGGGGTGAGGGACTTTGAAGACTTAAAAGCGGTATGTAACAGTATGTGCTGTTATTTTCTGGAATTGCTAACAACTAGTTAAAAAGAAGCAAAGGTTTGACCTATGAACCCAATGAGAGAAAGCCAATAAAGTGTTTACACCATACACATGTGAATTATGAGCAGACACACAGTGTTTTATGACCTCTATGTGAACATCCACTAAAACATAGTGAATAATTTATCAGCCTTATCGCTTCTGAGCAGATGTCAGATACCAGATTTCCAGTTCCACCATTCCCACAAGAGCTGTTCCGTCCTAATATATCATCCATAATATAGTGGAAGGTGTGTGTGTGTGTGTGTGTGTGTGTGTGTGTGTGTGTATGAGATCTGAGGCTCTGCAGACCGGACGTCCTCAGATTTTTTCTTTTATAGAGTTTGCATAATAGCAGTTATGCAACTGCTACCAAAAGGTCAAGAAGAAGTTTAACAGCACGAGGCTTCTCTCTCTCAGAGATTCACTTTGGATTTATCTGTGCCATGGGGAAAAGCTGCCGAGTCAGCAAGCTGTGCATCCTGTTCGTGGTCTTAGCTTTGGTCTCTGTGGCAACCATTGTCGCGTTGTGGACTATTGCCCTGACAGGAGGAGGTGATGGTGATGAGGTCATAGCTCCTTGGGACAGGTAAGACACTTCTGAGTCCTTGAAGGATGATACAAGATACACCATGCTGAAAGTCATAGTGCTGTCACTATGCAATGTGCAATGTGACATACAGTACAATGTGAGTGGACCAGTAAGTCTTGAGCCCTTACTCTAGTTTATTTTAACAACAGAGAGTGTAACTCTTTAAAGAAAGATAAAATGACTGAACCTCAGCTACAAGTTATTTTATTACAATAAAGTGAGTGAGACAACAAAAAGAAGGTCCACCAGTTTAAAACAAATGCAGTGTAATGTCAAGTTCAGTTTGTTGAAACTTTTCAGAGAGCTCATGTTTATGACATATTTATGCAACAGTCTTTGTCGAAGGATAGATCATCTTATTAAATTACACAGCCTAATGTGGCATAAAGTGTAAAAATTGTAGCTGATTTGATGAAAAAATAAATAAATAAACTGAATGTAAAAAAAATAATATGAAGGAAGCATGTAAGAGAATGTGAAATATTTCAATAAAACTTGTAAAGTTGAAAAGAAATAAGCCATAAGCGTTACATTAACGCGCAGCCTTTATTTATTTGGGACCATTTCATGCTGTTTTATACCTGCACATTTCTAATATTCTGTGAATATACTGTGAACTCTCGCTCTTATTACCGCTCATATACTTGCACATTTCTGCACAACAGCTCTTTGGTTTTAGAAGATATTGTATATATTATTTATATTTATCTTTTAATACTTAAACATTTATTTAATACTATAAATATAATTTTTTATTTTCCTATATTTTTTACTCAATGTTTATTCTGCACCAAGTCAAATTCCTTGTAAGTGCAAACCTACTTGGCAATAAATCTGATTCTGATTCTGAAGTCAATTATAATTAGATTTCCCGAAATAAAGACTTTCAAAATAATTGTCTTCTCTCATACATGGAAAACTTTTATGAAGAACTTGTTTGTTTTTTTTATGTAAATTATTTATTAATGTGTTGGAATTTCATGTGCAGAGTTAGAGACTGCACACCAAAACAACATGTCCACACTGAGGTCATATGATATGATAAAGATATAAAGTGCACGACCCCAGTCTTACTGTAGATCATAAAACACTCATGTGGGTTGAGGTTGGAGGATAGATGGAAAATTTAGGTGCCGATTTTATTAATGTGAATAAAGATGTGCTGGGGCTTAGCAATATATCAATATCCTTTATGGTGTCTTAATTGTTATGTCACTATAATAACACTTTTTGTTGATTTTTGAACTATTGTGAATCATAAACATTATGAAGATGTTTGTAAGTCAGATGATTTCTAAGATATGTCACATGTTGTCTACGCTGTCTAACATGACGTACACTTGTGAGAATCATTACAGTGGATTACATTACAACATGAACTGTTTTCTCATCTTGCTTCTTTATGGAGAGGATGTTACTGTAAGCCTTGAATGAACAAAGTAAATACTTGTCCCTTTGTCCCTCAGCTATCGTCTGCCCACTGATTTGGTCCCTGACTACTACAACATCAGCCTGTGGCCTCGTCTCAGCCCTGATCCAAACACTGGCCTCTACATTTTTACAGGTGATTAACAGGACTTCTTATTCACGGCGTGCCTTGTTGCTGATATGGTTGATTTAAGGGTTGCTGCTGATGGAGAAACTAACTATTATTTAACTCTTCTGTAATGAATGTTAGAAAGAAGCAGTCATCCAGACGTTAGTGGTTGGTGTTCTGAGCAAAGGCACAGTACAGATTGCCAGGACCACTAAATTTGGACAGCCTCCAATCCACAAAAACTGATATAATCTTATGGTTTTTCTGTCTGTATGCAATGACAAAAGGAGTATCCACTCCTGATATGATCTTGTTAATTCAACAAAGATAAAGCAACAGAAGTTTTGTTAGCATTAACAACATATCTTAATAATCTCATTGGGCTGTATATCCACGGAACATTTACAAAAACAGTAAAATAACAGACCTGTAGCTACAAATGGAAACCCAGCAGCACAGAGCATGTGCACCCACACCCACACTATCAGTTAGTCAGTCAGTCAGTCAGTCAGTCAGTCTTATACAGTATTCACAAGACATTCTACCAGTGGATCGAGATAAGTGCAGTTGTCCTAGAGTGCAAATATCTGGCAACCATGTGACACAGCTGGCTGCTGGTGTGTCTAAAAAAGAGCAACAATGGGGACAAAATGGGACAAGAGAGATGAGAGAAGAAACAAAGAGACATTTAAGATGTAAGCAGCAAAGAAAGGATCAACAGAGACAGCATGAGACGAGAAAACATCCTGTTTTAGTTTAAATGCAGGACAAAGAACAAATTTTCTAACTTCCCTTATCAAATGTGATGATGAAAAGTGACGATGAGTCTGATCAAAACAGGCAGCCAAAAGTTATTATCATATCATATCATATCATATCATATCGTATCGTATCGTATCATCTTATCATGGTGCCATGCTGCACCCTTGTGGACTTTCTGAGGATTGACATTTTTGGAGTATTTAGATACTGTGTTCTCTGTGGGTTTGTGGTCATCAGCTCAACTCCTACATTTTTATTGATTTATTTTTTTTATTATTATTTTTTTATTTAAATCACACAATGAGTGTACAGTACGTCCATATGAATTATTCCATTCAATTATATATTTTGACTAGTGTTAAAAAGACAACGTTTAGCCACTTCTGACTTTCTCTGTGACTGTTCATTTTAAATTCCACTACAGCCGAATACAGTCAGATGTATTGTCTGGAATGATGATGATGTCTTTGTTATTTCCATGAATTCATCAGGCCAGTCCACTCTGGAGTTTGAGTGTGTGAAGGAAAGTGATCTGATCCTGATCCACTCCAACAAACTCAACTACACTAAACTGGATAACACACACAACGCTAGGCTCAGTGCTTCAGGTACAACACACACACACACACACACACACACACACACACACACACACACACAATGGTGGAGCATGTGCAACGTGAGGCTCTTCCAGTAGTATCTGTAGTTATCTGCCTGTTTAGGCTGACTACTATGGGCTGAAATATGTGCCACCAGAAACTGAATTTGAATCATCTATATTTGAATTTGAATTGCTTAACTTGAATAATTGCATTAAAAAAATGAATTTGAATCACATAATTTGAATTTGTATTGTTCAATTTGAATCATTGCATTGAAAAACTGAATCTGAATTGTAATTTGAAATTGAATTTATTAGTTTGGAACTGAACATTCAGTTTTCAAAATTCAAATTCAGTTCTTACAATTCAAATTCAGTTCGCACAATTCAATTTCAATTTTCTGTGACTAACATCCGGGTACTTGAGGCAGAGCAATCGAGCACAGATACACAGGACGCCTCTTCGGCCAATCAGCACCTACGTTTCTGAGCACGTAACATAGTGGTCATTTGTTGCAACTTGTCACCCGCCATGAAACGGAGGAAGAGGAGGCTGCGCAAGATGGCAGCCAGTGCAGTTGTGGGAATTCGTGGCTGAATCGGAGTTTTCAATTTTCACTCCTCTCTACTGCTTTTTATGGACTTATTACAAGCCAGGAACTTTTGCAATATTAAGACAATTCTCCCTGCTTAATCCAAAAAGTGCTTTGCTGTCGGCGGTTTACGTCGAAGCCCACCGAGCGTGGCAACGGGCTAACCGTTACGGTAACTATCAACAGCCCTTATGCTAGGCTAACATCCTACGAAGCTAAACATCAACTAACATGTTCATGACCGAACAAGGTGTTAAACGTAAAGAAAAAGAGTCAACTGTCACTACCAAGAGTTTAACTACAACTCCATACAAAGGCAACATGTCAGTGGCTAATTCCAGTGCCCAGGCTTGCCCTGCTGCCAGCTCTTTCTCCGACCATTTGTATGCTTGCTCCTCCATCACGGACAGACAGAGCCCTGAGTTGACGCCACTTCCAGAGTCCGACCACAATACCCCAGTTAAACCAGCTGAAAAGAAGCTAAAAGCTGAATTAACACTCGCTCAACTACAAAACAACATTGCTGGTTTAATCAACGAACGAGCAGACAGTCTGGAAAGCTTGGTCAACCGTAATACTGTCAGCATCGACACTCTGAAGAAATCAATTGACTTTGTATTTTCGGAAGTGGAAACCCTAAAAGCTGACATGAAGGTGGTGAACCGCACATGTGAAAACAATAACCAGAAGCTATCAGAGGTTGAAATGAGAATCAACGAGGCAGAGCGGTATCAGCGCAGATGGAACTTGAGGCTCCACGGGATCCCTGAAAACAAACAAGAGAACATCAAAGCCAGAGTTGCCGACATTTGCTGTGCCGTTGTTGGAGAGAATCAGGCCAAGATCAAAGAAGATATCGACATTGCTCATCGTCTGGGTCGTTTCAACGACAAGCAGAAGAAGCCGAGAACAACCATCATCCGCTTCACCAACAGATCGTCCCATGACCTGGTGTGGAGAAAAGGCCAAAAACAGCAGCTTTCTCAAGGAAAACAGACTGAGATTCACGGAGGATCTCACTACCGCTGACAAAGCACTGCGTGAGAAACTTTGGCCAATGATTGAAGCCGCCAAGAAGGAAGGGAAAAAAGCACACTTCGCCGGGGTTCGTGTGATAATCGAAGGAAAGGAGATGCACCCAACGCTATCTCCACGCAGAATCCATTCTACCCCTGACCAGATGGACACAGCAGGACCCCCTTGATGGAAGACTACAACATTGTCTCCACTACAAGCACATGTACTCTTGCTCTGTCTTTCACTTCGAATCCTACATGATGAGTATTTGTGCTCTCTCCTTAATCCTCACTCTCTACCTATAGGTACAACCTCACACTAAGCACTACTGCCTGAGAATCTCTTTTTTTTTAAATAATAGTTTTATAACTGTTTATTTGTGCCCTCTTCCATGTGCACTTTATTCACATTATTCAGCACAATCTCATTCACAGCAATGTAGTGCCTGAGTATCTAAGTTCATATTTTTTTATTACTACTGGATGACTGTGCTAAATATAGATTTTATTTATGTTTTATTTTTTTTAATTCAAATGAACATTTACCGTGATGGGATGTAGATATAAGCTAAGCATTAGTGCTTCGAAGGGTAAATTTAACCCACACCCTCAGAGACGGTATAATTTAATGTACTAATGCCTGAAACCTTAATTTCATATTGGTGCCCTCTTCCATATGCACTTGTTCTATTATTCAGCACAGTTTATATTTTTTATTACTGTTTGCTGTTTGTGCTCTTTGTCATAAACCTGAACTTATACAGTTCTAAGGCGTAGTTTTGCGCTTAACACTAGTAATCGGGGAATATAAGCATATTTCCTAAAATTCACTGTTCCTGCAAAAACTAATTCACTTATTGAGAGATGAAAATTGGTTACTGAGTTCACAACACTTCCTACATTGTCCTTATCAGTTTGTTCTCTAAATGCCAGGGGTTTAAGAGATAAGAGAGTCACATACAGTGGTAAATGATGCTTCTTTTTGGAAAACTCAGTGGGGGAACGATCTTTGGTGTTCACATGGAACAGAAAGATCAGCAGGGGTTACTAGCTTAAAAAACAACTTTAATGGTGTGGTCCTACATTCAGAAAGTGACCCTAAAGGCCATTTCATAATATTAATCCTTAATGTTGATAACAATATTATCCTTCTTGCCAACATATATGGATATAACTCTAAACCGGAAAATTACTTTTTATTTGATGCTTTAGAATCTAGCTTTCTACAGTGGTTGTCAAAGTATCCCAATGCGCTACTCCTTATGGGTGGGGATTTCAACATTGTTTTGAATAGTTTATTAGATAGATGGCCCCCAAATACTAACAATTCTTCTGCTTCCACTCTATCTACCTTCATGAAAAAATTTAATCTGGTCGACATATGGAGGGAAAAAAATCCTGATAGTAAATCTTATACATGGAACAATAGGGCTTGCACTTCAAGGTCTCGTATAGATTATTGGTTAGTTTCTGATAGTTTAGATAAGAATAACATTACAGCTAATATAATAACTACACCATTAACAGATCATAGAGCCGTGTCACTAACTGTTTCCTTTGGCCCTAACACTACTCACGTGTTTAGAGGCTCTTACTGGAAACTTAATAACTCTATTCTTAAAAATGAACTTGTAATTAAAAAAGTTCAAACACTAATTAATATCTATTGGAACAAAGCTTCAGTTGATAAATGTTTTTCCAGAAACTGGGAGCTTTTCAAATTTGAGGTATCAAAATATTTGAGAGAATTTGGTACATCTTTATCAAAATCTAGAAAAATCGAAGAAACAAATGTGATTTCTAAAATTACAGCACTTTCTCAAATTTCACCTGAAAATTTATCAGAAAATGACTTACAAGAATTAATTTCACAACAAGATAAGTTAAATGTCATATACAGAATGAAAGCAGAAGGTGCCTTTGTAAGATCAAGGAGAAAATGGTTGGAGGAGGGGGAACGTAACTCTGCATATTTCTTTCAACTAGAAAGAGCACGTGGTAAAAGCAACTCTATTCAAAAACTCAGTGTTAACGATGTTATTACTGATGATCCTAAAAAGATAGCTAACTATTGCGCGACATTTTATAGATCCCTATATGAATCACAATATAATAAAACTGAAGCTGACAACTTTTTTGCACACTTCACTGAATCAAAACTAATCACTGAAGATCAAAAGGGTATCTGTGATAGTCTTTTAACACCAGACGAAGTCCTGTTTGCAATCAAACACCTAAAGCTTAATAAATCACCTGGTGTTGACGGCTTAACGTCTGAATTCTATATTACTTTTGCGGAGCAGCTGTCCCCCTTCCTCCATGGCGTGTTTGTAGAAAGCATTGAAGTGCAAACCCTTCCTCCCACCTTATGTCAAGGACTCTTAACCCTAATTCCAAAACCTAAAAAAGATCCTCTTCTGATTGATAATTGGAGACCGATCTGCCTTCTTAATAATGACTATAAAATTTTAGCTCGAATTCTTGCTATTAGAATGAAATCTGTTTTAGATCACATTATAGATGAAACACAAAGTGGTTTCATGAGACATAGGCATATAGCAAATAACATAAGGCTTGTACTAGACCTTATTGATTATGCTGATCTTTGCAAGGATAACAGCTTAATTTTGTTTTTAGATTTTAGGAAAGCGTTTGATACCATCGAACATGATTTTATGTTTCGAGCATTAAAAAAATTCGGTTTTGGTCCTTACTTTTGTGCAGCTATCAAGATCATGTATAATAATGCTAACTGTTCAATTAAATTACATGCAGGCACATCTCCCAGATTTAACCTAGAGCGAGGTGTCAGACAAGGCTGCCCGGTCTCACCGTACTTGTTTCTAATCTGCACTCAATTACTTTCAGATTTTATTAAACTCAGCGACCTGAAAGGTATCACTATAGCTGAAAAAGAAATCATAATTAGTCAGCTGGCGGATGACACCACTTTATTTTTAAAGGATGCTTCTCAGGTTTCAGTAGCTGTTGACATAATTAAGTCTTTTTCTAATGCCTCTGGGCTCTGCTTAAACATCAGTAAGTGTGAACTGTTAGCTCTCAAACATTGTAATGTATCCTCCATTTCGAACATTCCTGTGAAAGATTCTGTAACCTACCTTGGCATAACGATTAACAAAAATCAAAGTACTTGATGCTCTCTGAATTTCGACCCCATTATAGGTAAGGTACAGAAAAAGCTTAATTCATGGCTTCAAAGAGACCTGTCGATCAGAGGAAGAATCCTGCTATCCAAAGCAGAAGGCATTTCCCGTTTGACTTATTCTGGCCTTTCTCTTGATGTGAACAAGCAGACCGCTGAAGCCATTGATAATATGCTGTATAAATTTGTATGGAGAAATAGGATTCATTATATTAGAAGATCAGTGCTGAGGAACTCATATGAACACCGTGGTATGAATTTTCTTGATTTTTCAACCCTAAATAATACCTTCAAAATAAATTGGATAAAACAATTTCTTAAAAACCCATCCTCAACATGGAACTTTATCCCAAACTACCTGTTTTCTAAACTTGGTGGCCTTAAATTTGTTTTACTTTGCAACTACAACATTGAAAAGATTCCTTTAAAGCTGTCTAATTTCCATAAACAGATGCTTCTTTCTGGGACCTTAATTTACAGGCACAATTTCTCACCTCACAGATACTACATCTGGAACAATAGAGATATATTATACAAACAGAAAACTTTATTTTTGGAAAACTGGTTTGACCATGGTATCTATTTAGTGAAGCAGCTTCTCAACGGTAATGGTTTCTTATTGTCTTACTCTGAATTTCTCAACAAGTACAGTATTCCCATATCTCCAAAGGAATATGCTGTGGTTTTTGACGCTATTCCGTCTGGTGTTATTATGCTACTGAGAAGCTCCATTACATCTGAACTGTCTTTTTTGGAATTAGACCCTGCTGTCACTACTGTTGGTCAGATCTGTTTCTCTACTAAGAAGAGCAATAACAACTGTAATATAAGTGCTTTATTTCAAAAGGACTTAATCTCTGTTTCAAATGTAATTTCTCACTGGAATAGCCTTACTCCAGACTTGAACTGGAAAAGAATATGGTGCCTTCCTTCTAAATTTCTGATTATAAATAAGATTAAAGAAGTTTCGTTTAAAATGATCCATAGATTTTATCCCTGCAAATTATTTTTACGTAGATACAAAAAAGACATTGATGTGGGCTGTGCATTCTGCAAACAATGTGAAGAAGATCTTTATCATCTGTTTTGGTCCTGTCCCTTTTCATCTGTTTTCTGGCAAGATGTTGGTACTTTTATTTCTCAGAATATATTATCTGGTGTGTCTCTTACATATGTGAATGTGCTGTTTGGGTTCCACTCCTATTCTGCGAACAACAAAGATCATTATTACTTCATCAACCTGCTTGTTCTACTTGCAAAATACCACATACACAAATCCAAATTTGCTAATCACAATCCATCATTTTTAATTTTTGAGAAGGAACTCAAACAATACATAACAACTATCCAATATTCTTCAAACAAAAAAGCTATTAAAACCACTGAGTTATGCATTTTGTATAATATTTTATTGAATTAATTGCAATGCTTTGTTTACTATTTTGAATACTGTGACCCCCTGGCATTATATTGTTCTTTGTTTTGTATTGCTTCTAAATGTAATTCCGACTTGTCAATAAAATTTGTAAAAAAAAAAAAATGAAACGGAGGAAGAACTGCTTTATGGCGTTATATTTGAGTGTAGTGTTGCCACCCGTCCCGTTTTTCTTTTTTCATCAGCTGTCCCGGGGGAAATAAATCTCTCCCGGGACACAATTTGTCCTGTTTTTAGGAGGGAAATGTAAAAACTTTATTTGGTTTCCTTCGTTCTGTAGTCCAGAAAGGTTCCCATGCTTCTGTAGCTATTTAACCGTCTGGGGACGGATTGGGCTAATCCGCCTAATCCGCCTCGTAAATTTTACATATCTGTGAATATCTCTGAAGCGGTTTACGATAGAGAGTTGTGTTTTTTGCACTGTTTTCCTGAGATTCCGCTGAAGACGGAGATATGCAGTTTGTGTCTGTCCGACACTTCCTTGTTGTTCTATGCCACCGCGTAAAAGACCAATCGAAAAATAGATGTTCGGCAGACTGAAAGCGCAGTCAACGAATGGACAAACGTTACTAGGCGGGATATTTTCTTTTTCAACCAATCAGTGGATGTATCTATGACGTATAGAGAGAGCTGTGTGCGTAGAACAGCTCTGTGTGCTCCCTGCTCCCTGCACTCTGTTCTACCCACACAGCTCTCTCTCTGTTGTCCCTCCCCCCCAGGACCCCAGAGAGTCCTTTGATTGGCTAGAATACGTCATAGATTAGGCGGATTAGCCCAATCCGTCCCCAGACGGTTAAATAGCTACAGAAGCATGGGAACCTTTCTGGACTACAGAACAAAGGAAACCAAATAAAGTTTTTACATTTCCCTCCTAAAAACAGGACAAATTGTGTCCCGGGAGAGATTTATTTCCCCCGGGACAGCTGATGAAAAAGGAAAAACGGGACGGGTGGCAACACTACACTCAAATATAACGCCATAAAGCAGTTCTTCCTCCGTTTCATGGCGGGTGACAAGTTGCAACAAATGACCACTATGTTACGTGCTCAGAAACGTAGGTGCTGATTGGCCGAAGAGGCGTCCTGTGTATCTGTGCTCGATTGCTCTGCCTCAAATACCCGGATGTTAGTCACAGAAAATTGAAATTGAATTGTGCGAACTGAATTTGAATTGTAAGAACTGAATTTGAATTTTGAAAACTGAATGTTCAGTTCCAAACTAATAAATTCAATTTCAAATTACAATTCAGATTCAGTTTTTCAATGCAATGATTCAAATTGAACAATACAAATTCAAATTATGTGATTCAAATTCATTTTTTTAATGCAATTATTCAAGTTAAGCAATTCAAATTCAAATATAGATGATTCAAATTCAGTTTCTGGTGGCACATATTTCAGCCCATAGACTACGCCTCAGAATATGTGACGTATGTGTGTCTTCACATAATATTCCTACATCACTTTTCCTCATCAGTTCTAATTCATTAATTTCTTGTCCAGGTGGTGGATCTGCTCCCACTATTAAGTCCATCCGGCTGCAGCTTAAAACCCAGTATATGGTCATTGAGCTTACCAGTAAATTAACTCAAGGACAGAAGTATCAGCTTTACACAGAGTTCACTGGAGAGCTAGCTGATGACTTAGCAGGCTTTTACAGGAGTGAATATGAAGAAGATGGAGTGCAAAAGTAAGTATTTGTAAAGTATTTGTTTTGGAGAGTGAATTTCAAACCTCCACATGTTCATTGTAGTACCTGTTCATTGTGTTCATTCTCAGGATTGTTGCCACCTCTCAGATGCATCCAACTCATGCCAGAAAGACGTTCCCTTGTTTCGATGAGCCAGCTATGAAAGCTGTTTTCTACATAACTCTCATCCACCCCCCTGGAACTGTAGCCCTGTCCAATGGCATAGAAAGTCGTGAGTGCATTCTACATCAAAATAGACTTATATTGGCATTAATCCATCCAGGTGGGGCACATATAGCTGATGACCCCTCCATTCAGCACCTGCAAAAACACCTAGTGGAACACCTAATTTACATTGTTCAGAGTTTGTTTTACTGTGTTTGTCGTTTCAGATATTGTTAACACCACTATTAATGGAGTAGCTGTGACACAGACCGCGTTTGAGCCCACCAAGAAAATGTCCACCTATTTACTGGCCATCATTGTCTCTGACTATGCACACATCAAGGCTACACAAGGAGACACTCTGGTAAATAACATTACTAATATTTCATCACTTTAATGTAGACTGACCACAATGGTGCTAACTTAAATGGAATGGTCTCCATCACAGAAGACAAACACAGATGGACCTGATAACATTATATGTTTCTGCAGTAATAGCACAAGCAGAGCTGTAATTATTGTCATCATTCCCCCTTGTGTTTCTCAGGCAGACTGACTGTGTTCACCGATGTGAAAGTAAGGTAACTTGCTAAACAAGAAACCCAAAACCGTGACACTGACAGGGAGGAGAAAAAAACAGTTTACAGTGGCAGACTCAAACTCCAAACACAAAGCAGAGACTAGAATCAGTTTAAACAGTTTATTGAACCAAAGGGGAGTGCTGTGGCAGGATGGGGATCTTGCAGTGGCGGATTCCAGAATGGTGCAGAGGTGAGACAAAGCTGGACATGGCAGGATTCCTGGAACACAGAGAGATCAAGGTTAAACAGGAAACTCAACAAAGATTAGTTCTAAAAAATCAAACAGAGTTGACTGTGACAATTGTTACCATGAGGGAAAATGAACGATCAGGTAGAGTCTGGGAGGTTGAGCTGGTCTTTTATACTGCATGGGTTGATTGATGATGCACAGGAGGTGGTGAGGTGATCAGACAGGGAAAACACAGCCACGCCCGGTGACACACAACAAAGAGAGATGGGAGAACAGAGGGAGAGGAAAACGTCAGGAAACACTCCAGGAATCTAGGAGGAGGCAAAAAACCTCCATCATGACAGATGCTCAGTGAGAAAACATACCTACTTTACACCATGACAACAACATCAAAATTGACTCCACTACCCCTCTCTAACTTAGGAGCCAGACTCAACAAGCTATCCAACTCCTGATACAGGCTGTGGTCATCTCACAACTAGATTACTGACAGGGCTCCCAGCCTGCACAGTGAAATCCTTTTCAGATGATCCAGAACGCTGCGGCACGCCTGGTTTTAAAAAAAAAGTTACCCCGCTGCTCATCGAGCTCCACTGGCTACGTCTAGCACATTAAACTAAATACCTAATGCTTGCCTCTAAAGTAGTCTCCAGTACTGCATCCACCTACTTGAATGTCCTCATACAGACATATGTTACCTCCTCAAATGAACAACGCCTGGCTCTGCCACCTGTACACTCAGAGCAATCCAAACATTTCTCGTCTGTTGTTCCCCGTTGGTGGAACGTCCTACTGTACCAGTTCCTTCCAGAGCAGGGGCGTCCCTCTCTACCTTCTTAAACCTCCTGAAGACCTCCAGCTCTTCAGAGAGGACCTCCTCTCCAACACTACCAACTGGACATGATAAATCTATCCCTCTAGTACTGTGTCAGCTAAATGACTAAATGTAAATGTCAAATTATTCAAATCATTCAAAGTACAAGCTGTGAATCCATTAATTATTGTCATGCAAATACTAGTTTGTAAAGTAACTAATAACTAAAGCTGTGTGCACTTGTTGTGTGTTCAGATCCGTATCTGGGCTCGTAGGACGGCCATTGACCAGAGACAAGGAAACTACGCCCTCAATGTGACTGGACCCATACTGGACTTCTTCCAGTTGTACTATAACATCACTTATCCTCTGAGCAAGTCAGGTGAGCCTGCTTTAATAATCCTTTGAGGAAAAGTCCTGGTCAGCTGAGCAGTTTTCTGTGATTGGTCCATTTATAAACACTCACTTCTGTTTGAGCCTCTCCATCCAGCTACTGGAAAAGGTTATGCGTTATTAGTCTTACACCTACCCATGTTACACAGACAGATCCAGTGCATATTGTGGCCCTGAGGGTCCAAACACAACAACATTTCAGATGTTTGTTATTTGTGATTGGACATAACCAGTGTTGCTGTCAAGACTACCTAAACCGAAACCAAGCAGCCAAATTTTATTTCAGACAATTTGGCCAACGCCTCCAACAAGTACAAATCAGACAAGTACAATCCACATGCTATTCATTGACACCCTGCAGTTTTGGTCTTGATTGTTCTTGAAATAAAATCCAGAGTCCCGTTGTAGTATAACACTGGACAAACTGAGCGTTTATTTAATTGTCATGGTGCCTTGAGATTTGGGTTGTTTGGGTTTATGTTTGTCATCACTTTGAGTTCACTTCCTTTTTCTTGGATTAAACCTGTTCTCTACCTCACAGATCAAATTGCTCTGCCAGACTTCTATTTCGGTGCGATGGAGAATTGGGGTTTGGTGACGTACAGAGAAACCCACCTTCTCTATGACCCTGTGACCTCCTCCAACAGAAATAAAGAGACCACTGCCAGCATCATTGCTCATGAATTAGCACACATGGTGAATTGTATTGTATCTATTGACTGATTTACTCATTGATTACGCAACAAATTGACCGATGTCACCTCTGCTGCAGTGGTTTGGAAACCTGGTGACTCTGCGCTGGTGGAACGAGGTCTGGCTGAATGAGGGCTTTGCTTCATACGTGTCTTACCTGGGAGCAGACCACGCTGAGCCTGCATGGAACGTGGTGAGGACACAACTCTTATCACTACATATTTACATTTAACTTTCATTCAATGTGCACATTATGAAACCTTGATACACTTCTGTCTGTTTGCTTCAGAAAGATTTGATAGTGCTTGATGACGTCCACCGCGTGTTTGCAGTCGATGCTTTGACCTCCTCTCATCCTCTGTCTTCTAAAGAAGACAGCATCATCCTGCCAGACCAGATCACTGAGCAGTTTGATGTCATCTCATACAGCAAGGTACAAAGACATCACCACACATGACAGCATAAACATGTCAACATGTCACAGCACAGGCACTGAAAACCAGAAATGTCAGCAACTGGACAAGTAATCAATGAGATACTTACTTAAGTGATTGATTTATAGATTGATGACTTGCCTCTGTCTGTGTGTCTGTGGCTCCTCAGGGTGCAGCAGTGCTGAGGATGCTGTCTGATTTCCTCTCAGAGCCTGTCTTTGTCCAGGGACTAAGTGTACGTTTGTTTCTATCGTTGTTGGCAGGGTTACATAATGTGTACATATATTTCTGTGTGCATCTAACTGAGCCGCAGGGAAAGAGTGATTCTGACATTATGTTGATTGATTGTGTTTTTCTCTCCAGAGCTACCTTAATCACTTTGCCTACAGTAACACAGTAGGGAATGACTTGTGGGACCATCTACAAATGGTAAGATGGAAGATTTCTTATTTTTATTTCCACGATACAGAACCAAAGAGTCGCACACTCTCAGAGATCTTTAATAATAAAGTCATCTTCAACAGCACAACTGGATTTAAAGATAAATGACTTTGTGCGTTTATGTAAATACAAGTATCCAAACCCCATTTAGTATTTGTTTAATCATATACAGTTGAATTTTCTGGACTGATGTTTTGTATATTTAAAGTTTATTGAACTCTAAAGTAATGAATTCATCTTTTCAAAAGGAGTACAACTGCCAACCCATATTAACTATTTGGTATGCCAGCAGCTGTATTCTTTATTATTATATGTATATACTCTATATCAGGGGTCTTTAACCTTTTTCAGCCCTAGGATCCCTTGGACGAGAGACAAACAGAACAGGGACCCCCACATCTAATTAATTTGTTTCACATTTTAAACCTGGCCTATAATAACTTTTAGATTTACTTTGTTTAACTTATATTTCACCTTATAAATTAAATTTATATACTGGGTTATTACCCTGACATTGATAAAAAAAAGTTCATGCATAATTATTATTGGTTATTAAATGCCAAGAGGTGTGTGTCTTTGGACATGTCCACTGATTCATCCAATTGGAGTGCATATACCTACTATACACCACGACATCAACATCAAAATTGACTCCCTATGTCTCGCCCCCACCAGGGTGGTGAGAAACTTAAAGGTTATGATTGATGACCAACTAACCTTTTCCAATCATGTCGCCTCAGTTGCCCGGTCATGCCGCTTTGCACTTTACAACATCAGAAAAATCAAGACCTTACTTAACGCAACACGCCACTCAGCTCCTGACACAAAGTGTGGTCATCTCAAGACTAGATTACTGTAATGCCCTCCTGACGGGCCTCCCAGCCTGCACAGTGAAACCTCTTCAGATGATCCAGAACGTGGTGGCGTGCCTGGTCTACAACCAACCCAAAAGGTCACATGTCACCCCGCTGCTCATCGAGCTCCACTGGCTACCTGTTGCAGCCCGCATTAAATCCAAAGCGCTAATGCTCGCCTACAAAGTTGTCTCCGGTACTGCACCTACCTACCTGAACGCCCTGGTACAGGCATATGTTACCTCACGATCGCTGCGCTCCTCCAATGAGCGACGCCTGGCTCTGCCACCTCTTCGCTCAAGGCAATCCAAACTTTTTTCGTCTGTTGTTCCCCGTTGGTGGAACGCACTACCAGTTCCTACCAGAGCAGGGGCGTCCCTCTCTACCTTTAAAAAACTCCTGAAGATGCAGCTCTTCAGAGAGTACCTTCTCTCCTAGCACTACCTACAACTGGACATGAGAAAGCTACTCCTTTAAGAATTGTCATAGCACTTATTGTTGCAGTAACGCTTTCTTATCGCACTGTACCTTGATTGTTCCCTTCTCTGTAAGTCGCTTTGGATAAAAGCATCTGCTAAATGACTAAATATAAATGTAAATATACCTCTGCTGTTTGTAGTTTCTCAATTATCTGCACCTAAACACTACACTTGACATTTTTGACTAATGGCTTTAAACAGATGCTTTCTGGCACCTTTGTCAACAGGCGGTGAAAGCCAATAATGTTTCACTTCCTCGTCCAGTCTATGTAATCATGAACCACTGGGTGCTCCAGATGGGCTTCCCTGTGGTTACCATAGATACTGCCAGAGGAGAAGTTTCCCAGAAGCACTTTCTGCTGGATCCACAGTCTAATGTCACAGTGGAATCACCCTACAAGTACGCAACTCAACCACATTTCACTGCGTAAATCTGTAAAGATCATATTAATCCTCCATCATGACTTACTTTACTCACTTTACAGGCACAGATGTTGTAAAACAGCTGCTTTGACATATGTGGCAATATTTAGTTTATATGTAATATTTAGTATTTCCTCTTTGCTTCTTGCCTAAATCATGAATAAAAGTTCATGTATTTCTCCACTAGCTATGAGTGGCTGATTCCTGTTAGGTGGATGAAGTCCGGTGTGGTTCAGACTGGTATCTGGTGGCTGATGGAATTGGAAGGTGTGTAATAATATGCTAATAATATGTAATGGTTATAAAAATATAATAAACTGTAACATTAATAAATCATGATGAATACTAGTCTATAATTTTAGGTCTCCTTTTTTCCTCTCTGTTTCTCTGTCAGCCGAAAACTTGGACATGAGGGTGCATGACAGTGCTGATTGGGTTCTGGCTAACATCAATGTCACCGGATATTACCGGGTAAACTATGACCTTGGAAACTGGGAAAGACTGTTGATCCAGCTTGACTCTGAGCACAAGGTACGTCGTCACGGTGATTAAAATGAGCTGTTTCTTTATTTGCATTCTCTCTTCTGTTACTTCATTCAGTATTTGTAGATTGTGTGATGATACTTTGTATTTCAATCTGCTGTGCAGGTTATACCCTTGATAAACAGAGCCCAGCTTGTGGATGATGCTTTCAATTTGGCCAGGTATGTCAGCTTGCATGCTTGGTCTCATTAGTATCTGTGAGTGAAAACCAAATCAAACTATATGAAACAGAAATGGCCTAACAGAAGTGTTCCTGTCCTGCAAAAGAAATGCTATCAAATGTTTTTAAATATTGCTAAGCAATTAAATAAGAAGTAACATATTTACAATCATGCTATTCTCAGAGCGTAACTAATAATGGGGCTGAAGTGAAATCTGTGCATAAGGATGCTGGATGAAAGGTCACTGAGTCAGTAAATCAAAAGAGTTGACAGTCCGCTCACAAATGAGCATATTTCATGCCAGTCTTGTCCTTTAGGTTATGAAATATCTTTTGTTGAGATTGTCCTCTCAAGAAAAACAACAGATCATTTAAGCAAGTGCCTCAAACAACACAATTTTATGTTTGTTATTGTCATAATAACAATAGTTCTATATTGTTGTCATAAGGAAGTCCACCGTGGAGGCAGAGTCTGACGACTCAGGGGAAGCTTCTCTAACTCGCTCTTCACTCTCCCACTCACTCAACCAGGCTAGCCCCCAACTTTACTGTATTAGGATGAAGGCAACTTTATATTAAATAATCTAATCAGCGTCTCTGTGCAGGGCTCAGGAAGTCACCACTACTCTGGCTCTGAGGACGACCTCCTATCTGTCTATGGAGACAGAATACATGCCCTGGCAGTCAGCTCTGGATAATCTGAACTATTACTACCTCATGCTGGACCGTACTGAAGTCTATCAGCCCATGCAGGTACACTACATTACCTGTGTGTGTCAGAGACAAAGTGTTTTAATACCTCAAGCACCTCTTGGATCCATCAAATACACTTATGTTCATCTTTATGCCTCCTGGTAGCCGTTAAGAGGCAAAACAGTGATGACTGATTGACCTGCATCTCTCTGTAATACTTCTAGGACTACATGAAGACGCTGGTAACTCCCCTCTTCCTGTACTTTAAGAACATGACATCAGACTGGACCCGTGTTCCTGACAAACACACTGACCAGTGAGTCCACTCAACTGGATACACACTCTAATATGCAGAACACATACACAGGACACAGAGTAGCAAGGACATGGACCACATATCATCCATGCATTGAATTATTTCATACAATCTGAAACAATAATATGTAAGAAGGAAAATGTCTTCAAATTGTTAATCCAGTGGACATTTACATGGACTGCTTTCTTCATCCTCTCCATCAGACAGTAGTGGACACATTGACAAACACTTGGTCACTGGTCGTACCTGACAATATGTTTTTCTGTTGATTTAATAAAATGGCTGCAGCCATGTTATTTTCTTCATGTTCTTGCAGGTATAACCAGGTGAATGCCATCCGTATGGCCTGCAGGACTGGATTAACAGAATGCCAGAACCTGACCAACACATGGTTCAAACAATGGATGGACTGCCCTCATGACAATATGTTGGTCTATTTTGTACATCACTTGTTCTGTCTTTGTTTTAAAGTTAATCAATGAGTCAGTGCATCTTCAACTCTCTTGTCAGGATCCATCCCAACCTGCGTTCAGCAGTGTACTGCAGTGCCATAGCAGCAGGTGATGAGGCGGAGTGGAACTTTGGCTGGTCACAGTTCAAGAATGCTACGTTAGCCAGTGAGGCCAGCAAACTCATGTCTGCACTGGCCTGCACCAACAAGACAGTGCTGCTGGAAAGGTGCGCTTCCTTCTATCTTTCACAAGGATGTGTCCCCATTCCCACGAGCAGGATACAAGCCTATGCTTTCTCTGTCATAGTAATAATAATAATAATAATAATAATAATAATAATAATAATAATGATAATAATAACAATAATAATAATAACAATAATAATACAATTATTTGCTCTCACACTTTATATTAGATTATAAACACCTCAGTCTGAAGAGTAATGTAGTCATCTAGTCAAGCTAGGGAGTGGTAACACATTTACTGTGTCATACTGTGTACATGTACATGAAAATCAATACAGTGCTGTTAAAATATGTATGTCAAATGTCAGCAATATAGAATAAAGGAGGACCTAAAGGACACCACAGGTAAGAGGGGACAGGCTGAGTGGATGGAGAGCTGAAGACTTGAAAAGAAAATGGATGAAACTTATTAGCTGAGTTGCACACTTTTTTAAAACTCCTATTTACAAAAGAACAAAGAATGGTTTACTGGACCAGAGCTGATGGTACAAGCATTTTGAATAAACTGTGTGAACTAATTGTGCAGTTAGCAAACAAGCTAAGCTCACGAGTTTTTGCTAATTAATAGATGGCAAGCTTGTGTGGATGACAGAATGTAAAAGCCACATAAAAAACAAAAAGGTAGCCAAGTATGCAAGTATATACAGTACAAGACAGCAGCTAATCATTCACTCACTCACTTTAACGAGGACAGACTGAATGGAATTTATTAAACATAAAACCATAAAATAAACAAATGAGTTATTGTATAGTTTTTCTGAAATTGTTTAGATAGTTAAATAGTCCAAAAATTATTTCAAACTAAATCATTTTCAGCAAAGGCTGCACTATTTCATACATGACATTGTCTTTGTCTTTGTCCTTGCAGGTATCTGTCTTACACCTTGAACTCAACTCTGATCCGTAAGCAGGACGCCACCTCCGTCATCACAAATGTCGCCAGTAACAGAGTGGGACAGAACCTGGCATGGGACTTTGTCAGGGAACAGTGGGAGTACATGTTCACACAGTGAGTATTACACTATGTATGAGTATTATGTGACTCTGCTTAGCTAATGGACTTTTGGCTTCACAGAGGGCTGTATGATAGCTAATAAACTGCCTCAAGTGTCTCTGCTAGAGGCTACACTACTAGCATAACACCCAAACCTCCAACCGAACTGTCAGTGGTCAAGTTGCATTGCTGGTAATGTAGGCACCAGGATCTGACAAGGAGGAAGAATGCATAGAATTATTGTGGAGAAATTGCTGAAGTCAAAGGTCAATGGTGAGGTCAGGAGGGAAGAAAGTGTTCAGGAGCCTCTGATGTCTTATGCTGTAATATTTATTGACACTTGGCCAAGGAGAATTAGAGACACTCTCAAAGTACATCAGAAGTGCCAGAGTCGGTCTCACATTCTGCCCAACTCATGCTGGTGGATAGACTTTAAACCCAAAGATAACACCACAAATACTATACGCCCAGAATTAGTCAAAGAGAATGTTTTTACCCATGCAGGTGTTATTGTCAGCATATTCTAGTCTGGAGACACAGATGTCTGTTTACGCAGATTGGAACGTCAACAGCCAGCTATCTATTATGTCTAGGAAGGCAGCAATAGTCTCTTCGACCCTGGCCACCACAGTGTTGAGATAGACTGGCACCTACTGCTCCCAACCAAAGCCAAACAATTAATACTGCCGAGGACCTCAAGGCCCACACGTGACCTCGTGTAACCTAAGGATAGAAAATTCCATAACACTTCTGCTGCATCAAGTGTTGATCCTTTGTCTTACTGTCTGACAGTGTTATAGGAGCTTAAGGTTAGAGTTCATGATCATCATCATTAATACTGCTTCACTGTGTGAAGGCAGTGTGACAGAACTGGAGCAAATGGTGTTTGACTTGAGCTGGTGTTTTTTTCAGATACGGTGTGGGCTCTTTCAACTTTGCCTCTCTGATCAGTGGCGTCACACAGAGGTTCTCAACACCTGCTGAACTAGAACAGGTATGTACTCATTATAATTATAATTCTTAGAACTTATAATTCCTAGCTACATTCTAAACGTCAAACTGTTGTCTCTGTCAGTTGGAGAGGTTTGTGGATGAGCATGAAACAGCAGGGTTTGGCACTGCCACACTGGCTGTGGAGCAGGCCTTGGAGAAGACCAAGGCTAACCTCAACTGGCTGCAAGAGAACAAGCAGGAGATTCTGGACTGGTTCAACAGTCAGGCCAAACACACACAGTAACACTCTGCCCTGCAGTGTGTGAGGTTTTCATTTGGTAACCATTTTGTTAGTGCATGCTCTGACTGCCTTTGTAATAATGAACAAACTGAGTGTTTACTAAAAGACCAAATGCAGAACTGACTCCTTAATGTCCTTCCACCTGAACATGGCGTATACAGTATGTCTTGAGTTGTTGCAACATTTTTAATACATCTCTATGAAATCCTCATTCTCTGTTTGAAACCACCTCTCTGCATGTTTCTTCTCAGTAATTTCCACTTTTACAATTTTGAATGTTTCAGATTTAGAACACAAAAAGACTGGGCACTTTACGAACTGTCATGGACGTTCTTCCAGAGACTAATCATGACAAAATGAATTTCAGTTTACTTTAGCAGACAAAAAGGAAGGCAGCGGTCAAAACCAGAAGATCAGCTGTGCAGGCAAACAAATGTGACCAGAGGCAGGTAAAGAGAATCCAAGGAGTGTGGGTGGAGATGGAGCCGTATACATACTGTGGGACTAATGAAGGATGCAGGTGAAGAGATGGGCAGGGAAGTTCAGGTTACGAGAACATTTTAGTTACAGGCTCCAGCCCCACCATGACCCTGATGAGGATAATTCACACAGACTCAAAAGAGTTGGATGGAAACATGAATTAGTGGGCGTTCAGACAGGGACAGGCAAACCGGACGCCGGCGGCATTTTCCAATTCATTTCAGTGGGGGTCGTGCGTTTCCGCGCCGGCAGCCCGCAATGCAGGGGTTGCCGCAAAAAATGTCACCGGCGTCCGGCGAGAGAAGTTGAGCCAGATTCAACTTTTGGGAAAACGGAGCCCCACAACAGAGTTACAACAACAGAGAGCGAGCGCCGGCTTCGATAAAGCTGTCATTAATCAGCGAAATAAAAAGTTATTTCCTGATTTCCTGATCCATTCAGCAGGTATAGACACAACCACGGCAACCAACCTCAGCTCCGTATTTATCGCATTTACACTGCAACCAAAATGAAGGACTACTGTTCTCTTGAGGCTCATAAACTTTCATGGACCTCAAGCCTCAGTTTTCTCACACTATGTGAAGGAGCAATTCTTTCCATCCAAACAATTCACACTCGATGTCATGACGTCAGTCTGGTCTATGCTTTTATTTAACCTCCACCAACCCTGAGGAAACTGGACAAACATGATACATCAGTGGTCTTTATTTCCAAAGTCATAAGAACTGATTTCAGACCAGAGCTTTGACGCAAAGTAACATCCATGTTCATTAATATTTAAAGCATCTTCATCTTCACATGATCAATACAAATGTCTGCTCTTTCAAAGTCAGTGTTGTCTTGTGTTCTACTCAGGATCTATGATCTAAATATATATATAGATTGTATTTTATTAATTTCTATGATTAAGATGTCAGCCCTGCAGTGATCTGTGATGTATGATGTATTTCATCAGAAACAACGTGCATTGATGAACTCAGTTTATTAGTCAGTTTTGTCACAGCCACAAATACACACAGAAATCAAAACAATAAAACATTTGCACAGAGAGAATTCTCCTCCACCACCAACGAAAAGAAAGACAGTGATTTAAAAGACAAAATATTCAAACAAAGAACACATTATGGCTTTTTTATCTCTGCTTTTTACAGCAACGTCACACACAGGTCCAAATAAACAAAGACATGAATGAATAAAAAGACACACTGTGTTCATCAGCCAGGACCGGTGCAGAAAAGGTCAGAAGTGAAACAGCAGCTAATCGTCGAGCTCTGTTTGGGACGATACAGTGCTAGAGGACAGAACGTGTCCTCACATGGTGCAAATGCTTTTCAATGCCAGTCAGCTAAGTCCTTCACACTTTGAATCAAACAAGAGATTTTTAAATGAATGTTATATAAGAAAACATATTTTCAACATGTCAAGCAGTGACTTTTTGGTCTCATTTCTCATATTTATACCATTAACTTTTATTAAAGGGACTCATTTTGAATTTTTGTCTGTTTTGACATGAAAAAGTAGAAAATGTTATTTGCATGTACTGAATCTACTGGTACCAAAAATATCTCACATTCCCAATTCATGTATGCTTTGAGGAGAGAATCAATAACTATACACAATTAAAGCTCATCTAGACTACATCAGGGTTTTTTTTATTATTATTTCTATGTACCTGCACAGTAAACCCAGATCATTTATTGTCCTCTCTTCACTGAAAAAACAAACAAACGTGTGTCTCATAAAATAAAGTAGTGATGATCGTGTCAGATAAAGCAGCAGTTTATTGCTTAGACACAGTTGACATTTTCAGCTTTGGGATCACAGCTAAAGTTCGATCAAAGCAAAGCAAACAACAGAAGACGAAGAGTTCAGATCTCTGTCATCTGGTCAGAGCTCAAACTAAACGTTTCTTTTGGAAGAACACAGGCAAGCAGTCACTTCTCACTGCGACACAATATCAGATGTATCATATAATAAATAAGTGTTGCTGGCTCTTTATTTTTGTGGTAATAAAAGACAATACAGACTGAGATCATTTGAAACGTACACATTATGTCAAAGACAAACTGAAACACAGCGGAAACATCAGACAAACATGCAGTCATTTACACAACCAGTCACATCACAAAGTCTTCTGTAATAAATGCATATTCAACATCGAACTGTGCATTGCAGTGCTGGAGCTGCTTCAGTGCAGTTTGATTTCAGAGTGTTGGTGAAGCTAAAGGGCAAAGCCTCCGTGATCAGTGAAAGAAAAGAGGAATGAAAAGCGAGCTCATAAACTGTCAAATATAAGCTGTGATGGAAATGAATATTAATGGACAATAAAGATATGTCTGTGTTTGAAGGACATCACAGTCAAAAACCTAAAAGGTATCAATTTAGAAATGACTTAAATTCCACATGGAACTGAAGAGCTCTGCCAAATGATTGTTTCATCAGTTTTTCCCAAAAAATGAAAAAACACATTAACATGAATCCAACATATTATTATTTACATCTATACATCACCTCTGACTCTGCAGGATTTCTACTGCGACGGAAAAACCAAACCAACTGTGATTCTCACTTTCTTCCACTAGATGGTGAAATAATGCCGTCACTCAAGTGGGAGTGGAACAATGAGATTTAAAGGGAGAGAAAGAAAAAGCAACACGACACACCCAGCAGACCAAATGTTATCTAGCTGTCATCTGAATATAAGAGCGACCTCCAGAGGAGAGCTGATACTCATGCCAAACACACAGCACGAGAGATGAACTGTACTTCAATAGACAAAAAAGTACTGGTAGTTCTTTCACTTCATCCCATGGTAGCATTCTAGCCTGTCTACAGTGTGATGAGTTGAGCGTTAGTCCTAACTGAGTTCATTCTGAGGTTTGCGAAAAAGAACCGAGACATTTTCCAAAATAAATAAATCAATCATTTTTGCACAAAATTACTTGAAGGTCTCAAATATCCAGCACATCTTCACTGGGTTATGTTCTGGATGGGTATATCTTCTGTAACAGATGATGGTCTGTTGAATGTGTTCATGTTGCTTTCTTTCTCTCCCTTTTAAATCAACGTACAGTTATTTTCACCTGGGTAAGTTTTGTTGATTCTATTATTGTTCAATGTGAGGCATACTGTATGTAGGTGGGCACTAAAAATAGTTCATAGCATCAGTCAACTAGCTGAGAGGCTGACAGTTAATTGCTGCTTAGTCCCATCTGTGATCAGAGCACTCCCTACATTAATTATGTTAATAATGCTGTGATTTTTGACAGTCTGACCGTTTGTCCCACAGACCACAGCTGGAGCCATTAAATGACAGCTGGTTGGATCACCTCTTTTCTATCAGGCAGGTGGAACACAACACTGAGCGCGTCAGAATGACTCAGCAGATCTTCGGATAACATAAATGACGAGTAACGTCTCATGGGAATCAGTGCTAACATTTAGCAATTTAGGGTAACTAACCATCCAGCAAATGTTGAATGTCTTAAAATCGCTAACGCTAAGTGACCAACACTATATGAACAAAACATATACATAAATCAAATGTCAACATTTTTAACTATAGAGGGATTTAAGGAGCTCAACTCAAATGTGCCCTGTGGATTGACAGTGAATCTCCTGTTATTAGATGTCTCCCAGAGGCTTGAAGCTAAGATATCTAAAATATCTGCAGTATATTTATAGTTTATATCTCCTGACAACTTAACATATCCTTTAATAAAATCTGAGGTGACAATTCTAGGTTGATTTTGTATACAGACCACAGATACAGTATCAGTACAGTATCCTGATATGTGAAGATCAAGCCTGAACTAGAAAACATCTGTGACAGCACAAGACAAGCAGACAGTTGTCGACGACTGAAAATTGGACAGTGGCGCACAAAGGGTTTATTTGCTCAGATTGCTGAAAAGCAGAAAAAAGTTCCAGTCACAGAAAACATTTGGCTAGCTTCTGACATTAATCTTCATCATGCATGAAACTACCTGTACGCTGTAGAAAGACAAGAAGCCGAGCAAATGAAAACCAGTTAGATTAACATGATGCCTCACTCACGTCCTCATCGCGTGGTTAGTAAATCCGGTGTGTCTCAAGAGACTCATCGCACCATTTAAAGGATCATGATTTCTCAGCATCAGCCTCACTGAAACATCTGTCTGCCATCACTAGTGAAAACATGTAACAACTTGAAGATGAAAAAGAGAGCTCGGTGTTTAACATTTAATAGCTGTGTGTTATTTCCATTCTTGCTTCCTTTCAAATGCAGAGTGAAGTCGAACTCAATTCAAACAGCTTCCAACATTAAACAAATATGCCCCACCCCCCACCCCCACTCTGGATATCACATGACCTCACTGTAGGATTTTCTCCCGCGTGTCAGGTAGTTTGAGAGCCACCAGGCCGCCACACACCAGCGCGACGAAGGAGAGCAGGATAGGGATGGCTTTGGTGATGCCCACGAAGCCGGCGAAGATGGAGCTGCTGAGCACCGCCGCCAGCTTGCACAGAGCGTTCAGCACGCCGAATGCTGTGGCCCTGAGAGACAACATGACGTCACATGACACAGGCTTCAGAAGGAAGCACTATTTAGATTTTGAAGAGGTTTAAATGTGACATTTCTGTCGGCTTGTGCAGTTGTTTTACTGCTGTAACAGTGTGGTGTGGTACCTTTTAGAGGCAGGATACAGTTCCACCGTCACCACTTCAATGCCATTCCACGCAGCTGCACTGACGCCGCAGAACAGACACTGTAGGGCAATGATCGCTGATTGGCTGAAGCTCAGAAACAGGAAGAAGGTGCAGCCTGCTGAAATGAGCATGGATCCACCTGAGGAGATCACAGAATGCCTTTATAGAAACCTGGAAATTCTCATTATATTACCTTTTTCATTTTTATACACTGGTGCAAAAACACAGCTTAAGCAGCAACAAGCCATGACTGAACACTATGACAGTCAGCCAGCCTCTAATGTTTGACTGACAGCTCCCCTCTAGATACAGTTCTGGACCACTGTAGAAACACCGTGTTTCAAACTGTAGATATAAAAGGATCATTTTTAAGTAACAAAAGTAAAAATGTTCTTATTTTCAGGTGATCATACATGCATGAAAACATAGATATGAATATTATATTCCATTTTACGTTATTCTGAAAATAAAGGCCCCAAATCTTACACACTGCACCTTTAAATGTTGTATAATGTATGAATCAGGCTGAATGATAGATGAACAAAGCCCTCTGTGCTAACCTTCAGAATATAGATAGATTGTGTGTGTAAGTGCTGCTGAAGTGTAGATTTGTCGCTCAGTCTTAGAAAAAACTCATCTGGAGAAAAAAACATTTAAAGATACCTACTGTGAAATCATTTTGAGACGTTACAGGTGACCAGGGCCAAATTTTCAGATCACCATGAAACTCATCCAGTTGATTACTTATAATTATACAACAGTTCATTCCATCCAAGTGTTTTTGATTGGACAAGAGTCGTTCCATGAGTGCTGATATAGAGGACAACAGCACTGAGACTTTTAATTCTATGTATCACTCCGCTTTCTCCAGTGTTCTAACGACCGTTACATCAACATCGTTGGCTCAGCAAATGTTGATATGATAATTAGCCACGGTGCAGTCACAGTGCAGCTGCAGAACTATTTGTGTTGGCGGAGACAAATAAATAATTAAATAAGCAAACCATAATCTGTTGTCACCTATTTCTGTTAATAATAAATAGCTCTTGAAGAACTGTTGTATAAAAGTAATATCATTCTCAAGGTCATGATGTTGCAATAAGGATCAGCACGGCTGTGATTCATTCAGGCGAACGCTGAAGTTAATCACAGCATGCTGATATACAGTACAACATCACGGTTCAGTGTGCTGACCTTAGTCATACAGAAACTGGAAAAGCACAGGTCAGATATTTCGAAGCAGAACCCACATGAAAAAATGTTTTAACAAACTTCCAAAAATCACCTATGATCTTGACCCTTCCAGTCTTCTGCATGAAGAGAGCTGAGATGATGTTGCCTGGCAACACAGCCAGACTGCCCAGGAAGCTGACCAGGTAAATGAGAACATCGTTCTCTTCAACAGTGTCCAAGTGGCAGCCATGTTTGTTGTGCTCAAAAGTGGTGTTCTCCATCTTACAGTCGATGAACTTCTCTTCCCACAGGTCTGCAGAAAACAGAAAGAAGATGGAACATGGTGGAACTTCTTGAAGAGATTAAACTGTTATGCCCTGGACCTTCTCGGTCTTCTCTGTTGCTGCTACTTTGTTATTTTTTAAATTATTATATTTTGTTTGATATTTTTGTCTCTCTCATGTTCAGATCATGCCTGGGATGGTAAATGGTAAATGGACTGTGTCTTCAGACGACTCAGAGAGCTTTTGCACTACATATCTAATTCACTGATGTCATTGGCATTCATGCAAGTAGCCAACTGCTCATCAGTTTTGGAGCTTCCACACTGATGGTGCAATAGTCTTCAGGAGCAATTTTCTGTTCAGCATCTTTGACGTGCAGACTGGAGGCCCGCTCTACCTCTGATCGGTTTAAGCTGTCATGAATGATCTGGTGCTGATCACCCTGGCCTCCACCTCCACCGTAAAGAATCTTAGAGTTATCTTTGATCAGGATTTGTTCTTTAAGGTCCACATAAAACAAATTTCATGGACTTCTTTCTTTCACCTACGTAACAGCAAAAAAATCAGGCGTATCCTGTCTCAAATGGATGCAGAAAGTCTAGTGCACACATTTGTTACTTCCAGACTGGACTATTGTAACTCTTTGTTATCATATATATATCATATATTTTGGCTTCTTTGCACTGGCTACCTGTTAAATCTAGAATAGAATTTAAAATTATCCTCCTTACATACAAAGTTCTTCATGGTCAGGCACCATCATATCTAAAAGAGCTCATAATACCTTACTACCCCTCTAGAACACTGCGCTCTCAGAATGCTGGGTTCCTTGTGGTTCCTATAGTTTCCAAAAGTAGATTGGGAGCCAGAGCTTTCAGCTATCAAGCTCCTCTTCTGTGGAACAAACTACCATTTTGGGTTCTGGAGGCAGACACGGTTAACACTTTTAAGAGTAGACTTAAGACTTTCCTTTTATAGTTAAGGCTGGCTCAGGTGAGTCCTGAACCATCTCTTTTCTAGTTTTTTTTTTTGGTATAGCCCTAGACTGCTGGGGAACTTCCTATGATGCACTGCAGCTTTTCTCCATCTCCATCTGTAAACATCCATGTCCTACTAATTCATGTTATTAACTTACCTTCTTCCCCAGAGTTTTTCTGTTTTCAGGGTTCTCATGGATCGTGGCTACACCTAGATTGGGGATTGTGGTTGCATTTCCTGCTATGGTCCTTTTATTAAAACTACTATTATTACTCCTACTATTACTTATATTTCTATTAGAATTATAGTTGATACCATTATTATTACTGCTGCTCTTTTTCCCTCTCTTCCCCTCTCCCTCTTTAACTCAACAGTTCACTGCCAATGTCCGTTCACCATGAACCAAGTTCTGCTCGAGGTTTCTGCCTCTTAAAGGAGGTTTTTCATAGCAAATGAGCTCAGACTAAAAATAGGGGTGTAATGCAAAACTAGTATCTGTATCTGTATTAAGATCTGTATTTGGATTATGCTGGAAGTGAACATGGATTTAATCAGAAGTTAAATTGTCTAGTCTGCCTCACTTTGTGTATTAAATTGTTACTCCTGATACAAGACTAACAATTTAGCATATTAAAAAGGAGCATGGACGATTGGAGCGAGCCTGCTGGTCAATCTTGATGAATACTTTGACTTAAATTCTGACTGTGACACACAGACTTGACGGACTTGGGCACCATGCTTAATCTGATGGAAAGACTAACAATCAAGGTTCCTAATTACTATTACAACAGCATCTTTCTGTTAAATTAATGAGCTACAAAGACAAACTGTCATTCTGGAGGAGGAAAAATCAACATGCACAGCATTTTATTTTTACCTTTATATCTTTTCAACTTTTATATTGAGTGTCATGGGAGCATTGCAAACATTTGTTCAACCTTTCTGTTATAGAGTGGTTAAACATGTCAGGAACAATGCTACCTCTCTTAACAAACAGCACAATCACAGTGCCTAAGAATGATGGCTCACATGGAAACCCGCTTACAGACAAACAAGGTGAAGATGGAGCCAATGAAAAAGTTTTTTTTGTTCAAGTGTGGTCCAAAGACATCGATAGGCTGTCATTTGTTCCTGTCAGTAAAGCGTTTGATTTAACAAATCAAATATTTAACCTTTAAACTGCATTGACTCTTATCTCCTGTGCTGGAGTTGTAATTCCTTCAACCTACCTGTGTTATAGAAGACGGTGGAACGGATGGTGCAGTTTTCAAACACTGTGTTGGTGGACTTGATGTCCTTAAAGTGACAGTCTTCAAACAGTGAGTCCTCAAACTTCACTGACTTCATCTCTATACTGATGAACCTATGGGGATGGGATGGGACACACACACACAAACCAACAGACAAAGAAAACATGGACTCTCACTTCTACTGTCGTGGCAGCACAGAATCAGAATGGACAGAATGGCTCAACTGTGGGAAATCCAAGATGGCCACCACTGATAATGATAATCTATATGGTAATGTTATACATAACTGTCCATTCTGTCTGTTTTAATTCTGCTAAATTATAGAAGTTAAATAATATACAGTATGTAACATATTGTATATCTGCACTGAAAATGTGCAGAGGTGAAGCATATTTGAAGATACACTCCCATCATTTTGTTTTATTATCTAATAGCAACCCCAAGTTCTTAAGTTTCCTCCCAGATCAACATTTTGAAATTCGGCTTTGACGGGCACGGTTAATGGAGAGAAAGGGGCCAAGAGCCCAACGATGAAGAACTTTGTAGTCTTTCACTTTCAGGTTACGTCACAGCGTTCCGTCATCTCACTGACTACACATTGAAAAATCACAGACTAACAAACAAACAAAGTTATTGAACTCTGAGCGCAGCGTTGCCTGCATGTCTCACAACACCTAAGCTAGCATTGTGATGTACTGTCTTCAGCCTTCACCCTAAACAGTGGATCCTGCAGAATGACTTTGCTGCTGATCCTGTGTAGAGGCCTTCAGTTTCTGTACTCCCAGTGCCGTAAACACTTTAATGCCCGGAGGAGTTTTAACGTTGTGCTAAGAGGAACTTATGGGATTTGGGGATGCTGTAACAAAATTAGGGGTGTTATCTTTACCAACTTCACCCACATGGATAGTAAACCTCTGGCATACACATGTATATAAAATAAAAATATGTTCTTTATAATATTCAAAAACAGTGATAAATTAAAAGTGTGAAGCCTTCATAAACCTTTTCAGGTTTGCTGTCTTCACAGTGTAAATCAATGTGTTTTCGTTCTCACCATTAGCATATGCAACAAAGTTATTACCCGTAGACATATGGCTAATGTTTTATGGGTTCCAGGGCATCACATATGACACGTGCATGCAAAACACAGTCCATGATAACAACATAACTGCAAATGAAATGATTGATAGTCCTAATAATATCAATTTGTTTTGATTTGTTCTGTACACGTGACATCTATTGCACGTCTGTCCGTCCTGGGAGAGGGATCCCTCCTCTGTGGCTCTTCCTGAGGTTTCTTCCACCTTTTTCCCTGTTAAAAGGGTTTTTTGTGGGCAAGTTTTTCCTCACTCGAACCGAGGGTCTAAGGACAGAGGGTGTCACTCCCTGTACAGATTGTAAAGCCCTCAGAGGCAAAATGTGTTTTGTGAATTTGGGCTATACAAATAAAATTTGATTTGATTTGATTACCAACATTTATAGAAAGTAGTGCTGCCTCACACTGCTGACTGATTATTAATAGCTTATGATGTTGGTGCTGTTTGCATAACTATTGAAAGCTAAGCATGTTCTACCACACAGTAAGTTACGAGATATATTACCTCAACCAAAAAAGAAGGCACAAGAGAAAGTGCAGTGGTTCACTAGAGTCACAATAAACATAATAAATAGCATTTATCATCTAATTATTATCTGGTAAGATATAAGATTATAAGATATTTATTACTGCTACAATCTAGAACAGGACCTCACTGGCCACATAAAAATCAAGCATTCATACTGAAATGTTTTCAAAGATTTTTTTGTATGAAAAGAATACAAATTTCCCTGTTTCTATGTTGACTACATGATCTGAATTCAGTCAATAAAAACAACAGATCAGATGTTTTATTTCTCATGTTTTGATTCAATCTAAGGAACATCAAAGATGCCTCAAACCTGAAAACCTGAAAGTAAATCTGATTGTTTGCTTTGTGTTCAGAAGGTGACACACTCTCAGACTTACTTGTCATTGATATATTCCCCTTCTTTATGGATCTGGTTCTCTAAAGAAAAGTTAAAATGGAAGTTCTCCACTCGTTCCCTGTGGAACACCTAAACAGAGACGAAACAACATGAATGAGTTTAACCAAACAATGTCATTTTAAACCATGAATGCATTTATGAGCTGAGCAGGTGAAAATGATCTGTGGTAGAATAGAATAGAATAGAATAGAATAGAATAGAAAATACTTTATGAATCCCAAACTGGGAAATTGCATGGTACTATGACGTGCATCAACGGTTCACCTTACCTTGGCCTTGGCCTGGTACTCCTCGTACTGAAGGTGTTTGATCATGTCAGGGAACCAAACAGACAGACCATAGTAACTGTGAAAATGTAGATCAAGAGAAGATTTAATCAATAGAAGGTACATAAAATAAAACAGAAAATAATACAGAAAACCCTCTGAATTTCACATGCATCATACATACATACATACATACATACATCAACATATCTTACACATTGGAAACATGGCTTTGGAGCATTTTGGTGGTATAATGTATGAAACTTGTGTCAGTTCCCCTGTGTAGAGACATGTGCTCCACATGTTGCAACATGTGCCATCTGTTTTGTGCTGCTACATGTGTCCACATGTGAGGCTGCCCTTACAGAAACATGAATTTCACATGTTGCTGTAAGGTCAACTTCATTATCGCATTCTTGCTTTGCTTTATAAAATGTTTTGATTTTATAATTGGCTTTGCTCTTTGGGGTCATTTTTGGACCAGCAGCCTAGAACTATGACCATGAACTTGTAACATGCTTGGCTTAAATGTCGTCTGCTGTTCTTTATCAACGTAACGGTGTAATTCATGACATTGTGAACTAACCTGAAAGCCATGCAGAACCAGATGATGGCCATGAAGAGTGTGGCAAACCTCAGTTCTGGAGACAGCAGAGACGCTACGTTCTTCAACACCTGAGACAAATATTCATATGCAACATTGAATCAAGAACCAAGTCCCTTTACATCACAACACTTCACACCTCCAAAATAAGAGTATGTTATTATATTGTTACAGTTATGCAGATAGTGAGTTTATATCCTGCAGAAAGTCGACACCCTCTGGCTCTAAACCATATTGTCATTTTAGGTAGCTTGATCATTTGAGCATCTGATGGTTTTTGAAACTGTTGGAAACAGCATGCAGTATCTGTTAGTTAGTTGTTAGTTGTGAAACCAACAGACATTAGGTCTGCATGAAGAGATATTATATTATTTTACTCTCTTAAATGCAGATGGACAGAAAAAAGGCAGACTAGCATACAAAACAACAAAATCATTTCAATGGAATTGCCAAGGTTTTTGGATTTGCTAGTGTAGCGAAGAAAATCTGCACAAATTGATCATGTCAAGTTCAACTTTGGTGAATTTAGACCTACGAATTCAAGCCAGTGAGCAATAGCAAACCGTCTTCACAGTGCTGACTTTTGAGGGCCTAAGAGGAAGCTGTCTTAACTGTGTAGCATCATTCACTTTTCTTTAAGCCTCCTTTAATATGAACTGCTGCACAAAAAACAATACTTTGCAGAAGGTTGTGAGACGGGGGTCAGTCGTACAAATAAAAATAAGACTGTGTGAACTTAATGTCTCATTAGTGGCCAAACAAAGCTAAGGAGAATCTCTGGGATGTAGTGATTGACTAGCCTGTGGTCTGCCTGTCTTTCTGAAGGCAAACAAGAAAACAATACAAAAACAAACCCACATCCACATCCACCCTCCTCTGAGGCCTCCGTCCTAACAACAGGTTTAAACCACTGAGCCAACGTGTTGCAAGCTCCAATCTGTTCTCGTGTTGGGTGTGTTACTACATACCAGTTTACAGAGTGTTAGTGAGCGTACAGCCCATCGTTGTACAGCTGTTCCTGTAGCACTCTGAATCTCAATAAACTCATCCTCTGCTGTCTTCGGAGCCTTGATGTGAGTCACCTGAAAAGAGAAAATATAGTTTGACAAATCAGGAACTTTTGTCTACTGGTTTCCACTTGAAATTCACCTGGGTATGGATGCAGGAGGAAATGTAGTGAAGTAGAAGTACAAATTGTACAAATAGTAACAGTACAGAGTAAATGCAGCCTACTTAGTTACTTTCCACCACTGCAGGAGGGTAAGAGTGAGAAATGTCAGGTTAGAAAGACAGTCCAAATAGAGTACAGTCAGTTTAAGTTAATCAGACATATTAACTAAGCTCACCTTCACACTACACTGTTGTCTCTGTAGGTACGATCCAAGTACTAATTATTATTATTATAATTATTATTACAGATATGCTCAATACAGCCAAGATCAGGTTTGTCTTGGATATGTATACATATATATTAGGGCTTTCAAATGAATGCATAAGTTTGATTAATTAATTATAGAAAAAATAACGCGATAAAAAAAAAAGTAGATTAATCAGGCGGCATCCATTAGTGGAATAAGGAAACTTTAGCCCACTCTTCAGCACAGTAGGTGGTGGCAATGCTCCTTAAACGCTAGTTGCCACCTGCTATTAAACAATAGAAGAAGAATCATGCTGCGTGGTAACCACGTTTGAGTCGACCAGGCGTTCAGATGCAAACTGAGTAAGTCTACAAGCGACCGATTCTGATTTGTGCCTCCCAAAATGAATTGCAATGGACTGCAGGCCAGTGGTAGTGGACAGGGGGCTAGCAGAGGTTTTACAGATATAGCTGTGGCCTGAGATGCTCATATTGAATATGAACAGTGAAAACTTTTTTCAGTTTTTCAAAAAAAAAAGATATTATACTTTAATGTCTATAATGTCTATTATTCATTGATTTATTCAGCTACTAAATTCAGTTTGATTTGAAACATGTTTGAATATGTTTGAATGCTTTTCACAGAAAAAAAATATGTGTGTGTAATTTAGAGTAATTAATCACAGAGCCTATAATTAATTAGATACATTTTTTTTATTGACTTTCTTAATCTTATTACTTTGTTATAAATTCTCAGCTGTTGTATGCAAACATCTGGACATCTGAGCAAAAATGGAAATAACATGCATTTACCTTCACATCTAGCCTTCACATAGATAGATAGATAGATAGATAGATAGATAGATAGATAGATAGATAGATAGATAGATAGATAGATAGATAGATAGATAGATAGATAGATAGATAGATAGATAGATAGATAGATAGATAGATAGATAGATAGATAGATAGATAGATAGATAGATAGGAATGTGTACTCACAGTAAAGACTTTTTCTGGCTGTCCCTTGGCCCTCCAGTTGGTGTCATGGACGTGCTTCAGAATCATCCACGCCTCATCATGTTTGGCATTCTTCTCAGCATACGGACAAATACAAAGACATGCACAAATTAATAAGTGTATGTGTTTTGGTGTTAAATGTTGTAACTAATCAACAATTTGATTACAAGAAAATGGCAGTTTCTTTGCATTTGCAAGTTAGAAGCATGAGCCTAGAGGAGGCAGTGATGACTCCTTGTGCTCCAAGCCTTAGGACAAGTACAAGGATAACCGTTGAGTATATTAAAGAGAAAGTTTCAGTTTCCCACTTGATGACCTGTCTGGGCTGTTTGCTTTTCCCAGCGAGCTCATGGATACTAATCTCCGATGTTGTTGAAGGACTTTTTGGTAGACACTACCGGCCTTGTGGGAGCAGTTGTCCCCTCACAGATGAGGCTAAGGAAGGGGAAGTGGTCTGCCCAGCCACAACCCAGTGTCCCACAGCTAATCAGCTGTTTAAGTCAAGTCAAGTCAAGTCAAGTCATTGTTCAAGGGGGTGCTATGTTTTCCTGTTCTCTCACTGCATCTGGTGGACTCGCCCCAACACACCGTTTCCAAGTGTTTGGAAACAAACCCACGCGGAAGAAAGGGGTGGCAATTCTAACCTACATAGTTGATTGGCTTACTCGCTTCATCACAACAGGAAGTCCATACAGTCCTTTTGATTCAACGTGTTACATGGCTGGGCTTCATCATCACCTAAAGGAGAAGCATTCCTCAAGAAATTTCAACTGCATCTGGACTTATGTGCGATGAACACCTTTGTTGGAGCTGCCTCGTGGATGCATTGGTGCTGCTATTTGAACTGGACAGCAAGAACTAAAGTTACATTCAGTAACTACTATTTATTCAGTTAAGTGGGTTCAGGTTTAATGAAGCCCACAGAGCCATTTAACTGCTCGTCCAGTGTAAACATGTCTCACCTCCAGGAGGAAGCGGGGGCTCTCAGGCATGAAGGTCAATCCAACCAGAGAGGCAATAGCAGGAAGAGCTGCAACCAGGACAAACACCCTCCAGCTGTGGAACTGGAACTCTGTGCCCATACTGAACCCCCAGCCTGTACACAACACACACACACACACACACACACACACAAGTATAATAGTAAGCCAACTACAAAAAGGTCCATTCAAACTCCTCATGTGTCAAGAATTTGATCACTGGTATCAATGTGCTAGACTACTGAGACTGTTGTTGACCATTAGAAAGACCTGCTTTGCTTTGATTGATCAGTGGTCCCCAAAGCCAACACCACCACTGATGTTTAGAGTTATTCTGGCTGATTAGATCTCCATTCAGGTTGATGCAGGGAGTTGTGTGAGGTCATTGGACCCAATGTCCAAATAAAGGTCTATGTTACGAGAAGCACAATGGGATAGCTGGAGTGAGAGGAGATTTTCAAGGTATAGAACATAGAGGGCTGCATCATAAGCTCTCTTTATGCCTTTGATCTTTTCAGACCCCCACACCTATATCCTTCCCATGCTCTACTGTTTATATCAGTTTAGAAGACTTTTGGGATATGCATGATTCTTAAAGTCAAGATATCATGAAGGTGGCATTATTTTGTATTCTGTTTTCAAATAGCATGAAGGGAGGTCTGTGTACATTATGTATGTATTTCCAACATAAAAAAAAATCAGGTCTATAGAAGTCTGTAATTACAGTCCAACAGCATGGTTGAGAAAACTCTATATCACACATTTACAGTGACCCCCTTTCTTCACAGGCAGTCTTAAATATCCATATACAGGTTCTTACCGTATCTGGGTATTATTCCCCAGGCAGTGAACGAAGCATAGATGCCACCAATCATCCAGAACATACACAACCAGGACAGATGCTCTCCTCTCTTATCCATTTGAAGAAACTCAGAGAAGTACGCGTACACAATCGGCACTGTGCCACCAATACTAAGAATAGATAATAGTGATAATGAGAAATTAAGGGAACAGAGAGAGTTATAATTACAACCACAATATCAAACTGTTTTTATTATTGGAGGAATAATTGCACAAAGGAAGAGACAGAATTAGACAGACCCAGGAAGATATAGATGAAGGCATTAATGGAATATGTGAACTTAAGTCTGCGTTGAATTCCATGCTTCTTCTTTGTAACAGTTTATGCACCAAAGGATTTCTTTCACCAGAATTTTTGCCATGATAATGACTACTCCTAAATTAGACATCATAAGACAAATCAAAAGTCGTGTAGCAAACTAAAAAAGAAAATCTGAAGAAAACCAGAAGTTAAGATATTTTAGTGGGGTGTTTTTTGTGTGAAATTTACATTACAAATTATATACCTGAGCCAAGCAAGTGTTTGGTTGCAAGCTGTTAGTGATGTTTTATCACTTTCACTGTGCTGTGCTCAGTCTGTGACCTCATTTCTGAGTCAGCGTGGCTCCCTGTGGACTACAGTTATTCTGAGATGGAACACGCTGCTGTGTCACTGAAATGAAACCAGACTCTGCATATGGATTGTGCGGAGCTTAATTTGTTGTTTGGTCTCCTCATTAAAAAGCTGAATTAATGTCTGAAAACATTGTATGGTATTTATGAAGCCTTTAAAAGACCAGTTGAATAAAAATTATGCTAAGATAGGATGTGTTACATTTTGGTGGCTCTGAATGACAGTAAAACACCAGTACTCAGAAATCCATTAAGGTGAGAGCATACTGCACGCAGCATCATTCTGCAGGTTTATACCAACCAGTGAGAAAAGATGAAAGATGATGCAGATCCGGTTCTCTAAACTTTACTTAAACATAAAAAAGACATACAAATATATACATAAATTATAACTGCAGAGCATATATATTTTTTAAATAAATATTTTGGGGTGTTAATAAAAAAATCCTCAGACGTCTCAAATGCACTGGGAAATGAAGCCAATGTGGAAGTGTCAAAAACTGTAATTTCTCAAAGGTCCACTTGAGGCTGGTTCCAGAAGTGAGTCAGTCTCCATAGGTCCGTATGTTAAATCCCTATGTACAACTTAACAGCAGAAATAAACATGTTCACAGCCTGGTACAAAAAACAGTTCTGTATAGCTAATTTCCCCGTTCATGACAACTGTACTGAGGGTGAATTTTTACAGAACCTGTTTAAATTATATTAAGGCTTAAAATTATGCAGGATTAACATCGCTGTATTTTCATATTAAAACCTTGCTCAGTGCAGCTTTGAAAAAACACGTTGTCAAGATGAAACAATGAAAAAAAAATAGACGACAACATGGCTGTTTGTATATATCATGAAAATATCAAGATTTCTTTCTTTACACACCTGAGACCTGAGCTTCAATGCAAACTCCACCTACTAATGAATGCAATGAAATGTGGTGGACAGAAATGCACTGTGCTATAGTGTTGTACAGATCTCATTCATTGTGACATGTGGTTTAATGATAACAAATGTGTTATGTGTTTCACTAGAAACAATAGTAGTGTGTATGTGTGTGTGTGTGTCTGTAGGTGTGTGTGTGTGTGTGTGTGTGTGTGTGTGTGTGTGTGTGTGTTACCCAATGCCAGACAGCAGCCTGAAGAAGAGGAAGAAGCCGTAGCCCTGGGCGAACGAAGACAGGAAGGCAAAGATACAGTTTATAGCTAACGCCACAATCAGGCAACGCCGGCGGCCAACTTTGTCTGCCAGGCCGCCCAACACGAACGCTCCCACCATCATGCTCAGAAACACCGTCAGACCTGCACAGACAGAGGGAAGATAGAGTTGGTGCTGTGTTTACATCAGTCACATCAAATAACAACATGACTAAATATTTATGAGAACTCTAAGCTACACATTTATTTTGCTTGTTAAATCTTTGTACATTCTGCTTGGTTCAAAACCTCATAAACCCTGTATGACTCTCATTATATGATGTTACCAATTTTACCATGTCAGCTGCATGCTAACTGGTATCGTACCTTACCTTAGCTCGCTCTTTTTCAGTATCATCCGACCTGATGCTACTGATGATACTGATATGAGTCTACACATGGTTTAGTAAAAAAACAGACTATTACTGTTCCACTGTACTACCTACTACAACCACTGCCACTGCCACTAACTTTTTGAACTTCCTTTTCAATCAGGCAAACCTTCACAAGCCTGAACAAGGTCAGGAATTTAACTTCACCGCAATAATGAAGGTTCACTCGTCCAACCAGACGTTTGTTTTGCAGCTCATGGTTTGAAAAAACAAGAGACTATGTAGATTACTCCTGCAAAAGCAATGTTGTATTTTGTGTGACTGTTTTTCTTTCAGCTTTCAGCCCATCCATGTATTTCATATTTCATCATTCACATCGGCTTGCAGCAGCAGCAGCAGCTAACAGCGTCCAGCACTCAATTTCTTTACTTAAAGTTCCAGTTGAGTCAGACTCCACATCATTCAGTTATGTACCATGTGCTCCGCAGCGTGGCTGAAATTATTGCTACTGTTGAAACAAACTTATTAGTTACACTTTAATTAGAAACTGCTACAGATGTAATCAATCATCCAATCAACGTTAGCCGATCATAGCAGTAGTGGTGATCATGTGTGCTCCCATTCATGCATTAGCTGTAACTGCTTATCCCTCATCAGGGTCACGGTGGGGCTGGAGCCTATCCCAGCTGACTTTGGGCGAGACAAGTTGCCAGTTCATCACAGGGCATATAGAGACAAACAACCATTCACACTCAGATTCACACCTACGGCCAATTTAGAGTCACCAATTAACCTGTTACAGTCATGTCTTTGGACTGTGGGAGGAAGCCGGAGTACCCGGAGAGAACCCACGCAGACACGGGGAGAACATGTAAACTCCACACAGAAAGGCTCCAGCCGAGGTTCAAACCAGGAACCTTCTTGCTGTGATGTGACAGTGCTAACCATTGAACCACTGTGCTGGTGTATGCTCACATTAACTTATTTTAGATAAATAATATCTGAATAAAGATAAAGCCATACAACTTCAGGTTCACAAAAAAGGTGTTCAAACTGTCTCTTTGTTGGTTTTATCAAAACCAGGTTGCATTGTTACAAGGGGTGATTTAAAGAACCAGTAATCAGTATTTCAAAGAAGCTTTAAAAGGAAGAAAAAGATTATTATACATTTTAAAGAACTCTTTTCTGCATTCAGTTCCCCAAAGAAAACCTTAATCAGCAAAAGAAGGGTTCTCAAGGAGAAAAGGGTCTCAAAATGCCGAGAGAAGTTATCAGGTTATCTGTAGATGCATAAAAGTCCTTAAACTGCTCAACATTTGGACATTTTCATGGCTTCGAAATCTGAAAGTATGCAGTATCACTCAAAAATGATCTTTGACCAAAGCATCGCAGGTTCAACAACTGATAATTTCAAACATCATATGTTCAGACTGAAGTGACAAAGCCTTCCAGTAGTAACTATGATGGCAGCAAAGGAACACCCATAAGACACTGCTGTATATGTTTCTAACTGACAGTCAGTGGTGTTATATTATTCCCTAACCTTAAAGAATCTTAACCATGTGCTTATATGATAACAAAGGTCTCCTAACCATCACCAAGTATTGAACCCAAACCATGATCTTCCCCTGAACCTGAAGTCCAACTCATGCATAACCCTAATGACAGAACTGTGTGAACAAAACGCCTGGCATTTCTCTTTCAGTCAGCTTAACTATCGTATACCGAGGTATTGAGGGAGAAAACTGCGTAGGTCAGCTCATTTTGGCCTTAAAATTTCAAGACCTTGATGAGCAGCATTTTTCTGCCAAGGCCTACAGTACCTAGACACACATGCTGACAACATCACACCTCAGTATGCAGATGGCCGTGCAACAGGGGAGAGATGACTGCGTGACCAGTCACATTTGGTTTGCCATACTATAGATAGCTATAATGCATATTTATTTTCAAAGTGCGTCCCTGAAATATGGGGCATCACTGAAAATGCTGTGCGGCTCTTTCCAAGGTCAGGACAGAGAGTATCAATTACTCCGGCTGTGTCTGCTGACTCAGAACACAAACACAGACACAGAGTCTTGGTGAAAACACTGCTGCCTCTGGACCTAACCGAGGCATGCTGGGAGAATAAGTAGAACAAAACCCAAGAGGAAGAGAGTGTAGGTGGAGGAGACACAGATGCAGAATATTGAATATCTGAAAGCATCTATCAGTCTATAGGTCTGATCTTTTCTTCTCAGCACTTCAGGAATTGATCAGAATCAATTCAGTTTCTCAGTCTTATTCCCAAGACAGCAAAACAATAGCCACAAAAAGTCAAAATATTGTGTGTGTTCTGTGTGTGTGTGTGTGGATTCCAGATAAGGGTAACCCCCTGATGGACAGATGGTGAGAAAAGAGAGAAAGTTGGAAACTTGGCTTCTCTGCTGCAGCCTCCACCCTGTCTCCTGCTTGTCTGAGTCTGCTGGTTGCAGACTTGTGGAAAGAAGGGGGTCTGCCCAGCCTCACGTGTAGATGTAGTTTAGTGTAGCAGTTAATGTTTCTATGTTCATGACACAGTTTCATCTGGACACCAGCAGAGGTCAATAGAGGCCACCACTCAGTTTTACTCTCATTTTTCCTTTCTCCTTCTCTTTCCTTCACTTCACTCATCTGCTATTTTTTCTCTCTTCTCCTCTGTTTTTCCTTCCATCTCTTCCCCTCTTTTCTTAATCTTCATACAGTATCTCCTCCTCTTTACCCTCCCCTTTCCACTCTTCTTTTCCCCCTTTCCCACCTGTTCTCTTTTTTCCGTGTTCTGATTTTTTCCCTCTTCTTTACTCTTCAGTTCCTGTCTCCTCACCTCTTTTTTCCCCTCCTGTCCTCTAACCACTCCTCATCTTCATCTTTTTCCTCCCTCCTTCTTCTCCTCTCCTGCTCTTCTTAAAAATTTACTTCACATTTTAGATGCATAGCACATACCATTCAACTAAAGTAGGTTGATATGTTATCTGGTAAATATCAGCCTCATAGGCTGGATCCAAGTTATCATGTCTAGTTTAAAGCTTTGATCCGATCAGCTGAACGGTCCCTCAGCTAATGAAGAATTCATTACAACTTGTTTTTCTCTGTCAAACCCTCTGAAGAATTTAGAGGCAGCTTTGTATTTCTGTTCGGGAGAGCTAAGACCGACCACCACAGAAAATCAATGCATCCCTACATCACAAATTCTTCTGTACTGACAGCAGCACAGACCTGACCACAGAAAAACACTTCTCACCAAGAATCCACGCTGTAAGCATCAATAAATCATTAAAGCCCTTACCCAACATTCCTTTCTCTGCATTGGACAGACACAGATCTTTTTCTGCAGATGGTAGAACGAACGCCACCACAAAACATTCGACTCCATCTGCCATCAGAGCCAGGCCCAACACTATGAAGAGGGTCCACTGGAACTTTCCATGGCCACAGTCCTCCATGATGTCCTCGTATTGCTCGGATAACTCCTCCAGTTCAGAGACTGCACTGCCAGCTGCTCGAGTTTTAGCCCTGGGACACAGAAAGAGATGAAGTCATAAAGATGGTGAGAAATGTAGATGTGTTTCACAATGAGAACTTGTTCTTCCCAAGATTAAGATTAAAAGCCCTTAAAATGGAAGATAAGATGAATTTGTGTTAGGGAACAGATATCGCTGAAAATCTGATCTAACCATTGTGAAAAATCCCAGAGTCATGGTTATAAGAAAAGAAAGTGGAGTTAAATTCTACTGTTCTGCAGTGGAAGACTGATATATCTGCACTAGCTGTTTCATCTTTGTTTCCTTCAGTGTGACAGAGAGAAGATGAACAAAATCAGACTGTTAGACAAAGAATCAGACCACATTACAAAGCCACTTCTAATCAGGTGTAGCAACAAAGTAGTGGAAGACATAATTGTAGGTGCATGTACATTTTGTATTCTTTATTGACCATCATGTACTGTCAATCACCTGTCAATCATCGGCCAATCACCTCTTCCTATACTTTAAGCTTGTGTGCCTGTATAATGGTCACTTGTAATACCGTAAAAGACAATACATGTGTGTCTAGAAGTCTGTAGCCCCAGTGCATGCTGGGAACAAACCTGCACACAACAGGATCTTTTTTTAATGCTTCAGTTTTCATCATTATTTTTATCCACAACGAGTGATTAGTAGTGCAGTTTACAAGACTTTCACCACAACTTTTCAGTCTCTGTTCAGACTGATCTGACCTTGAAACCCACGCTCTGCCCATCAGCATGAGTCCGCACCTTGAAACATGTGAGCAAAGAGTAAGAGAAACCAGAGACAGGGGACATGATTTCATACTTAGTTGTTGTTTTCCTAGAACTTTCCAGAGCTGTCCCACCATCTTCAATTAACCCTTTTGCAGCTATGTGTAGTATCATCATTGTCTTTGTCTAATGCATTGTATAATATTTTAACCTTTCCAGTGTGAACACACACCTCAAAGCCTCTTTAGATTTAGTATATAGTGGAGGATTGGAAACTCAATTAGCAGAAACATACTTGAGATGCGTCATCAATCAGTGTGATCTTTAAGTGTTAGTGGAATTAAAGTGTGGCGTGATTTAAAAAGGCTGCACTGCATTACCTCATAATGTTAATGCAACAAACATGAATGCAGACTCGGTGTTCACTGTGATGGATTACACAAGTCAGCAGTCTGCATTATACAACAGTGAATAGAAGCCAATGCTGTCTGGACATATACTGTATATTCACATTTCTACACCGAGCCAGTGGTGAAGGAAGTATGGAGCTCTTTTACTTTAATCAACACTGTGTAACTTTTCTACCATTAACAGATTTTAAATCATGTTGCTGCTGCACTGACATTTGTACATCTGTTCTACAACTATGTCACTTTTTGCTTCAGGTACGATCACCCAGAAGAAGTATGTAACACTTCACAGTCACACACCACCAACTATTGACCAACTATATGACTGATTTTGGTGAAACTGGATCATATTTTATGGAGAAAATGTTTTCTGGTTTTCCCTCTGATGTCCTGACTGCTCCGCCTCAACTCTCTGTGATTTACAGAGTTTCCTGATGGACAGTGAAGTGCTGCCAAATGTGGTAGCTGTTAGCTAATGTTAGCTCAGTTTGATAGCTGGGCTGCCCGGACTGTGAGCTAAGAGCACTGGGGGAGTGTTAGTGTTTGTACCACAGGCGTTTCTGACTTCTGGCTTCTGACTCGCTTGTTTCTGATCACAAGTAATTTAATCAGAACAGATACACGTGTACAGCTGTCCATATTTACCACAGTGGGGTTGCACTCTGATACAGGGGACCAGTACAGTAAAAGTCCTGCACTGAAAATACTAAATCCTACTTTAGTAGAAGTACAAAAGTATCATCAGCAAAGAAATATATTCATATATAAGTATCAAGAGTTAAAAAATGTTCTCTTATGTAACTGATATAGTAACATTATTATATTATTAGCTCTATAAAACTGACATCAGTAACTGGCTGGAGCTACTTTGAGTTGGAGAAGGAACCTTCTTGCTGTGAGGTGACTTTTTTAGCATATGGACTAAAAATACAAAACCTCCATGGTCCTTGAAGATGAGGCATTAAAGGGGGTTTGTGACTAAGTGACTAAGTTGAGATCTGAAGGTTAAAGATCGTGACCTGTGGGGTCCAGCACAGTCAAATCAGGTTGGAGAGAGTGGAGAGAAACACCAACATGTTTGGCACAGCAGCTGCACTATACATCTGCTGTATGTGAAGGTTATGAAAATGTTGGTGTCTGAGAAAGTTGAGGTGGCTAAACATATGAGAGTGAGTGAAGTCTGCACACATACTGTTGCACATTTTTTACGGTATCTGGTACATTTGCACCACAAGAAGAACAAACATCCTGTGTCTCACCGTGCGGCTCTCTGTGCAGCCTTCACCTCATCAGGATGTGGTATGCCTTGATACTCTCCTTCGTACATCTGATCCTCTTCATCGTGTCCTTCGGTCACGTCACTTGCTGCGTCCTCTTCCTGAGGAGGGTAGTCAGTCTGGTAACCATATCCATCATGGCCACCGCCTTCTCCGTAAGTCCCATACCTGTCACCCCCTCCTTGGTGGTATACATTGTTTTGGTAGGGGTCAGCCATCTTGGCTTACTAGTTCTGACTGGTGTTAAATTTCAGAAAGAATGTTTGGGAAGTGTCACGGTCATAAGTTACAGTGACTGCGTTGCACTGGCCTTTAAAGTGAATACTGAATAATGGTTTTAACATCTAACATCAAAATAGTGATGTGTGTTCTGGGTTTGGTGGTTGTGGTGCTGGTAGTGGTTTCAGAGTCCTCAGATCTTGTCTTCAGTTTTCACTCCTGACAACAGAAAGACAAACAGAAAAGGGTCAGTTCATTCTCAAAAGAAAAAGCATAATTATGCGTACATGTCTCCCAGTTTTCCAGACATGAATTCATGAATGTTTTTAATGTGTTTCAATCATTGACCTCGACGTTGGACTGTTTTCACAGAGCCGTATATTATGTGTGCTCATGCTCATCAGAAGGAGAAAGAAAGTCTTCCCCACAACCATCTCATCATTGTGGAACCAAACAGATCAGTTCTGTCTTCAACACACACGCATGAACAATCTCGTTCAGTCAAATCAATGTCAGTTTGAAATGCTGTAATTCTTCCTGGATTTGTTCTCAGGCACGTGTACAGATCGAGTCAACAGACCAAGCACCTGCCATGGGTCAAATTTGACTGCTGCAGTGGTGTAGTGCAGGTACACACAGCTGTACTGAGTACACCCACTTATTTTTTTAAAATCCCCTCTGATGCACATCATTCAGTCGTGGTCTGTGAGTTGAACTTTGTGATGCTGAAAGTGTGACCTAGTTGTACAATTTTAATTGTTGGCTGCATGCAATAAGGAATACTTCACTTAAAATGTATTCGGAGCAACCATCTGTGGGTCAGTATTTATTGTTAAGTCTGCAACTCTTCTGTGGCTGATGTTGATTTCATAATGAAGTCAAACTGCACAATTTAAGAGACAATATGCAAATGAGGTGAGCTAAATGTAAGAGTAATCTGACATGTCACTGTTTATAATGCTAATAATAAGAAGAACAAGTTTATTTAGAATAGAACCTTTCACAGAGCAGGGTCACATGGTGCTTTACAAAGCAAAATATAACAATATTAAAGATGGAAGCAATAAAACATAAGCAACAACAGAACATGAAAACACTTCAGAGCAGGTGAGACAAAGTCCAGTTTCAATAAACAGGTGTTGAAGCTGAAGCAGAACGTAAGTCTACAGTGCGTGTTTTCAAAGACACGATCAACTTCACTTTTCCGTCGAGCACGAGGAACAATCAGTAAGGCCTGGTCAGAGATCTAAATGACCTCATGGTGATATAAAGGATGCATATCTGAGACCCTGCAGAGCTCTATATGTGACAACAAGAACCTTTATAACAGGCTGTTTATCCATTGCTGGACGAGCACCTTTAAAATGATGGCGCTGGAGTTGTTGAGGTGGAGCTCATTTAGAACTATTTTGTATCGGACTGGATTGTTTTGTCCAAACCTCAAAATTATTACAAATGCATCAAAGTATTCAAATCATTCAAAGGAAAAAGCAATTTTGACATGAAACATTTAACTTAATTACAATTGAATTTCCAATTCAATTAAATTGTCAATTAACCAACAACAATAACATTTGTACATTGAAAAAGGGACTATAAAGGACTAATTATGAATTGATCATTTTGTAGAAATCCATAGAGTTTTAAATCTTCATGAGTTGATGGGTATTAAAGTAAAACCTGCCTCATGCTACTGACCCACCTCATAACTCCTCTAACTGATCATTACTAAGCAGTGAATGAAGTACTTTTGGAGGAATTTATTAGGCAAATCACCTATATTACTGTTATCAACCTGTTGGACACGCAGCACACAGTGTGGTAGAAGGTGGGCACATTATCAACAAGCACAGAAAACAAAGAAAAGCCTGTGAGTGAAATGAGAGTCTAGAGCAGGGCTGTCCGAACTTCTTTTAAAGAGGGCCAGATTTGACAATGTGAAGATGCCCGGGGGCCAATACTAACATTTTAAAGATGAAAAACAGTAAAAGTTCCATACAAATGAACTGTTCTATAACAATTTTGTTTTCATTGTCACAATTATCTTTCTTTTTTTTTTTTAATGACAGTGTAACCAAATCTAAGCCAACCAGTCATGAACAGTTCTTCCTTTCTTTCACATCTGGAGTCAGATAACAGAATAAATTATATGGAACACGTAAAACTTGCATGAAGTTGATACAAATCTGAACCTCATGTTCATTTTAAACATGACTTATTATGAGTAATGCAAAGTCTGTTAACATTTAAACATGTAAACATGTCACTCTTGCTCTTGTCTTTAACAAAATCATTCAGAATTTTGTGTCACCATACAGATATATAACACCAGCAGTTACGTCCTAAAAGGTTCAAATGCTTCGTGTCATGTCAACCAAAAAAGCCAAATCTTCCAGTCATACAGTATCTGACAATCCTAGCAGCCCATAATAATATATTATAAAAACTAAGCTGCGGGCCACATGAAATTTGACCGCGGGCCATAATTGGCTCCCGGGCCGTACTTTGGACATCCCTGGTCTAGAGCCATGCTGCTTGGCTCTGTGAGGCTGTGTATTGGCACCGCAGCGCTTCGAGCTTAGTGCTAACCTCAGTGTGGTCACAATGACAATGCTAACATGCAAATTTTTGGCAGGTATGTTGTTTACCTTGTTCATCATAGCGTGTTAGCATCCTAAAAATTACTCATATCACTCAGTACTATTGCGACTGTTGTTCACACAAGGCCTCAACAGTCACAAAGACAAGGAGCACTAATGAACCAAGTGGAAACTATGGCCTGGTCAATGCACCTAAGCTATATACCGGGGTCTCCCATCAGTCATTCAGAATTGAAGAAATAAAACATCTTCACAGATTTACATTGCCCCAGATTTTACCCATCTCGAAGGAAGATGACCTGGATGACTGAAAAACCTCCACACATCACAAATGTCAACGTCCAGGTGGTGTTAATATCTGTTGCTGATAGCTACTGTAATAGTCGTTGAGATATTTCAATCTAAACCAAAATTTGTGGACAGACAGACAATCCAACATTGTTCCTGAAAAGATAAGACTGTGAATATGTTGAGAAAATAATGTATGAGTCATTTTTCTGCGTCTCTTCAGGTTCCTGATGAGAAGCTTTGCTGGTAGACGGACTCTATAGTTAAATCCAAACTGAACCTGAAATCCTGAGGTGTCACAGTGCAGTGTGCACGGCTCCCAGAAGAAAAGGAAAACATCATATCCTTCTGTACTGTGCTGCAGGTACCATGCAACAAAACAACCAAGAAGTGGATGCCCTTGACTGCACTTTGTGTTCGGTGCACGTTTAACCACAGAAATAGAGCCCAGTGTCAGTTTACTGTGAAAGCTAAGTATCATGTAGCCCATTAAGAGCTACACGTATCAGTGATCACTGAATTCAGCTCAACGCGGATTGCATGGATATCAAGAGGCTGACCAGTTCATAATGTCACACTTTGGGTAGTCTCTCCTCAGTATCGAGATTACCCTGATGACATCATTTGACATGATAACCGTTTTATTTCTCATATTCAGATGGTGCATTGCGCCTTAAATAATTCATATGTATGAAGATAATTTATAATTTAAGGCTCACTCACATCATGTCGCTCATCACATCCATCTATAATCAGACGTCTAATTTAAAATGCAGGCGACACTTCGCAGGTCCTGAGGGCTTCATGAGAGGACAAAGAAGTTTGAATTGATCTGTGATTTTTTTTATGAGACTATGTGAACTGCCAGTGTGTCTGATTTACACTGCAACGGAAACTGTAAAATAATTATTTTAATTGTAATAATAATTGATGCAACATGTGTGATGTGACAGAAGCACAAAGGTTTCTGTGGTTATTTCAACAGTCTGGTGCTTGTTGCACAAACTGTAAGCAGCGGATCTGTGTGACATTACTCTGATTAGAGATGCAGACAAAACTGACACGTGCTTCCTTTAAATTGATAAAGAGATGCACCAGAGGAAAGTTATAACGTCAGTGTAGGCTGCTAACTATGAGAGCGAGAGAACTCAACTTTATTTATTTATATAGCACCGTTCATACAGAATTGTAGCCCAAAGTGCTTCACAGAGCAGAGTAAAAACAGAAATAGACAACAACTAATAGTTCTTAAGGCAACAGAGCAGTTGCATGAAAACTAGAAATCAGAACAAAAGTAAAAAGCATAAAACTACAACAACGAAACAAATAAGAAGTAAATTAAAACCTAGAGGGTACAAAGCACAATTTAAGAACAGTTACAGTAAAAGTAGATAAGACCTGTACAGTAAATAAGCACCAGAGATAAAAGTAACAGGGAATGATCAGGACCTAAAAACTCAGCAGTGAATGGCGAGGCACCTTAGGTAAAAACCAGGCTAAAGTTTTTTTTTTAAATGTCTACAGAGGTGCAGTCCCTCAGATCCATAGGCAGGCTGTTCCAGAGAAGGGGGCCGCAGTAGCTAAAAGCAGCCTCACCATTCTTCTTTGTGGAGGTTCTGAGGACAACTAGGAGTCCAGATGCCGAGGATCTGAGGGACATACTTTTGTAGCATGTCAAAAAGGTAGGTTGGTGGTTACTACCGGGTAACCAGTGCAAGGCTTTTAAAATGGGGGTTATATGTGCCCTCTGTCTGGTCTTTGTCAGTACTCGGGCTGCAGAGTTCTGTATTAATTGTAGGCGTCCTAGTGTTTAGGAAGACCAGACAGAAGATGAATTCATTCATCTGTATTCTGCTGCACTAGCGCTTTTTTTATCTTTGATCACAAATCATAAAATTAAAGTGGAAAATGAAAAACATGAAGGGTTATGAATAGATTTTTATGTGATTTTAGAGAGTGTGTGTGTGCGCCCTCACCAAATAAACCAATATATTATAGAACACAAGTGCACTGAGCTGTTAGGGGTTAAAGTCTAGTGGCAGACCGTGCAAGACACGCCGGAAACACTGGACTGGCATCGCCACCTCGTCTACTGTGCCTCACGTCCCACTGGGATGCGCGGTGACCAAGACACCAAACCGGTGCAGTCAAGAGAATATCCTCAGTGCTCCCCAGGAAAAGTCCTGTTTGCTGGCGTGACACTGCACACTGAGCGCCACACTGACACGAAAATAGAGCCCTCAGTCTTCCTGTTCGTGTTGTCTTACAGGTGACTGGGTCGTGTCCACCATATGGATGCTTTTCTCAGCCAGGAAGGCAGTCAGTGCCGCTGCCAAGTTACACCCACAGCTCAGCTCCTGCCTGCAAGGCACATATTCTCTGTGCGTGCGTGGGGACAGACTCGGAATGAAAAATGGGCCTGGGTTGACTCAGCATGCCAGCCCAGTGCGCCCCATCGTACACCAGCGGTAAACCATGGATCATGACGTTGCATTGCAATTTTGAGATGCAGCGCAGTGCTGCAGGAATGGTTTTAATTGATCTCATTTCATTGTATAAAATGCTATGATAGCAAGGAGGTAGTTCTTAAGCAAAGATTCATCTTCATCATGTTGACAGCACTGCAGAGCACACACCCACCAGCCTCACAAGGCCTATGCACACAGCAGTGTGTTAAAAAACGCAGTGGTGAAAGCACATGAATCATGGAGACCTTCGACCCATGTTGTGTTCCCTGATGGTAGCTCTCCGACACCACGTCTCAGAGCCTCTGCGTCTCTTTCTGTCTGATTAATGCATACAGCATATCGACCAGGTGGTGGCCCGTGGACTTCCTGGAGGTGTGTGCTTCTAACATCCTGCCTTTAATTATTCCTGGTCTCTACCCCAGAACATGATTTTGATAGAGGCACATGATCAGGGGAAGATTCATGTTAGCCCATAGTATAATTTACTGGATCCAAGCTTCTACTCTGATATACATTTCTACCTTTTATGAACACTGTTTCACTTTACTTAATCCTTAAGGCCAGTATACAGATTACAGCTATATCTTGTAAGTAATCATCAAAGTGAGGCTGTATGCAAAATATTTATAGAAGGGTCAATTAACGAACAAAGAGAGATTTTGGGAAATATGCTTGTTTCCTTTCTTGTTTAGAACTTAAAGAAGGTTAGTATTAGTCTCATGCCTGTGTGTAAAGTGCTGAGCTGGAGCCAGGAGGTGATTAGCTTAGCATTAGGTCCAAAATCAGGAAGATAGAGCTATCCTTCTTCTGCTGATATTCATATAAAAATAAGGACGTTACACAATGTTCAGGGCTGTTTGCAATAAATCAGTGGTATCAGAAACTGATGCTACTGTTGTCCAAGTTCTAGACACCTCTTAATGTTAGCTTGTGAGATATTAGTTATGTGATGTGAGGGTTGGACGTGTGGTGGTTGGATCACTCTTTCACTCTCTAAGAACAAACAGCAGGATGGAGACAGATAACTTTCTTTGATTCCACACTCAACAACTTCACTTCCTTGTTGGGACTTCTTACATGACTGAACTAACCAACCAGAAGCTAGGACTTGACTGAGGTAAATGTGAGGGAATCAGAGAGGCAGATTCAACAGAATATCCTGACTGTCCTAAAGATGCAGTTGTAAATATTTGAACATGTAAGTGTGTAAATAATAAATGTGTAACATAAATATGTCAATAGTTAACTGTGTAACCATTGCAAATGCATTTTTAGCAAATTAACTTAACTTCTGAGCCTTACAGCTGTCAAATATGAATTAACTTCACTTCTAAACCTTACAGTTATTGAGGATGGCTGCCATCATAGAACTAAATCCCAAATCAACATTCTGAAAAAGAATCAATGAACTCTAACATTTAAGATAATAAAATCAAATACATCTATTTGATTATATCTATTCATATCCCAACATTAGCCTTAATATGCCAACTGCATCTTCTCTACATCTGAAGTTGATAATATTGTGTGTTTTAGGGATTTCAGAGATTCATGTATGTCAGCAAAGATGCGCTGTACAAGAGAAGGTCCAGAAAGTTCTTCAGTTTTAGTTCAGATCATCTGTGGGGATGACAATGAAATGATTCTTCAGTGGGGCGTCTCTGGTCTCAGTTAATGTCTTAATGTAATTTTCTTTATCGCCTTCAGACAAGTCACAGTTCACTGTTTCCACAATGTAGACAGAAGTTAGTGTTTGCATGTTGTTAGGCCTCACATCCCAAACACACCTCTATAGGTCAAATACTGGTTTGTGCTTCACAAGGTGTCAGTATGCTTCAACCTATCAGCAATTCTGTACATATAGAAAGTGGAAATGATAATTGATGCTTAAGTTCGTGTTCAAATGTTCAAATAATTTTGAAATTAATTGAAAAGTACCTGTAACCACTTATCCCCATCGGGGTCACAGTGGGGCTGCAGCCTATTACCAGGTACACCGGGACAAGTCACCAGTTCATCAAAGGCCATGCAAAACATGCAAACTCCACACAGAAAGACGGGGTTTGAACCAGGAACCTTCTTTGTGAGGCGACAGTGCTAACCACTGTTCCACCGTGCTGCCCAGAATATTATTATTTGTCAAATATAGGTTGTGATGTGGCGATTGATAGGCTATTTGTGTGTGTGTGTGTGTGTGTGTGTGTGTGTGTGTGTGTGTGTGTGTGTGTGTGTGTGTGTGTGTGTGTGTGTGTGGCTGTGTTTTGAGGTTCACAGAGGAACAAAGCAGGATCTGAACTGCTAGAGTAGTTGAGAAGTAGAAAAAATGTTTGCTAACCAGACCTCAATGTTTTTTTGGTATATCTTACATTAGTTCAAATTTTTGTCTTTTTCAGTCCACAAACAGGAAAACATGTTTAAAGGTCTGCTGTAGAACGGGCAAAAACTTTCATGTTCTCAATTTGTATGTTTCTAAAATAAATCATATTGAATGTTGTAGCTGCATGAATAAACTGTGCCCAAGTTCGTATGAAACAGGAAGCAGGGTTCTGTTTACTTCTCCATTTTTACGTGATTTCTGTAAAAGCAGGCAGATAGGGAAGGACTTGATGATGACTTGATGATTCATGATTATTGATTGCCGCTTAAGATAGCCAATAGCGAAAGTGCACTACATCACCACTGCTTTGCACAGCAGCAAGCGCTAGGAGCTTCAAGTGAACATGGCCAAACCTGAGACCAAACACAACCTTTGAAACCAGGAGTGGCAGTCTGACAGGGAATGCAGTGGTCTACTTAGGTGGTTTTCTTGGCAGGTTGGCTCCTGGCATCCCTGAGCTGAGTCAGTTTGGTTAGCTACTCGACTGTTAGTTTTGTCTCAGAGGCTGCGCTTGAACCCACTTCTGCTGCTGCTAACAGCAGATTAGCAGCAGTTAATTAGCAGTATGATACTTCTTACTAATTATTAGGCTAAAGCTGTCTGTCCATCAGGAAACAGAGAGTTGAAGCTGCAAAATATATAAATATTTATATGACCCAGTTTGATCAAAATCACTGAATAAAGTTCTAAAGTTGTGCTTTTGTACAGTAATCAGTGAGGCCCGGCCATAGATGACTGTAGCAGCCCTCACAATCACTCATAGACTGGAGCAAACAGGAAGTACTCTGCTCCGGCGGTGTCAGAAGAGAGACAGCGTTCGATTTGATGAAAAATGTGTACATGCCCCCGAGTGCAGGATGACATCATCAACAACTTTTTATGGTTTATCAGGAAATGACAAACTCTAAAATACCATGAAGAATACCTGAACATACTGAAAACGCTTTGTGTCAGTGTTGGACAGACACTGGAGGACAGAGGACAGATGGAAGAAAGACTTTTTTGCTGTGAGCTGTCTGAACCAGTTCAAGCTCGATTCAGCGGTGCTCCTGGCTCCTCTGTTCTGTCCAAATTGCGTCTGGGTTCCATTACACTCGCTTGCTCATCTAGTCGTCTTTCCATTTGTCTTTGCTCTCCTCTCCTCTAAGCCTCTCGCCGGCCATAATAGAATCCATTTCCATAAAATGACCGTCTCTTTCTCTTTGAGCGACTGATCCTGCTGTGCGGTCAAGTGCTCGCTTTCTTGCTCTCTTCCTCGTCCTGACACACACAAACTGTGGGAACTGAGTTATGAGCATTACAAATCGATTTGATTTAATCTATTTACAGTATGAAGCTTACTCAACTGAACTTTCTACAGTGTTGTCAACAAATCACATGAAAAGACCTAAACCAACAATCTCTCAGTACTTTCTCACTTCTCTGTCCTGTCTGTGGCACTCAGTCTCAAGTCCATCGGCTACTACTAAAGACCTAAATCTTTAAAATATGGTTGAAGGGGGGGCAGCACGGCACAGGTGGTCATACCCAGGCAGGTGTCTCTCATCTGTGTGCGCTGTTACCAACACACGTAAACTCAGATCTGACTATATGTACTCCCTGTCGTAGCTACAAGCTGCTGTTGCAGGTGTGTTGAGGCTGGGGGTTGGGCTCTGTGCTCTCTTGGCAGGAGATGGGTGTGGTTTGCTGGGTGGCTGAGGAGCTGAGGAGCTGGCTGTGCACACCTGAGACTCATCGTCATCATCCGGAGCTGTACTTAAAGACTGGTCTCCTGTGTCTTCGCTGCCAGATTGTCACCACTACGTGGTAGATCGGCCTGTTTACCTTTGTGAACTTCTACCTGAGATTTCCAGTCTTTCTTACCTGTGTTCTCTGCCCTCAGGATCCAGCTCAAGAACTGCCAAGTCTCCCTGCCACCGCACCCTTCAGCTTCGCCTTCCCTGCCACGCTTTCCCCCTCCTTCGTTCCCTGCTCCAACCCCCCCGTGCTTGCCTGCCTCCCCAACCTTTCCTACGGCCGGAGACGTCCCCTCACCCCTCAGTTCCTATTAAACTACAGTTTTGCTCCATCTCCCTCAGTTGTTTTGTCTGCATTTTGGGTCCAGCACCACCGCCACACAACAGCGTGGCTGCCTTATCACTGACAAGTCATTCTCAGTGAGTTCATCCAGCTTATGAAACACAGATCAAACTGTCGAACTGACCAGTGCTGATCAAAATGATGTTTTCTGAAAACGGCTCTTTTGTTTAGCTGTAATATGAGAAAGTGTGTGACTAGGCAGATCACCATTTTTTTACTATTGAAAACAACTCCCTAACCCAAGCTCCAAAAAAACAAGATGGCAACAAAGAAGGTTGTAGAACTGTAGATACAGTCAGTAAAAACTGATCGCTCATATTATTTTTCACATGATCACATTAATAATGCAATAAATGCTTAAAGCCTCAATGAGGCTCTTGCCTGAAATGAGTCCTAACATCACTGCAGGACTGTTCTTGTTTGCCCAGTTGATGTGATGTATTTTCCAGTACCTGTACAAACTGGGACAGCCACAGATGGTGGATGAATTAGGAGTGCAGAAACATTTGGCCACAAACATGCCAAATAACTCACTAAATGAGATTTATGAGAGAGCAGCAGAGGCTTTGATTCCAACAGTATTAAATGACTTGAACCTGCGATGCACTGCTGTTGTTTGATAGCAGGCCATAGCTGCAGGACCACACGTTATATGTGTACTTAATTCAATCATGTACCACTTGAAAGGACAGACGCCACACTGAAGGATTTTCCACTTTGTTTATCAGCCATCATTCGTTTCTAAAACAGATTACTGTGATGAATAATGAAGTGCCCTGGTTGTGTGGTTTCTTCTGCCTCTTAGCCTCTTGATGAAGGCAGACCATTACTCCATTTGGCTAATAGCAGTACACCATTAGTGGTTGGGGTGATGGCCACTGGATTTATTACTCCACTTTGTTCTGCACAATTCTGTTTATGTCCCACTGCTTTGTTCAACTGTTTGTTAAGCTTCACTCTGTCCTGTCCTATTTGCTCAGGTGGATCCAGCCTCATTCAGTGTCTCTCTTTCTTTCTGGACTATTGTGTCTGGATAAAGATCATCGTCATAACATTACAAATTTCTCATTTACAGTTCATAATGGGACATTGTGGACAATAATTGGATATTACATGGGCTGTTAATCTATGTCATCCCTCCAGTTCTCACCTCCTTCACTGGCTTCCAATAAAACAAAAATTGTATTAATCACACACGAGGCCTTGTATGGCCTGTTCCCTGTGAATATAACAGAGCTATTGACCCACTGTTCCAACACTCAGCTACTTTGATCGACTGATCAATGCCTCCTAACTGTTCCTGGAACATATTTTGAATCCAGAGGTGACTGTGCTTTATTAGTTGCAGGTCCTAAACTTTGGAACTGTCCTCCTCTTATCAGATCTGCTGAATGTGTGATTTGTGTTAATAGACTGCTGATTAGTTTCTGTAGAAACTCTCTCTGTTTGCCTTTAATAGTTCCAATCGTATTTTATCCTTTTTAATCAGTATTTTATCTAAATATTATAATTATCATGGAATTATTATTTTGAATTAACCATATATACTGTTTGGTGAGGGCCAAGACCAAGCACTACTACTACCCAATCGAGCAAGTAATTCTAATTTTAGCTTTGCTCAAACAACAGGAACTTGAGCCAGCTTAATAAATCATGCAGTCTGTATAACCAATGAAAATCTTTGTATTCCGTTTTAAACCATATATAATTTACAACTTGCATTTCAGCACACATGGAAACCCCTTCAGCTCAGAGGAGAGAGAGAAGACAGCACCCTTTACAGGAAACCTTGTTAAATAAAGGAAGCTTATTATTTCTTTCTGAAATGTTAGAAATGTTCATCTCTGCCCGTGAAAAGAGGGAGCAGAATTAGAGGTGTTAGTATAGCAGCACTAGACAGAGGGATGCCTAGAATGAGGGCGATACCTCCCTCTGCTGTGTCACTCTTACACACACAGACCTTTCTAACACAGACTGGTGTTATTAGGCCCCCCACAAGAGAGACTGATGTGCCATTGCATTGTGTAAATCCTTGAACAAATGTGACAACCTAGCAGCAGGGCAGGAGGCTTACTAATTCAAGCCCACAAGGCATACAAGGCAGTATATGGGATCGGCGGTTCGACCCCCGGCTCCTCCAGTCTGCATGTCGAAGTGTCCTCGGGCAAGATACTGAACCCCAAATTTTTCTTCCGTCTGCTGCAGCGGGTGGTTACACCTGCAGTCCAGTGAGATGCTGTTACCGACACACGTAAACTTCAGATCTTTTTCAAAATAAATCCACTTCCTCTTCGTCTCTTTGTGTTTGTGAAGTTTAAGTAAAGCTGGAGCTAGTCGGCTACATGGTGTCACTGTAACTTACGTGCAAAAGATGCAATTTTTAAAAAGCCTCAGTAACTTGAAATTGGACACACATGTCCAGCTCTGTGTGCTCTACAAAAAACCTCCTGGATCAACAGTCTACCATGATGGATTTTTGCTAATTTGTATTAGCTGAAAAATAGTAATCTGTATAGAATTAGTTTGGATGTTGACTGTATCATCACAAAAGATCCACTCATTGCTGCTCGCAGCTTTAATTTTGGCTGATCGAGCTGCCTCCATCTGAGGAGCGCCCAAAGGTTTGATTGAATCGATTTCTGTATCTGCTATTGCAATGTGGTGTCTGTCTATGGGAGTGCATCCAAGCTGACTCATCTTTTCTTTTATTTAAAGGTTCTTTTATTGTTGTTTTGAAATTTATTGTGGACTATCCTAGTAACAACCAATAACAAGCACAGAAACAGACAGCAATCCAGAATAAGATAGAAGTCTGAAATCCCATATGACTGTGCAGTGGTAAATGATTTGATTGACAGCTGAATGTTGATGAGTGATGATTCAGCAATAGATTGTGTGTTTTGTGATTGACAGCTGGCCAACAGGAAATTAAAATCTAGACAGGCCGAGTTAGTCTGTCCCCCATCGGCCCATCTCTGTCACATGACTGACCTACCTTTATCAGCCTGTATTGACCGTCTCTCTCCAAGTAAAGCACATAAATAATCTGATAGCAGAGTCTACCAGCTGTCTGCGTCTTTCAGTCAGTAAAGTTTTTAAAGCCTTAATGCCTTTTCTTCTCCCTCTGAATGCTGAGAATGCTAAAGTCCATTTACAGACTACATGAAAATATGATAATGAATCAGCAATATTTCTTATCACTGATTGGTTGTGCTTTTAAAAAACATGGTAACTCAGAACCATCTCCAAAATCAGACACCTGTCACCCGCTGATCTACAAAGAGTCATTCATGCACTAATGTCATCCAGGCTGGACTTCTGTAACTCACTCAACCACAGTATTTCTCAGACAAACCATTTCCTGTTAACTCATTCAAAATGCTGCAGCCCAGTTTCTACCAGGGTCCAAGAAACGAGACCACATCACGCTCTATGTGTCTGTCTTTGTGAAGCACTTTGGTGCAGATGTTAGAAGTCTTTGAATTGCAAAGGAGAAGAGTCTGGAAGAAAATAACTAAAGAGTTGGGTCCTCAGTTAGGTAAAACGGTAAGTTTAGAGATCCTCTCACTAACGAATACAAACATACCCCACACATGGACCGTGTTAGCTATCTTAATCAATGTCTACAGTCTCTTAATTTGCTGCTTGAGACAGATTAGGTTAAATTTTGTTGCCACCTCACCAAATAAAACAGCATACAATATGAAATGCTTTAAATTTCAACTGAGCAGTGTGGTATGAACTTTCACTGTTCCTTCTTGATCTTACACTGTTTTTTCTTGAACCTATTCCCTTTGTGTCTCTCTGTGTGAGACAGATAATTAGTGGTACAGGAGGCATGTCTGGAACAGATGTTGGGTCAGATCGGGATCTGATGGTTGACTGATTTCATACTTACTTAGTGATTACACACAAGCACACGCATGCCCTAAAATAAGAATATGCCTAATATCCCCAGCAGCAGAGATTATGTCATCTGAGCTACATAGGCTGTGGTGCACATGGAAATACAGAAGACCTCAACAAAAGAGCAAAAGTTCTCCTGAACTTCTAAAAAACATGACCACACTGGAGGTATAGAATGGTCAAGACCATTGTTATTCTCCATTCAAGGAGGGTAACGTTGATAAATCTCACATAATTCAGAAAGTCAGATTACACTGCCATCGTCTGCATACTAGAATATAAACAAAGGATGGTACATGAAGTGTGCTCATTGCAGCAGTTAGAATTGTGACTTTACATTTTCATGAAAGTCATGCTCGTCATATTGAAGAATGTGACTGTTCTTTAATGGTTTTCAAACTGAGTGAGCATGTTGTTGAGATGAAGTAGAGAGAAACTCTCAAAGGCGTAAAAGTCAGACAGCTGTGACCAGCAGCTCCATGTTGACTAAAGCTCACTGACTCCAGATGCTGACAGCTATGGCTGTATCATCAGAGAGCGTGAGCACTGACTGCTTCTCTGTTTACTACATTCAGAACTGATTCATTGCCCAAATACATAGATTGTTAACAGACATACCAATGTTAAATCTAACAATAAGCTGACCAAGGAGGTGTTCTTACCTACAAAGAGCTTTGTGTTTTGCCTTATATAGCTGCCTTTTTTTACAGTATCATCAAGTATCGACATCCCCAGAACCAGTACATTTTCAACTAACTGTGTCATCCAATAAAGACTTCTATACACTACTAAAACAAAACAAAAAAACAAAGCTTGGATTTTCACTTATTTTATTGAAAATAGCACCGCAAACCATAATATTGAAACAAAATACAAAAATTGTAAACATCTGTTTCGATTGTGCTCGAAGTGATTTGAAGCTTCTTGTGTTTAGGCCCATTCTTTTAGGGGCAAACATGACATGCATCATGGCAGTTCTCGTCCACAATCACACACAGGGGAACATGGCATGCCTTACACACCACAACACATCACAGTCATTATTCCTCCTGGTCCTGGAGGCGATATTTGGAGACAGCCTTCCTCTTCTTCTCCTTCTTCGCCACCTCTTTCCTGGCAGTCCACCTTATAACATATGAATATAAATAAATAAAAATACTACTTCACTGGGCCTGACCCATTCAAACATGTCTGTCTTTGTTCCCCCTCACTAATGCAGACTTCTTGAAATGACTAAAATAGTTTGGTTTATGTTACATCCTGTAGATTTACTTCACCGTGCTATAATGATCAGTACTCTTACAGGAAAACACACACAGTGTTAACATTATAGATACTATACGTCCATCTAGATAGCTAGCTATAGTAAATGGTGTTCTAGCTCACAAAAACAATACACCTGTAATCCAGAATCACATTTCCTGCTCTGTAGCCTACATAGTCCATCATAATTTGAAACAAAGCGTTTACTTACTTGTCCTCATAAGGATCTCCAAAATTCCTCGTCCTCAGGACTCAGGCACAATTGTCTGCATTTTCCACAACATCTTCCTCTGATGTTGTAAATTGTCATATTACTGAAAGTTTTTGTGTCTGGTGTCCTTTCATTTTGTTTGGCTTCATGCTGTGATTAGCTTGTTGCCACAGTCTCGTAGCTAGTGGTGTATGAATTGCGATTCATCTGAATCATTCACCCGGATGCTCTTACTGACCCGGGATTAACGAGTCTGTAGTCTTTATTATCCCGGATCCTTACCGAACTACACCTGCCTAACACTGGGCCACATATACAAATTAAAACCATAAGTTGTCTCATTCACCAGTCTCCTTTTGACCTTTAACATACCCCAGTCCATCTGCCCAAAAAGCTGCCAGACATCCCACTATTTTACCTATGCTAGGCTAATATAGCCTAATGAAAACAGTATTTTGTCAATTTTTGATTTTGAAAATTGTCAATTATTATGACAAAAATTGGCGGACCCCCTACAGCACCTTTGCGGAACCCCTAGGGGTTGTGGACCCCTGGTTGAAGACCCCTGCTATACAATCTCGCCCACCACTGGATTGAAATGAACCCCATAAACTCTGAAATGACTCTCTTCCATTTTATTTTGAAAGTAACAAACTTCTGTATAAATGATCCAGTGGGTGTATCAATATGATATGATGTGTGAGTCACTTTATTTCAGAAACTAGAAAAGTATGCACCACCACGTTGTACCATTTCAATTCTGCAAGTAAAGAGATTAAATCCAAGTGATGATCTATCAGGTTTATCTGCTCTGTAGTAGCATGGTGGCCTCCCACTGTAGATATAAAAGCTCATTCTGAGGTCACAAGAACACAACAGTTCTTATTTATTAATGAAAGTGTACTTATGAATATTAAATACCATTTCCTAAATGTTACACTGTGGACCTTTAAAGCAAGCAAAGCCTTCTTATAGTGACTTATAACCAGAGTGTAATGTATTATATCTGCCTATCAGGAATTTAATTACTGAAAGCACCCAGTGACCACTTAGAGGAACTTCTAATGACTTTATAATGCATTGTGTTGTGATTATTGTCATAATAAAGCATTATGAATATAATGGGGTCAGATAGTGTCTGTCAAATTCCATTCCCCAAACTCAGTCCAAACATTACAGAGTGAGGAAACACGTTTTTAAATTATATTCCACTGTGTGTGAACTGAGAGACTACAGAGTGAAGGCCACAGATAATGCTCTTCTCCTAATGGGATTGGAGCTTATTGTACTTTAACAGAGAGGCTACACCTCTTATTTGGCAGCCAGTCTGTTTTCATGACAACCTTTTCAACCTATTGATTCTGGAGAGAAACTAATATGATAAAGCGTGTCAGCAGAAAGACAAAAACAGGCCTGCTCAGAGCCGCGATGGATGTGAGAAGAGGAATCTGGAGAAAAAGCTTCACAGTCAGCCCAGTCATTTAGACAAGATTAATAATGCATCACGTTCCTATCTACAGCAGGAAGAGACCTCATAATCACACACACAGCTTGTCAGACACACACACACACTCACACACTTTAGGTACAGTGCAGTCTACTGTATCAAATCAGAGCAGAAAGTAAGCTGCACTCTGCTATAGCAGCATCATCAAATATGAGCTACTGGATCAGCTGGTTTTAAGACACCATGCCAGTGTTTTTCCATGTTTACCTCATGTCCTCTATTTTACACTTTGAAGTTTAAATGTCTTTCCTTGTTGTACATTCATTTCACTGCCAGGTGAAATTCAGTTTACTGGGACTCGACACTTCCCTGAGGTTGTGTTATTGATGTATGTAAATACATTGGCATGCAACGACCATGTCACTTTGGCAAATGTAAATGCAGACTTGGTAGAAGTTTTTTTTAAAGTTTTTTTATATTGCATATAAATGAAGGAAAACCAGTCAATGCCCAGTAACAAGAAAAACATAAGCAAATCTACAACATGTGCTTTAATAGTCTGCAATAATGTGAAGTGTACTGAAGAAAACTAGGTTAGGTACCAATTTTCTTCCCTTACAAGCAAAATGACAGCAGCCATCTTTGATTTAAAAGCAGCTATGCTAGCAGCTCTGTGAAGCTGCACCGTTCTGTAGCTAAATGCTAATCTCAGCGTCCTATAATGCTAACAATGACAATATTTACATGTTAATGCTCTCTTTTTCAGGAACACCTGCAGTACATTGACACCTGGAAGCTGTCCAGCACAACCACAGTCTGATGTACTGGCCATAGAGCAGCTCCACTGGAGCAGTTGGGGTTAAGAACCTTGTTCAAGGGCACCTCAGGGGAGGTAATGATGGAGGGGCAAAAGCTTTGCTTTTTACTTTCCCCTCACAGATCTATCTGGGGGATTGAAATGGCAACTTTTCAGTCACAAGCTGGCTTCTCCCTCACTTACCAAAGTCACTAGGACACACATTTGTGCCAGTCTTGTACTTGTAAACATTATTCTGAACCAAAATGGTGGACCAAGTGCCGACAGATATCTTCATCCCCAGAACCCCATATGGGGTCATTTCGGATGGTGACACACTTTGGACAAAGTTCTGATGTTTGAGGTCAATCGACACATGATCCTCTCTTCTGTACATCATTCTAAAACATTTAGATTTGTTCCTTTTTGCGTAGCAAAATGAGGAGGCGCTTGGGGCATGTCTACAACGCTGACAGATGTGCACTTTCTCTGACTCTGCACTCATTACTAAACAAGAAGCTTTGCCACAGCTCAGCTGAGGAAGACGGTAAAGACCCAGAGAGCACAGCCCGGCTTGTTCCTCTGCTGATGTTAAGTCCACATTAGACAGCAAATGAGTAAACGGTAACAGAACACAACTCCGTAACCCGTCGTACAGATTCTCAGGCTGTTACAAAGAGTCTACATATTGCGAGAAAAAGAAAGTAACATGAGATGTGTGTGCATTGATTACATAATGCTGTTGGCAAGCAATCCCAATAGGAGCTTTCCTGCTTCCTGCTTGGTATCAATAGATTCATGTCCCCATTTACTTTGTACCTTGTTAGTGTTTTTTCTCAGTCTGTGTAGGCACAGCTGCTGATGCCTGCGCTCTTAACAGCAGATTATTTATTCCATTCAGTCTGGAACTTTACAACAAGACAACAAATACATCCACATGATAATACTGTATATAATACGTTGACTTATTTAAGCCAGAGAACAAAAGAAAAACTACACAATCATGTTGAATATCTGATCATGTTCTAAAATCTTAAAATAAATAAAATCTCAATAACTCCATTATTCTAACAATATTTTAGTAAAGATGCACAGCTTTTGGAATCAAGTGAAATACGACACAAACAAGTCAACTGCATTGAAAATCACTTCTCTTACCAAAAGAGGGTCAGACAGAAGTTTACATCCAGACGATGGTGTCCCGACCTCACGACAAACCTCTCTAAAAATTCATTCGCAGCTTTAAAATTCTCGTCTGAAGTTTCTACACTGTGTATGTAAAGAGCATCAACACACAGAGGCAGGACTGAGGGATTAGAACAGGAAAGGATAGTGCCAGCCTCTCTCTCTCTCTCTCTGTTTCCCTCCCTCTCTCTCTGCAGCACTCCTCCTCTGTGCTGCCACCCACCCACCACATGCACAATGGTACAGTCCACCTCTGTACTGCGGTACATGTAAAGAGCGTGCCATTTGGCTGACTGGTGGGGAGAGAAGGGGGTTTGCAGGGGTGGGGTGGGGGGCGTGGGCGTGGAGGGGGGAATTGAAAGAGACATATGGATGGCCAGTGGGAGGGGGATGGATGGATGGAAGGAGGCAGGAAGGGAGGGGTAGATGAGGAGGTGGGGTAGGGGAGTGACAGATGTGTTGACTTAGAGAGCAGAGATGCTTGATGAGAGGCTGTCTATGATGGAAAAGTCGTGCAGCGTTACACAGACACTGTTTCATGTTGACCCTTTGTCTGCAGGTGTCAGGTTTTTTTTTTAGATTGTTCATCTTTACCTCTCACCACTTTCCTTCTTTCTCTATTCAGCGACTACAGCAATGCAATATTTATGTACTGATGCATCATGATTAACTGATGAGAGAGAAAAGCAAAGAGAGGAGATGAAAGACGGAACGCTGCTTTCTCCTCATCAGCAGCTCCTATGTGTCATCAATTTTGGGCAGATTTACACAAAAAGATGGATTTTTATGGGCTTATTGAGAAAGTGAAATATGATTTATTACATAAAAGGTTGAAAATTCTTTATTTGATTTTAATATATGACTTTGATTTTAATTCATGTTTTTCTGGCCAACAAAGCAAAAAAATCAAAAAATGCATATGTTAATTTCAGTTCAATTTTATTTATATAGCACCAAATCATAACAGAAGTTATCTCATGACACTTCCCATACACTATATGGACAAAAGTATTCAGACGCCTGACCATTATACCCACAGGGACATTGTATTCAAATACATATACTTTAATATGGAGTTGGTCCCCCTTTAACAGCTAGAACAGCTTCCACTCTTCTTGTTTCTGTGGGAATTTGTGCCCATTCATTCTGTAGAGCATTTATGAGGTCAGGCACTGATGTTGGACGAGAAGGCCTGGCTCGCAATCTCGGTTCCAGTTCATCCCAAAGGTGTTCGATGGGGTTGAGGTCAGGGCTCTGTGCGGGGCCAGTCAAGTTCTTCCACACCGAACTCATCAAACCATGTCTTTATGGACCTTATCCTATCACAGTACCAGTATTTTGCATCACAAACGTATGGCTAAGTGCTTGACTTTATGCACCTCTGGCATCTGATTGAAACACCTGAATTCAATAATTAACAGGTGTGGCCAAATACTTTTGTCCAGGTTGAGCAGGTTGAGATCGTACTCTTATTATTTACAAAGAGCCAACATTTCCCACCAGGAGCAAGCACGTGGCGACAGCAGCAAGTAAAAACTTCGGAAAGGAAAGAGACAGAGGGTCTGGTCGAATAGTCAAATTTGCTTAGGAACTTTCCTAACTGAGTGAAATGACCCAGAAGTATTAGCGTAGCCGCCATGATAAGAACTGTTTGAATTCTCAAACTGTTAAGGAAAGGAGGTTCAGTGCTTCCTTTATTATCTCCTTTAGCATAGGATACATCCTTTACGAAAGGAAAGGAGGTAATGCCGTCCCACAATTCCTTGCAGCAGCAACAAAAAATCGATGCACCGTTCAGTCATTCACAACCAGAAAACATTAATGTATTTAAACAGTGTGATGCAGACTGCAGCAGAGAGAGCAGAGAGAGCGTGTGAATATGAACATACGTGTTGACGTGATATAAAACTTTGATCATGAAGTGTGTTCTGTTGTTGACTGTGGAGCTGCGTTCACACACAGAGTAAAAACTGTTTGTAACTGTGACATCCAGCGTCCTGCAGATCATCATGAAGTTACCGTTGCTGATTAATCATATATCTTTGCCATAACTTGCTAATATGTTTCTATATGAGTGGACAGGAGGGTGAGCGACCATACCAGCTAACAAACACTTCATCTGACTTCTGTGACAGGTGGACAATATTCATTTATTATTTGAATTCTGACGTTGATGATGAAGTCACATTTTTCACCGGGTTGTCCACGTTTATATTTCCTGCATGAAACAACACGGTCAGAGCGCACGGGGAGTATCTAGTAAGTATCTCAGATGAGCGTCTTGTAGTCCATCTTCTGAACTTTGTAGTTTTACCACAGATCACGTCAATAACATTCACCATCGCATGATGACGTAGTCTAGTGTAAGAGCACCGCAGTCGTCTTCTCCTAACTCCTTATGAATTCTCCTTCACATCTTTCCTTGACCTTGTGACGTTTTCCATCGAGGTCAAGGAAAAGTGGTTAGGAAAGGACTTAGGAGCTAATTTTTTTGACTATCCACCCGTACCCAAGATCTTTGAGCAGAACAGAGCAAAATAAAGATTGTGAAGGTGTCACTTTGGGTTCTGGGTAATTGTGACGGCATTTCTCTCATTTTCTAAAAGAAAATTTAGATTTGTCTGTTAGAATGTGAATTATTCTGAAATCAAACTAATTTGGTAAGATATGGTGGATATGTAGCAGGCCAAACAATGCTGCAGTAAATTACAAAGGGGAAAAATGACAATAAAATAAGTTATCAGAAGAAGGTGGATGCACTATTTTCCCTGGGACTTGTGAGCTCATTCATTTGTCTGCATGAATCTTATTAAGTGCCTCTACTTTCTGTTGAAATATATATGTAAGAGGTGACCGTAACTCAGTCAGTAGGGACTTGGCTTGGGAACCGTAGGGTGGCCAGTTTAAGACCACAGTATGGAGCGTGGGCCCTCCTTTCACCTCCTGAGCACTGCAGGGGTGCCCTGAAGCTAGGTACCAAACCCCTAACTGCACCCAGAGCACCATCACTCCACCATCTGTCCACATTTGCATGTCTATGAGCCCTTTGTGTAGGTGTATTTTGGGCGAAAAAGTATTTGAGGGATCATTTAAGTAAATCTTCTACTTCAGTTATCAAATCTTTGACAAAGATTTTACCACCAAATCTGTCAAGCATGAATGCTTCTGCACCGGACTGTTTTCTAAAGTGTTGCTGAGCCCATCTAGTAATATCCTTTATACAGTCAAGTTTTTCACTAGCAGGTTGAATCATGAACAAGATACATTAATAAGATTTATGGGAGAAAGAAATGGGGTGTGCAGGAGGGGTGCAGAATACAAGAGTGAAAGAGGAGTGGAGGGTATTTGTTGAATGAAGTTGAGGTTCACAGTGTTGAACCTCGCTCCACCGTTACTTGTGTATGACCTTTCGTAGCCATTCATGATGCTATCACCTGTTACCAATAAACCTGTTTTTCAGCATCCAATAATTAACAATATGAATATGGGGTCTAGAATAGAAAAACTAGGATGAAAATGGTACATCACTCCCTTTTTGGTCACAGACTACCCCCTTTGAACACATAGACATGGTTTGGACCATCTGGCCTTAATCCCCTTCACTCCCATCAGAGTGACACCAGTTGGTTTGGTAGGTTGGTTTGGTTTCATCTGTGGTCAGTAGATCAGGGGTAGAAAGCAATAGATGTCCACACACATGCATTCAGGAAATGGGGAAGATCCTTAATCCTACTGGCACACTTTGGCCGCGCAGTATAAAGCTGATGGCAAAGGATTACATCAGTCACATAATCAGCCAGCCAGTCAACCAGGCAGTCAGCCTAACACATCAACATGTCATAACTGTGCTACCATGTGTGATTTTATTTTATTTTTTTTAAAGATATTTTTTGGCCTTTTTGAGCTGAGTCTGTTCTGAATTTGGCAAAACTGAAATAAGAAATGTGTCCAGTGTCATTTGGAAGAAGTGGCTTCACGTCACATCATTTAAAAGTCATATTTAAAAAATGTTCCATGAAGAACGTAGCCGTGTAAAATGATCAAACATAGAAAAGTTCTGGGATTCACAGTGAATTTCTGCTTTATGTACACTGACTTTAATCTGATGTGATCGCCACAAAGAAACTGAAATGTTTGGAGTTTTTTTCATTATCATAGAAGAGCCAAAGAAAAAAAGAATCCTGATTTTAACAAGATTATGGTTGGATGACTCTGCAAATTACTACCTAACGTGGATCCAGAAGGTTAGCATTTCTGAGATTGATCTGCCTGGTCTGGCACAACACAGCAAATTAGATTGGATTAGATTGGACTGCACTGGACTGCCAAATTGTGGTAGCTGCCCATTCTGCAGTCTGAGTAGACTAAAGCAAATACTAATTACTTAAGGATTTTGATTAATATATGACCTGAACACAGCGAACAAAATGAGGAAATGGAGAGGAAACGCTGATAAACTTTCCAAAACCAAGGCACAGACAAAAATTGAAAAGTTACTATGACCACCATCCAACAAGAGAGGGCAGACAGCTCCACTTATTGAGTTTAGGCTGGACCGGACTGATTGTTTCAGTCCATAGTGTGTGTGTGTGTGTGTGTGTGTGTGTTTGTGTGTGTGTGTGTGTGTGTGTGTGCGTGTGTGTGTGTGTGTGTTTGTGAAAAAGATCTCCAAAGAAGGCAGCGATTTATTTCTTATGAGACGGAGAGAGATTATTGCGAGCTGCAAAATGTTCATCTGTTGAGGTGTGTTGTTGAATTTAAAAAAGAAAAAGCATGAATGGATTTTTGAAGGAAAAAAATGATTGACTTAGATGGGAAGGAAAGACTTAATTTACTAGATGAAATATATGAAAGTGTGGAGCAAGACTGTGTTTGTGCACTCGGACGAAGCCTTTCCAGGCAAATTTCCAAATTTGCTTTCAACAAAATTAATCAGAGCAATAAAAAAAGGAACTATACAAATTTGCATCTGAAACTGAAAGAACTGCTGACACTTACAAAGTGCACTGCTGGCAGAATGAGGAGTGATGATCATCTCTACCAATATGAGGGAAAGTACAGCTTCAATAGACAGTGTCGGTAACAACTCAGGTCAGCACACCAACCTGTCTCTGCAGACATTAGTGCATGACGAGCGCGATCACAGTGGAAACATAAATGCACTTCCTTCATCTGGCATGAGTTGCGCTGCTGGTTATGCCATGCACACACATACAGAAGTTGTCTCACTGTCTCCCTCTGCTGGGAGTGGACACACACAAAAAAGAGTTTTCACCATCTTAAAATCCATAATGTCAATAAAGATTCAGAGACTCAAGAGAAGATCAAGGCTCAAAACCAACCCTGAATACCCTTCGACCAATCAGGCAGCACTGCAGAACTTAGATCAGCTGATCTGGTTCTGAGTTAGTTCATTCAACTCTAAGTTAACATGTGCATGGGGAGCTTTAATACTATGATTCACCATGGCAACAGCCTCCTATCAGACTTGATTTAGGATGATTAAGTGCTGTATGATGTTTGTTACATTCAATTTTTAAATACATTTATTAGCTATCTGATAAGTTGTCTTCGTGCCATGAGTTTCAGTGTTTGCACATCATCATATTTTAGGTGTTTTCATTTATATTTTAGAGTTTCATAGCGAGACTGGCGAGTTCCCCACCAATGATGGTAAAAATAATTCCCAGGCATAAACTTCAATTTATTCATTCTAAAACAATAAAAGACAGACATCTGTTCATAAAATACTAAATGTTTATGCCAATCAGCCAAGGATGCTAAAAGAAGATAAAAACATAAAAAACCACAGATTATGAGGGCACCAGACGTCACAGGGGTTACCTAAGACTCCCCACCACTGGCCTATCCACATTTTGAGCGTAATAAAAAATACAAAATCAAAGATGGCACAGACAAAACAGCAGTGGCAATCCTCACACAATACAAAACGGCCCTGATAAATAATATAATAGTATAATAATATATATAATAATAATAGTTCTGTTACATTACACTGTTAACTGTGATTTAAGAAACAAACACCGTAGCAGAATGAGCCTTTTAAATGTGTCATTAATCATATATAGCTTCATGTAAACCCTGGATTGATTCCTTATGATTCCTCTTATGTGAAGTGCTTACAACCTGTGATCAAAAATGTGATCATCTTCTCAATCCACTGAGTTTTGATGGTTTTCTCTGACATGTTGGATATGCAGGAATATATCAAAATCTAGTTTTAAGATTACTTGAGTTGGTATTGTGCTTACATGATGTATAAAGTGTTTCTACACTGTTTTATTGTTACTTTAAATTCTTCACTTCACCACTGCAAATAAAATCTGTTCAGCCAACTGGTGCCTCCAATAAGCTGCACCAGGTAAAGGATAGTAAGTATTTTTGACCCTGATGCCCTCCAATTTATAAACATTTACATTTTTTCACATTGAAATAACAGTCTGATATATTTTGATGAATCAGAAGAGAAGCTGAACTGGGTGCAATGTAGTTTTTTTTAGGAAACAGAGCCACAATTGGCACAGTGCCAGAAAAGGTAAAGCTAAATGTGAAAGAAGAAAGAAGAAAAAACACAATCATTCAAACTCCACCACAACTTACCTCATGGTTAGGCGTGGCAGCATTACGTTTATACGGGGCCATCACTGCGGAACCCATTAACTTGGACTCACTTTATACGGTGTTAAGTTGACTGACTTGCTCAGAGGCTGCCAACGCAATGACTGAGAGACCCAGACAATGAACCCTTTTCATATGCTCTCATGCCACACGTCCATTAACCTGCAGATTCATATTCCTCCTGATAGTCTGAAACGCTGCACGGTGCTGCTTGTCTGTCTGTGTGCTATGTTAACTTGTCCTGTGTGCAAACCATCATCATGCTATGATATTTATCCTCACTCTTGTTGATCAGACAGGACCTCTGGTTAATATCTTCATTTGGCGGAAATGTGTCAGAAGTTGAACTGTCTATGTAGTCTTCAGTAAATATTCACTTCATGTGTGACCTCAGCACCTCTGACATGATAAATGAGAAAAACCTTATCCAAACCAATTAGTTCAGATAAGAACTCTTTCTCTCTCTTCTATTTCTAGGTTAATAACAACTAGTTTCATTGTTTTCTGGACAATGTTCTAAACTGTGAACTATTTGTGTTTACTGTTCACATTATGTTTCTGTTTGTAGCTATTTGTCAACCCTCACCCTGCTAAAAGCCGAGGGCCGGCCCTGCTTAAAAGCAGATTCCACATTAGAGATAATTAGTGAGGGCCACACGTGACGTCCTTCTGTTAAGGATGTGCTTCTCCTGTTGAACCACAAGAGGTCAGATTTTTTGTAGTAAATCCAGGTGGAACGAACAAAGCAGTGTGACAGACGGTGAGCTCAGCTGCTACATGAACAGATCCTCTTTAACAGACGTGCTGTACCTCAGTGACACCATATACTTCAACAGATTGACCTTTGTAGTTTTGCAGTCTTCATTTTCTCAGAGATTCATATTTCATAACTTTTTAACTGTATCACTACTACACACTACATTTAACAGAAGTCCACATCAGTAGTAATAAACACTTTAAGGGAGACACTACAGGTGGATACTCACAGATAACACCATGAAACTTCCCCACTTGATTACTTACATTAGGACAGCTTTTGTGTTTGTTTAATAATGAATTCATTTTATGTTTGAATATGCAAATGAGGCACTATCTAATGCTAACTATGTTGGAATCTACAGAACCAAATAGACAACCTGAAGTCAAATAAACTAATTGTGTGTTTTGGTGTTTTCTTAGACGTGCTATGGAAGAAAAATAAACCAGAATGTTCAAATCGTGTGCATGTGCATGAAAACATGTTTTTGGCTGTATTGTCTCTAATAGACACCGAAACTTTCCTGAACTCTTACAGCAGCAGCAGTACTACAGTACATTTCACGTGAAACACCTCTGCGGTCTGTGATCGACCGAACTGTGCAAGCAGACATCTCTGAGTGTGAACAGGACAGACGACAAAAATAATCCACAGACTCGAGCCACAAAGTTCAACAGGATCACACCGGAAGTAAGGTTACTCTCCCTTCAAAACAAACTCGTTAACGTGTCACGTAACATTCAAACGTAACGCGTTGTAGCTCCCAACGTACACTTTATGTCCCCTAATGGAAGTGAAATCAACGTGGTTTTATTTTGGTCGTCGTCAGTATGCGCAGCACGTTAATCACCAAGCGTTTGAGACTTATTTTGAAAATTTACACCGGAAATAACGAGTTTCTTTTCGGTGCCTTGACACACGGGGCTGAGTGAGCCCAGCATGTACCCAGAGTCTCCCCAACCAGCGCCCAGCTTTAAAACAAGGACCTGACGGTGAGGGAAAATGGCGTTGTTTAACAGTTTAAACTGCGTTTATCATTTCGACAAAGAGGACGGAAGCTTTGAAAAGCGGCGGGAAGGTTTTGAAGCGTAGTTTGCGTACAGCAGAGAAAAAGAAGGAGTTGAGAGGAGTGAGCTCACTGCCTGGAGGAGTCAACACTGCAGCAAGGTAAGAAGAGAGCCGGGCCAAAAGCTCCAACTGTCTCTCCAAACTCCGTCTACTGTCTCCTTTTTTAACCTCGTTTTGGCTTCAGGAGTTCCTCCTGTAACACAAAAAGAGAAACGCAGCTGCTCTTTACTTTCTCTGCTCACTTTTTGTGGTTTGTGCAACTTTTTTTTGCATCTACGTGTTGCAACGCTGCAGCTTCAAACAACGAACCTCTGAGGTTTGAAGAAAGGCTATTTTTACTGTGAACCGAGCGTCACTGAACGCTGCGTACACGACTCAGCCGACTGTAATGAAGCTGGTTCAGCTTATTCTATTGTTGTTTCTACATAATAACATAAATTACAGTTTCCCACAGGAAGTCAGTGTGTGTGTGTGTGTGTGTGTGTGTGTGTGGTTGCCTACAGCTGTGATTTTAGCGACATTAGCTAACATACATGGCAGTAGAGCACCGTGTGGCTCCACTATTACAGCTTTATTAGGCACTTAAGAGGTGTTTATATTATTTTGTCCAACTCATTTATATTAAGTCAAAACTATATATATATATCAATGTAAATATTCAACAGCACCACAAACTGTAGCCTCCAAAATGACCTCATAATAACGTTTCATTAGCTTAGCTTTAATAAACTGTATGTAGATATGAGTGGGTAATCTACAGCACCTCCCAGCTTCTATGATGAATATCAGGCTGTAGCAGTGTGATGGTTTGTTGAGGTGTGTGTTCAGTGTGATGGCTGCAGGACAGGTAGACCTTTAACTTCTCAAACAAAAGCAGCAGAGTGACTTTGACAGTTGCTAACAGGGTGGATACTGAGTTGAAATGAGGGTCAAACTGTGTGATCATCTGTCAGCAGCATCATCGAGAAGTTAGGCCTGCCCAGAATGAGAGCACGCTTTCCCGTCACGTTAGTGTTAGAATTGCAGCTTCATAACGTTGCGTTATTTAGACTATGATCTAATGGCTCCTGATCTGTCACTGAGGGACGTGGTGTCACTGGTTGCACAAAGGAGCAACACGCTGCTCAGGCTGAAGCTTCATAGGGATATAGAAGCTGTTAACTATTAGACGATGGCACATAATACTATCTGTTCAAAGGCAGACAAAGGTGGCACGCCATCAAAGCTGTCAGCGTCTGCAGGGCTTCATATTCTATTCAAATATTAGTGGGGACTTGTTTCAGCCAGAGGCTGTCCTCAGTGCACCGGATAAATCGGCAAATTAGTTGAGCATCCAGTTTCTCTCCTTTATTTTCAGTTTTGATCACTTCCCAACATTCTGTTCATCATTTCTAATCAGTACGCAAATATTTAATAAATGAGTTTTACACTGTCACGTTGATGTCGTTGCTCTCACACTCTGCTGAACACGTTATGTATGATATCAGCATTGTTTAGTTTAGTTTGTGGCTTTGTTCCTCTTTCTCTCTCTCTCTCGCCTTTTCTTCAGTGGCAACATGTGGAATTCACTTTTTGAGTCAGCAGTTTGGAGCTATCGCCAGCACTGGTTTCTTACAATGCAATGATATAACATACAACCTGCAAAGTGATGTTTAGTTTATGCCGAGATCAGGGCTGAACTGAAAGAACAAACAGATGTGGATGAGAGAAGACTTTAATAATCCTGCTTTTATTTTGAAGAGATGTTTGCATGAGATGGAAACAAAGCAGCAAGTCCAGAAAAGGAAAGAGAGGCAACACGAGCAGACATGTGATATTTTATGGTAATCACAGACAGTTCCACTGTGGTGGCTCTGAGTCCTGATGAGAGGGAGAGGTGGGGGGGGGGGGGGGGGCTGCAAATCCAGCTGTTTCCTCTTCTGTCTCTGTACAGTTTAGCTGCTTGCTCAGCATGCTCACACTTCTATTCATACCAACTGGTCCAGTCCAAAAGGCCCGTGAAGATCGTTTCTTTTCATGCAAAGCAGTCAATTAATGGACAGACAGACAGGCACACAGGCAGGCAGACAGACAGGCTAAACTCTTCATTCAGCTCAGTAAACAGTCTCACTTCTCTCTGATCATTCAGTAGTTTAACTTCCATCCAAATGTACTGTATGTAAGCACATCAGCAGTGCTAAATGGATGGGGGTGTCCTGGTGGCCCAGAGGTTTAAAATGCTGACTCGTGACATCCCATGTTCCAGTCTAGCCAGAGACCCGTGTTGCATGTCTCTTCTCTTTCCTCTCATTTCCTGTCTCTTCTATACTGCTTACTGTCTAATAAAGGTAAACATTCCTCAAAAAGAGGCTAAATTAAAATGGCTGAATGAAGTGTGTGTGTGTGTGTGTACATCCCTGCACTCACACTATTGTTGATTTTGTGTTGTTGTAGTCCAGAAGTCGTCCTCACCTCTTTCCTGCTCATAGAAACTGACTTTGAACACCGACAACTGTTGCATGCAGTCACTGTGTGGATTTTAGAGTCACGTATCTGTGACTGGAACAAACAGCTCGGTGGGTTTTCTCCCACATAAAACATTTGTGATGTTTTACTGGCTGCACAATTAACCCAATATTAATCACGATGATGATTTTGTGTTCCCACAATTAAATCAACATAATCAAATTGTGCCCTGAGCATGAACTGAAAGGAGAAAGAGAGAGACTGAGATGATTGGATGATATCAAATGAAGAACTTTTATGAATCAAAATTAAGACAACCTGTTAAATTATCTTTAGTTCATTTATTATTTAACTTTAAGACATTATTTAAGTTTTAATGTGCACATAGAAAGCTGTGCTGCATATCACATCAAGCACTTCATAAACTGGTGGTCAGGATGCTCTGGTTTCACTTTTGTGGCGCTGTCATTGGGCCGTGCGTGCACCGTGCAGCAGCAGCAGCAGCAGTCTGTGAAAAAATGTCCTGTATGTTGCGGCTGCAGTCAGGAGGCAAAGAGTAATAAACAACAGAGAGCATACGATGAAAACGAAACAACAATTGTCTGCAGGAGAAGGTGAAGAGCTAGTTCCCCGAAGCGGATCTTCATCCATTGCAAACTTCACCCACCACAAACTACACTGCACTACAATGAATGCATGAAGGCTAAGAAGAAAAATGTTGCTAATGTTACCTACCATAACTGAGCATCAACTCAGACATCCACAACAACAACACTGTGAATATCCAGTAAAAATGACAGCAGTGTTCTGTTGATTTAATCTAGATTAATAAGACAAAGCATAAGACATCAGTTTGTAACTTATTCAACAACTGTGATCTAAAACCAAAGTTTACCTCTTTGGTACAGTTTTCTTTGCTTCATGGAGAGCTCTGTTAATGAGGATGGAAAGATTTACATGAACAGAAATAGAAGTGAACGCAGTGCTCCATTGTTGCCATTTTATTGATTAAGTTTTGTCATAAATGTGTTAATATTTCTTAAAGTGGGGGAAATAGTAGACATTCAGTACGCTGGATCAACATCGGTGCTGATATTTCAAGTTTTTCAGGTATTGATCGTGTGATTAATCCACCTTAAATATAGCATGGCTGATAGCATTCCGGCGCCGTGCTGGATCTCCGGCGTATCGGCATGACTGCGCGCCGGATCTCCGGAGTGCCGCCGTTGACTGCGAAAAAAAAGGAAAGAGTGCGCGCCTTTTGGTTCGGCCAGATTTATCTAGAGATTTCTCTAAATCCAATAGAAGCACAGCTTTCATTCTAGGCCTACTAACCAATCAGTAGTAGGGCGGGGCGGGACTTAGGCTAGGTGTTGACACTCAGGTGCGTCACGTGTCGTTGACAAGTTGAAAGTGAGCCTAACCCACAGGATGGACCGCAGGTTCATGAAGCCTGGGGATGACATGTCGAGAAGGGTATCAAAAATAAATGCCGCTGGACGTGGATGGAGGAGGTTGGAAGTGATGGCGAGCCCTTTGGGAGCTGGTGCCAGAAGCTTCGGGAGGCAGGTGCGTGCTTCTGCACGGTGTGTGCAAGGCGTGTCATGTATGGATCTAGTGGCAAAAAAGTGCTGTCACCTACTGACCTGTCTTTGTATTGCTGTAGTGTAATCTGTAGTCAGAGTATGCAAAGAGCAATGTGGTAATATGGCAGATAGCCTAAGTGACAATATACTTAATAGATAGTATTAGCCTTCCAAATAATGTGTATAATAATGTATATATGTTATATGTTGAATTGCACCGCATACATACGCAGAGTTCATTGAACTGAGTAAACAAAACGGAGGCGGTATTAAGCAGCTAACTTTGAATGAGATGAAGGAAAGAGGTGAAAAATTTGTGATGTTAAAATCATTTTTGCACTAAACTAAACCATTACAAAGAACTGACTGTTTATTTTGAATGTCTATCAAGCTTGTGAAGCTATTGTTTTTTTTTTAAGATTGTTGTACTGGTCCACAGTTATTAAATAAATAAGTAATTCAGTACATTTATATGTTTATTTGTTTTTAAAAAATAGGAAAGAACTGTTTAAGTCAAGTCTGATGTTGCCTTGCACAAAAGAATGATCCCAGTCTTTTCCACACAATGAGACATACCGTTTGTTCCCGTAATTCCGCTGTTTTTCTGTATCGGATCGGTATCGGCCGATACTAAACCTCAGATATCGGTATGGGAGGTGAAAAAAGCGGATCAGTGCATCCCTAATATAGAGATGCCTCCATCGTGCTTCTCATTGTTTCTCATTGTCTATTTTGGCTTTGTTCTAGCAGCTGGTATAGCAGTATTAAAAAATGAAATACTTGATTACCTTGAAATTACCTGCTTTTTAACAAAGTGAACCACCAAATGATGTCTTGATGATGATAATTTGACAAAAGTCTTTATACTTGCATTTGAATTTTGCTTTGACACTTTCTTGCCACCTTGATGAGCTTCCAGGGAAGTGGAAATATAATCCAGCATGGCTGGACATAATCTTTACGGTGACTGGCTTTTAACTGCTCTGTTTTATGAAGTGATCAACAAGCAACAACTGCTAGGCTAAAAACAAAGCTCACCTCGTCTGTTGCAGGCCACATTTTTGACATCCATAGAAACATTTGGTCTTAACTTGAACTGGAGTATCTGCAGATTCATTTCATACTCGATATGTTATGATCCACTAAAGTTAGACATGATACGAGATGAATAAATTCCTATTTTAGCTAGCTTCTCCGCTGTCTTGAACCTCCTGTATGTGGCTGCTCTGCATCTGTGCAATCTCTGTATTGGAGATATTTTAACAGTTTGCCATGTGGGTTTCTTTTTCTGACCACAGATTAAAAAAGTGTGAACCAGAAAAACCTGTTTGGGTGTGCGTTTGCAGCGGAAACCTCGAGATTCTCAGTTCTTCACTTTCACATCACAAGTCAACAGTGGACGATGAGGCTCTCCTTGGCTCCCATATTGTTCAGTCAGACTCTGACTCAGAGCATGCACACTTTCTCACAGGGTGGATTTTCTGACCATTCCAGATCGAGTGTGGAAATTTGGGAATGTGAAAAATGGGTAGACCTACAGTTTGTCGAGAGATAGAGAAACGAGTGCTGTGGTGAGGACAGAAGACACTTCCTGTAGAGACCCTTCAGAACAATAAAACAGGGACCGCCAGACATTTAGGAGATGTTTTTCCTTTCTCTTGGAGGAGCGATAAAACACTGAGAACATGTTGGCTGTCAAGCACTCCTTTATTTATAGCACTGTGTTATCTCACATCTCCCGGGCTCTTTAAAAGGCAATAACACACACCACACTGAAAGTACACACACCCTGTTTTCTCTTGTCTTTCTCTTGCCTGTAGTTGTGTCTCAGTGTGTCTTTCTCTCTGTCACACACAGCAGTAAGCAGCGGTATGCGTGGGCTAACCAGTGTTGGATGTTTAACTGTTGAGTCATACTCAGCCGCTCACTCTGCTGCCATGTCTTCTGAGCTCTGTGTATCTCCTGGTAACTTCTTGTTGATCTCCTCTGGGGCTGATGGTGGATTTAGTCTACATCCCTTCACATGGTCTGCATGTAGCAGCATGTTCATCCCTGAATCCCCTGTTGAAACAGGCATCTCATTGGTGATGGTGACTTTTGAGGCTTCTCTATGTTTCGCGTTGTAAAGGTGGTACTGACCCCACAGTGCAGTGCAACTGACATCACTTCCTGTCTAGACCACTAGCTTTGCAATCTCTCATTTATAAAAGAAATGTCATCAGTCTTTCTAAAACAGCTAAACGTTTTCCATGCTAATATTTAAAGCACTTATTAATAGAATTCACACCCCTTTCTAATTTTAACGAAGTTCCCCAACAATTCACAAAAAAAGGTTCGGTAAGGTTCCCGCAGGGTATCATCCGTCACTGGTTCCTCCTGTGGTTGGATGAAGACAGCTGGTTAAGATTGCCAATTTGTCCTAGTGGCCAACTGCAACAAGTACGGCAACAACAAAAAAAAACATCCCCTGTGGCCCTCGAAGAATGTTCCACATAGACCACCATTCTAAGATCCATTTGTAATGTTGAGAGCAGATTAAGCCCTGCATGAAGAAACGCAGCCCTCTCATTCATCTGAGAGATCCAGTTGGCAGACTGGAATTCATAAAAATGCAATGACATCTGAGTTCATTATTTCTTTTCTCAAGATTACTTGTGTAACTTTTTTATTGCCTTTATTAGATCAATGCCTGGTGGCAACACACGCCTCACCAGGCCAACCATCAGAGAACGGTTTTCTCCTATTTAAATTAGGAAAACTTAGGAAACTTAGCCAACTGTGCAGGTATTCATAGAACTGAAGTTACATCCAGTAACTCTGATGCTGCCCCCCCACCTTTCCGTACCTCTGACATTTGCCTACCTTCCCCCAAAATGCAAAGCGGCTGCCGCTGCCACACAGTTGCCACCAGAATTTCAGCTAGGTGAATTTTGGGCGGCATTGTGGCCTCCAACCACTTCATACCCCTGCTGCAGTGATCGTAACCACTTTCCCTCTGTCGCCTTCTCCTCATTCAAATGACTGCATTGCAGCGAGTTACTGTGCAGCGGTGTCAGAGCCCCGTAAGTTCGGATTTTGAGTGTTTTGAGTTTTGAGCTGAAAAAATTTGTGAACCTCTGATCTTTGGAAATGATGAATGAAAATTGAATTGAGCAATGGAAGTTGAGTCTCATGTCTTTTTATTTGACATGTACTTTCCATCTCAGAGAGGCAGAGCAGAGCAAACAGAGCCATGCAGGAATGATTCATTTGAGTCCTGACACTGTGTTACACTGTTGTGCTCTGTTGTTAGGTTGTGCCACTTGCCAAGTGCTCAGCAAGGAGAGACACTGAATAGCAGTTCTGGGTGGTCACATTACAGTAATGTCACTTCACCCACTTATGATTCTGAATGTTTGCTCTTATGTCTTGTAATTATCTTAATTGAGAATTATTATATTGTATTTAAATTATATAGGGATATAAATTGTAAAAT
>OX336886.1:27436691-27529191 GCA_946959425.1 Argyrosomus regius | reverse complement strand
CTCTCTGTGCTGTAATGCATTTATTTAGCCATTATGGCTGTCTGTGCTGTTAATGGTTGTACACACTCACAGAAGACCGAGTCAAACTTTGAGCAGTCTGATGCAGTCTAAAGCATTTCATTTATGGACTTATCGTTCCAGTGGAACTAAAAACCCTGTTTGTGTTTCCACATCTGAGGACCTCAAAGCATTTGATAACTCATAAATCTGTGTCTAAATAAATATGAGCATTGAGCAAATCTCACTAATAACAAAGTTAAAGACAATGCCATTTTACCACACAAGAAAACAATGTGTTACTGTATCTTATATAGGATATAATAAATGGATGCAAAGAGACATGCAGAGGTGAAAACTTGTGCTCTGAGTGTTATCGGTATTCAAGATAAGCACAATGGAACAAACTGCATATTAAGTTCAGTCTTTAATGCATCTACCTATTAGATGAAACCACACCCACCTCAATATTTCAAAAACCATGAGAGCTGAGTTTCCATGGAAACCAAGCTCACATGGGTCACTCCTCGTCTGGAGCCATAGTTAAGTTTGATTGGAGCATAGAGGCTGTATTATGTGCAGCTCTGGCTGTGTCTGTGTTTTTCTTGCGGTTGGTTCATAAAACAAACAGCCAGCAGTGGAGCTGATGGAGTGGGTTGTGACACACTGATTGGACAGGCCAGGTGTCAGTGCGGTGCGGTGTCAGTGCTGGCTGGTCTGAACCTGTGGTCAATCTCTTTCTCTCTCCGGTCCACTCTCAAAACAAATGCTGAATTGTTGGAGCTGAAGGTAAGTTCTAGCTGCATCTAGCCGCCTGCAGCAAAGAGCAGTTCCAGAGGAGGAGTGATCCTGAGCAGCAGCAGGCCAGGCAGGAGACAGCCAGAGAGGATGATGTGTTTACACATGTGTCTACAGTTCACAACTCGCTGTATCAGCACCATTGCTGGCTATTGTTTTCCAAGCCAACTGCAAGAAAAACACAGACACCAGAGCTCCATGTAATACAGCCTCTATGTTTGACTCCAACTGTTAACTCATAGTCCCTCAGAATTGATGCAGGTTTTCAGTGTCATTGCAGCTGTTTATGTTGTCCTACCACAGTCAGAACACAGTGTAGAAACAGAGTAGCAGAAAAGGGGGAGCTGATGGGTGAGTCAAGCTAGCTGTAGCAGGTTTGTTTTCAGTCAGGTTTTCTGCCCGTTTGTCACTAATATTATATAGTATATTTACCCTACAGTTGGTAAGCAGTGATACTTCAGTCAGTGTCATAATGTTCCTGAATTAACGTCATGTTGTGTAGAAAGATGTTGAGCATATTTCTGGTGTTTCCACCACTAAATCCATCTTTTCCTCCACCATGACTCCTCCGTGTTTAAACATCATCGTTTTACAAATGCAGCAGTCAGAAAAGGCACAAGTCTTAACTCAAAGAACGTCTTGATTCCTATCTCTAGTTGTATGCCATTGAAGCTTTCATAAAGTGACATGGTGTGGTTTCATCTAGCAGACACATTTTATAATATCATTTCAAGTTGTTTTACCAACATTTATCTTACAGGCAAAAATAAGTTTGCTCTATAAATGTGTTGCTCTTTATCTTAGCTAACAGTTACCTTGGAGTTGTACTTGGAAATGACTGCTGGTCAACAAAAGGAGGAGAATCTGGTTGTAATGTTTGCCTTCCTCCATCTCTTCTCTCACACACACACACACAGGCTAAAATGGTGTAGCTGTGATGGAGCAACAGTGTGATGCAGCAGGATGATATGCTCATTGGCTGTTAAGTGAAAACAGGCTATTTGAATGGTCTTGTGAGAATTAGTGTTTGTAATGCACTGCAGTGAAAAGTGAGAAACGTGTGTTCCTCGTCGTATCAGAACTTCTTTTTAAACTGAAACTAACAGAACCTTATCCTGCCAAACACTTTTGTCTGCTGTTCTTTTACCCACTCACACATATGTAAACTCTTTGTAGCCTTTTGGTTCACAATCATATTTGAAGAACAAGTTTGTTTACAACATCACATTGGGTATCTCAAAGCGATCAGCTCCATCAGAGTTTCTTAACTCGCAGTGTAACATTATTCTTACGGTCTTTGTCATGCTTCCTGGCCTCTATTAGCAGTTTATGGCAGTGGTTAAAGTATGAAATCTCTTTCTTCTATCATGAAGAATCTACAGTATATAGTGTCTGCTCTTCCAGTTTAAACATTATGTCACATTATTTTAAGTGACGTATTGGAAGAATCTAAAGAACAGCCTTTTCTCTCTTCCAGGTATCCCAACATATCCTGTGAGCTGCTTACATCAGATGTTAGCCAGATCAACGACAGACTGGGGGAAGATGAAAAACTGCTGATGAAACTGTATGGCTTCCTCCAGAATGAGCCGCCTCTCAACCCTCTCCTGGCCAGCTTTTTCTCCAAGGTCCTGTCCATCCTTATAGGACGAAAGCCTGAACAGGTAAGTCGATGAAGAAGGTGTTGTATGTGAGAGTAGAATAGTCAGTGGTCATCTAACATAACATAATAAGGTTTAGGACCAGAATCATATTTAGTACCAAATAGGTTTTTACATAGAAGGAACGCGCCTTGGTAAATTGGTGCATAACAACAAACCAGTTCAGTTCTGCTGGCTTCCATACTTTACTTTAGCTTACCAGTTAATGATGGTTTCTTCCTCACCATGGAAGCTTAATCCTTAGCTGCGGTAGTTCCTGTAGCCCACTTACCAGTGTAGGCTGTCCAAATGTACAGACAGTCATGGGGCAAAGTCATGTAGAGTCATGAATGAGCTGTCAACAAAAAAAGCATAGAATCCTTGGGAGGTCAGTTTTTGACTGCCCTCATGCCCTAAGGTAAGAATCTCGTACAGTAGTGTTATGATAACCTTAAGTGGCTATTTACAGTATGATATATGACCCCGGCTCCTCCAGTCTGCATGTCGAAGTGTCCTTGGGCAAGATACTGAACCCCAAATTGCTCCCGAAGGCTGTGCCATCAGTGTGTGAATGTGTATGAATGTATGAATGAGATATGTAGTGTAAAAGCACTTTGAGTGGTCAGAAGACTAGAAAGGAGATATAAGTACAGTCCATTTACCATTTACAATTTGGATGTAACATTAGGTGTTAATATTATTTCTAATATAATTTTTTCATAATATTATTTTAATATTTCAAATTCCACTCATTTAACATTGCTAATGATCAATGAAGTTGAGCTGCTCAGCCAAACTGCCAACTTAATGTTAACATTAGATCCTGATGGCTCTGTTTGCTTGATGCTGAGACAATATCAGCAATGCTTATGCTGTCATAACACGATGGAGCATGAGATGCTCTAGCTAAAATGGACCTGTGTTACTTATAATGTAAGTGGAATGTGTGTTACAGTAATGTACGCCTAATTATGTCACCTGAGAAAGTGATTTTCTAGTTGTAGTGACTGATTGTTTGTAAATGTCAGAAGTAAAGCCCGTCTTTGAATTGACCAAACAACAGTTGCAATAGCACAGCCCAGCAGTTTATTGTCTGTACTGATTTGAAGATGTGTATCTTTTGTTTGTCTGTCTGTGTTTGTAGATAGTGGATTTTCTGCGTAAGCGGGAGGACTTTGTAGACTTGATGATCAAACACATTGGGACATCTGCCATCATGGACCTGCTCCTCAGAATGCTCACCTGCATCGAACCACAACAGCTACGACAAGACGTGCTCAATGTGGGTAGCTCCAACACTCTCACCTGTGCTAAAAATGTTCTCTCCCATCTGGATACTTATCAAGCAGGACCGTCACCAGTTAATAAATTACATTTTGCTTACTGTGGTCTTGCTCCCGAGTAAACATTTGTTGAGGACAATTATCAGTTAGGGTATGCTAGGCAAAAGCTAATTGATCATTGTGTTTCTAAATAAAATGTCAATGAAGAAATACACTGCAGCCAGAAAATCATACTTTCCATCTGTCATGACTCAGATCAGAAGTCATCAAATACATTTACATACATACAGGTTTTTCTATGGATACATGTCATACTTTTAAAACAATGAATTTAGGCATTATTAGCCTATTGTTTTATCATGTTCTTTTTTATTATCGTATACCAGTGTGAACAGACTACAAAACAATATAGGAAATCCCTAATGATAACTGGATAGGACAAGAAAATGCTCTGTGACCTCTGCCAAGGACACAGTTCACTGAAGACTCACCGTTATTGAACAGGATAGCCAGATCTCACGCATTTACTGTGATACTCACACAAATGAGACAAATGTTTATGGCCACATGGTCCTTCTCACCCAGTGTAAAGCAAATGTTTGAAAACAGGACACCGACAGTGGCGAGGCAGACCCTCTCTCCCTCTCTCCTCTTGCAGAAGTATGATCAGTATCATTTCTGCTGACTCTTGTCTTTCTGTATGCTGTCAGTGTCCTCTTTTCGTGCCTTTATCAGTTATATTTGTTTTACATTGCATGAATGTGTGGCATGAGAGTGTGTGAAAAGTGTCTAACAGTCAATGTGTGAGAGTCGGTAGCCATGTATTTTTTTCCCTCCTCACCTCTTTTTCTGACACTGGCACACAGTTTTACTGTCTGTATCTGGGTAATTCATAATTTAGTTAATAATTAGGTGGTTCCTGTATGAAGTATGATGAATTGGCAACATAAATTTGACTAGATGCTACTCATGATGTGATTATGAATTGGTAAACTTGAAGCTCTTGTTCTCTCTGTCCTGTCTCTGCTCTCTGTCTTCTCTCAGTGGCTGAATGAGGAGAAGGTGATTCAGAGACTGGTGGACATGGTACAGCCTTCACAAGATGAGGATGTGAGTCACACATACTACACTGTTTCTTCCATTTGTCACCAGGATATACATACCCAAATGGCAAGAAAATCATATAGCTGTTGAGAGCTGCAGATAGATCCCATTTTATTTTATTAGACACTTTTAATCAGCATCAAGATGAATATCACTATATGTAGCATTATATTAAAATATATCCAGGAATATTAGATTGGTTGGAGCATTGAATATACTAATTTGGAGTGATTTTTGGTCATTTGTCTTCTGTCTTCTTTTTGTCCACACAGAGACACTCCAATGCCTCCCAGTCACTGTGTGAGATCATCAGACTGAGCAGAGACCAGATGTTCCAGGTCCAGGGCTGCTCAGAGCCCGACCCACTTTTGGCCACACTTGAGAAGTATGCATGTGTTTATCTACATGAACTCTTACAGTCAGTACTTTGGTTATTTCCCCCAGTTTTTGACCGTGACCTGACCTTTGATAACTACTAAGGTATCAGGGTTTATTAAATCTTCCTGAGTTTACTGTACCAAGCAGTTATCATTTATCTTCTCACCATTATATTTATCACAGTGTGCAACAACATTTATCTAATGATGGCTTTTGTCATGTTTGCCTATTTCAAACAAACTCCCAGGCAGATCTGGCAAAAGACTCTGAGACCCTCTTTCTCTTCATCTTAATGTCTGTCCTCTTCAGGCAGGAGACGGTGGAACAGCTGCTGTCTAATATCTTCGACAAGGAGAAGAATGAATCTGCAATTGTCAGTGTTATCCAGATCCTCCTCACATTGTTTGAGACAAGGAGACCAGCGTATGTATACTGTCCTCCGCCAGTCTTCATATTTTGATTGGACATTTACAGTAGATGATGAAAATTTAAAATTAGGACAAAATTTCTGCTATTAAATTAAATGGACTGAGGTTAAGAAATCAATTAAAGTTAAGGTTTTTGTATGTACATGATTGAAGTCACTGATCTATTATGTTATAATTTCATTATATCTTTGTTTTTTTTTCATAGATGTAGCATAGATGAACATTAATGTTGCCAACATTACTGATTCACTTAGAAACAGAAACATGAGCAGTCAGATAATCAAACAGTTTATCCAGATTATCTCAACCACTTTACATGAAGGTAAAGCCCAAAGTAAGCACTCCTGAAGTTACTATTATTGATGTAGCTAAACCCAACAAAATAAATCATTAAGACATTCAAATCTCTTGCCTACCTAGCCTCACCCCCAATACTCCCATAAATGTTTGGTGGCAGTTTAGAGAAAATATTGTTTGCTTCAATATCAGATCCCTCAGTCTGTGACTGTAGGCACACTCCAAAAGATTTGGCATGACTAGATTGTGTTTAGTAAGCTAGATCATTATGCTATTCCATGTTGTAGGTTCGAGGGTCATATGGAGTGCCCCCCTGGGATGTCCCACCCTTCATTCTCAGTCAACCACAGCATCCTGGAGGCTGTGAGACCCCGACTCAAAGACTTTCACCAGCTGCTACTGGAGCCCCCAAAGGTAAAAAACACAGACCGCTTAAAGCACTTTTTAACAACAAACAAACAGAATGTTGCAATCTACCTGGGACAATTTGATTGAATAATTCATTTCAGTCTTTTTGGTCCAAAACATTATCAGCTGTTTTGTTGTTTGTTTGTTGTTTGAATTGGTATGTTTTATTTTATAAAAATGTTTTCATTATATTTTCTTTAAAGGCAGACTGGGTAGGATTTGTCTATAGCTGGTTGTAAATACATCATTCAAAGTTGTCCCCTCCTTCCCAGGTCAAAGAGAGTGAGGAGAGAGGGAGGGAGAGACGTTGGCAAAAACAAAGCAGCGGTTCTGGTCTAAAAAACAAATAAAAAACATGATCCCGCCTTCACACAGCCCTGATGTTTTGTGTGAAAGCAGCCAAAGCTTCATGCTTCATCCTGTCTGCTTAACAGACATGCATACCTGCAGCTCTTTTTACACCCTCGACACACACAAAGACGGAGACAATGATGTAGTCTGCTCTCTCTGTCCTGTCCTTATCCTGTGTGCTGCCCAAAGGTTGACACCCAAAAACATGAAACACATACTGTACATATGATACAGACACGGCCACACACTTAAATAATAATATTATTAAGAGTCTGTACAACTCTTTTAAGATTACTATAAATCTATACTTGTTTCTGTATCACGGCTATAACACCTGAAGTTTTCCTCTGGGAATAAATGAAGGATAACCTTCTGTTTTTTTCTGATGTACTGAAGTACTGAAGATAAACTGATGTTCCAGTCACAGAATCACTGTGACAAAGTTACTGCATAAGTATTTATTAATTGTGTGTCTGTGTATTCATTCCTTTGTTATTCATTCATTTATTCATTCTCCAAACAGAGGAACATGATGAAGACAACGTGGGGGGTGCTGGACCCTCCTGTGGGTAACACCAGACTCAATGTAGTCAGACTGGTGGCCAGCCTGTTGCAGAGCAACACACACAGCATCAACACAGAACTTATTAACCTCAACACACTGGGAGTCATACTAGTGAGTACAACCTGTATTGGTTTTCTTTTCTCACTGCTCACAGCAGTAAAGGTGTTTGATCTAGAATAGAATAGAATAGAATAGAATAGAAAATACTTTATTAATCCCAAACTGGGAAATTGCATTGCAGCAACAGCATTTCACCCGTACAATGACATGAAAATAAAATAGAAAAGAACAACCTAGATAAATAAATAACAACCTAGGCATATTAAGTAGTAGTATAAACATAAAATATAAGATGAGACATATAAAAAATAAAAGTAGTAATACAATATAAATTTCAAGTATAAATAAAATAAAATAAAATATCGGATTTAACCAGTATGTACAGTGTGCATTTAAATAAATGTACAAGTGGGTAATGGTGTGTATTGTACAAAGTGAGTAAAGTGCAGGTGGAGACTGTAAAAATCTAAGATTGTATTACATATTCTCAGCACTTTTGTTCTCTATATTTCATGTTTTGTCTTCAACTATTGGGCCGGATATACACTATGAATATACTGAGCATGTGAACAAGAACGCCCATATTAGACTTCATCTGATTCAACATAGGTCCCAGAATGATCCATAACATCAATGCTCCTTAACCCATAGTGTCAAGTTTTAGGCTTTAATGGGACACATTTCTACATAGTTATACAAACTAAATCAAACTAAAAACTAAATCCCGGACAAGCCCCCATTATGTTACGACCGGCTCAAAGTCACAACACATTAAGGGACACCATAATGCCGTATGATGCGACAGAATAACATTTATTTACAACAAAAAGAAGTGCAACACAAACAAAAGGCTGGGATCTTGTGCCAGGGAGTTGAGAGAGAGAGAGAGGGCGGAGGGAGGATCCACTTATATAGGCCGCACCCAGCTCCATGCAGGTGCCCTCAATCATCCCTCAGGAAACTGCACCTTAAACATAGAGACATGGCAGACACATACAAAGGGATAGAAACAAAATATATATTGACACGTAACAAAATGAAAGGTGAGTGTGTGTCCTTGTCATAATTCAGTGATAAAGTTCTGGTGCACCATGCAACTCATCTCATTTTTTATAATAATGATAATCTTTAAGTGGAGGGTAAAACTGGTACAGACTAAACAAATGTTACTTCAACTTAAACAAACAAAGAACATAACAACTTTAACGATTTTAACCATTTATTCATTTTTATTATTTTTTTGCTCTGCTCCACAGGATATGTATTTCAAATACATCTGGAACAACTTCCTCCACATTCAGGTGGAGATCTGCACAGCCATGATTCTGGCTATGCCCCCCGCCCCCACCGACACCCAGCCAGACACAGAGCAAGAACATGCAAGGGAGAGCATCCTCATCAAACATGTAAGATTAGACCTGTGTATATATTAACAGCAGCAGTATGCACCTCATGGCAGGCACGCTGAATTAGTTGTATTTCTCTGTTTTGCTGTGTTTTGCTCCACCAGCTGTTTCAAAAGTGCCAGTTCATCCAGAGAATCATAGATGCCTGGAGCTCCAATGAGAAAGAACAGTGAGTATTCTGCTCTGCTGCAAATGGGGCCATGTGTAGGTTTGTCAGGGTGTAACTTTGTTTTATTGTTTCCATTTGCTCCTTCACTGTGCTCAGTACTGACTGTTCCGATTATGTAAGAGTGATTCTTGGATTTAGTGGTCAAACTAATAGCCTGAACGATGTTTTTGTGTGTGTTGTAGGGCCGAAGGTGGTCGGCGACGAGGTTACATGGGTCACCTCACCAGAATAGCCAACTCTATAGTTCATAACTGTGACAAAGGCCCTAATGGACCACAGATACAACAGCTCATCTCTGGTAAGGCATTGCCTCCATCTGAGGGCTGGTATCTCTCTGTCCTCATCTGTCCTGCAAATAAGCTTCATCTGCTTTCAGTCTCACCATATGATAGACTCTATGAAGTGTTATCAGTAAAGTTGTCATGTTGATAGTGGTAACTGGGTGGAACTCTTCCTGTGGCATCACTTAGCTCTGTGCACATCCTATTTAGGTTTCACAAAATAACTAGTGGCATCTGACATGGACAAAACCAAATCGAACAGTTTTGCTGATTATACAGTATATGTACAGTATGTGTGTATGTGTGTATATATATATATATATATATATATCTGTGTGTGTGTGTGTGTGTGTGTGTGCGTGTGTGTGCGTGTGTGTGTGTGACACAGAGCTCCCAGCAGAGGACAGAGAGAAATGGGATGCCTTTATTTCTGGGCAGCTGGCTGATACAAACAAGAGAAACACTGTTGACCTGGTGAGTGAGCATGATGTTGAGCTGAATGTTTTTTATTTTGTCCAGATCCAACTACTAACAAGTAACTGCTCAACAACTGAACTGTGTGTTTGCTGAAGGATTTAGATGAGCACTGTAGCACATTTCATTACTCCATGTTAGACAGCCATGTCTGTTGATGTGGAATGCACATGAAGGCATCCAATAGACATCTTTTGCTCAAAGGCTAACCCTTTTTGCTAACATTATTTTTTCTCTAGGTGAATACACACCACATCCATTCTTCCAGTGATGATGAGGTAGACTTTAAAGACAGTGGCTTTCACCAGGACTCCTCTCTACAACAAGTAAGAACTAAACAAACAAACACACAAATGCATACATGCGCACAAAGCAGGCTGATAGCCACACAGACTTATGTTCATGGTCATTAGTCTGTCTATAGCTGTCTTACACAGAAGCTTTGTTGCTTTACCAGGTGAGTTTTTCTTTGGATATACATGGATCTATTGGATGCAAACCCAAGATAAGCTCACATGACAAAGCAACAGAGCTTCAGTGTAAGTTTGAGACAGTAAACGTGAAACAGCTCTGAGAATAAGTCCAACTTGGACAAAATGACTTTTAGCCCAGTTTTCATGGAAAGGGAATACATTCTCACAAATAACACACAGATCCATTGGTCTGTTGTTAGAGCACACACACACACGCACACACACACACACACACACACACACACACACACACACACACACACTTCCCTAAATTACACAAGTGTCAATGAAACATGATTTAACTATGACCATCCTCTCTGGAATGCATATGTGTTGCATGCAATGCATCAAGTTCAAAAGCAACATGTCTCAGTAAACAATCTTACATCTTCATGCACAGTAACAGTCTACAGGCCCATCTCTATGATTTGAATTTATTAACGTAACTACTTCTGTTATTTAGAAAGTCATTTCCACTTTAAGTGGAATAGAATTGACAGATTTGTTTTTCACTAATGTCAAAGCATTTTGGCGCCTGACTGTAAAATGCATGTTTTGTGCTGTTTTAGCTATTAACCTGTCTAGACTTCATGTTATACAGTCTTTGTTTTTACAACTCCATATATGCATTTGGTATTTTCTGTACTGTAAGTAATGATGAGCTTTGTGTAGAGCCAAGACTATATCATTATCGTTGGTCCTGGGTTTTGCCAGGCCTTTTCTGATTATCAGATGCAACAAATGACGTCCAATTTTATTGAGCAGTTCGGCTTCAATGATGAAGAGTTTGCCGATCAGGACGATGTTGTGGAGTGAGTACTCATCCTGCATGACTGGACTTGCTGTCTAAATATTACTGTGTAACACTGAAGGGATAGGACACTGGGGACATTAAAAAGCTGGTGGGGGTTATTTATTTATTCATTTGATAATAGTATATTTCTTTACTTTAAAAGGAAGTGCCTCATTCCCTACTCCATTACTCTGCATGTCAAAACAACAATATTCTGTCTGATTCTTGTTGACATTAAAATCTGGATGCCACTAAATGTCATGCAGCTAATTTTGATAAATCTAGTTCTTATAAATTAGACCATACACTAGTTACATTTGTGGTTTGCAGTGATTATAACCATTTGCTCAGGCACTGAAACTAATGCCATTACTTTGAAGATATGGCCACCATAATATATACAAAATATGCCTTAAAGAGAAGAAACTATATCCAGCTTTTGTGTTGCTGTGTGCTGTCCCTTTTGTACTTTCCTGAGGGGAATCTGGTTGTGGGGTTATAATCTGAAAAGGTTGTGGGGCTGTGGGAAATAGCTGGTAGATGATCAATGATTTTAAAGTGGATGCTTCACTTTAAACGGCTTGTGGGGTGAAGTAGAGCTGGTTTCATTTTGGATAGATCTCGGCTTAGCATTATCAGGCTATGCAAAATAACATGTCTGTTATGTAACAAAAGAACTGGGTGAAACAAGCAATCCACCAATACAAATGTTCATAGTCTAACAACAATTATTCTGTCAGTTCTACGTCATACTATTTGATGCTATTGTTGGAAAAAGAAAATGTAAGGGTGACATTTAAAACTTCTGTTGAAAAAAATATACAGTAAGCGTGTGTGAGGTTGAATTTACAGAACTGTTGTATTGGTGGACCTGATAATGCACTCCTTCCAGCTCAGGCTGAGGTCCATCTCGTGGCCTTCCCATCTGTGCAGTCAAGATTCCTGGAATGTGTCTGACTTTAAAACCCTTTAAAGGTGCTCAAGGAGAGGACTTGACTTTCCAAAACCTGAACACATGTATACCACACACCATCTGCACTCCAGCTTTGCTTTAAAAGTGCATTCTATACAAGTCAGACATTTTCCAGTTATCATGAATACAGAAGTTGAAAGTTTAAGTCTGAAATAGTAATAGAGCAGTTCGATGGAGAGATTCCAGAGTTTGGTGTTGGTAGAGCTAATGTGAATGAGATTGTTGGTTCATGTGTGGGCTGGAGTTAGTTCACTCTTAACTATTAATTTAATGATTTATCTGTAATGGACTTTTGCTCAGACTATTTTCTTCCATTTTTGTAGATCAAACATGTAAATGAGAAAATAAGCAGATTGATCCATATTGAAAAGGAAATGTTAGTTACTGTCTTAATTTCCGTCAGGTGTTGTTGGTGTATTTTTCGCCTTTTAAAAGAGCCAGGTCAGCAGTTTCCCTTGAGCTGATAATAATCTTATCTGTTAGATGACAGTTCCCTCTAAATGTTAGACTGTTCCTCAAATGATTTCTATACTGTTTGAAATGCTGTACACAATAATATTTTGGGAAACTTTGTCTTCCCCTAAGCAGTGTTGAAAGTGGCCACTGTTGTTTGTTCTACCTGGGGGTTTTCTTCTTTTCTGGGGGTTCCACTTTACAACTCAGAACATGCACATGAAGAGCAAAATGTTTCTTTGGTACTGTCTTTATGTTACCATGAACCTGGCATGGGGGTGACAATAAGTTTTAGTTTTCCCTGCAGTGTTGAACATTAAGTGTTCCAGCTGTGTGCTAGAGTTGTCTGCCTGTGTGTTGCCATGTATGTGGATATCTAACGACCCTAACTAAACTAAACTCTGTTCTCTTTAACATTGCAGTATTCCCTTTGATAGAATATCAGACATCAATTTTTCACTGAATACAAATGAAAGTGTAAGTACTTTGATTATTAATCTTTAATTCATATGTAGTCAATGAATGAAAGGCAAAGTCAAAGTCTCAAATATAAACAAATATCAACAATTTACATTATTAATATGGTGTGTATTATATTTCATGATCACTGTTGACATTCATTTAGAATCAGATGTATGGTAGATGGAATATGAGGGTTCATCTTGATAAAATAAAAGCACAAATCAAAACAGAATGCAATGATTTGCAACTGAATACAGCACAAATGTTTATGTTTTTACACACACTCATTCTGAATTCACTGCCTGCATCACATTCCAGAAAAGTTGGAAAAGGGCACCAAAGTCCCTGTTTGGATCATTCCACAGGTAAACAGGATTGAGTATGAAAGGGCGTCCTTAAAGGCGCAGTCAATGACAACAGTTTAAAAACAATGCTTGTCAATGCACAATTTCAAGACATTTAGGGATTTCACCATCTACAGTCCATAATATCATTAAATATCACAAAGAAATCTCTGCATGCAAGGCACAAGGCCCAAAAGCAATATCTCCAAGCTGCTCAATAAATGATGCTACTCCACTCTTCTCTAATCACATGTAGAGCTGATTCATAATAACCTCATCAATTTATATTGGGGATTGGAATTGAAACTCAAGGAGACTGAAAAAAAAAAAAAATCAACAAGCATTGATAAGTCAGGGTTGTGATCATCTGTGTCTGAACAGCCCTAACATGAGTGCCGAAGAGAAGAGGGCAATGCTTCGATGTGCTTATGCCTCCATTGTGTCCCCAGTTATGCCTCCATTGTGTCCCCAGATGAAGCACAAAATACGACAACAGAATGAAGGAAGAATCTGAAAGAATTTGGCTTTAAAACTACAACAGTTAGTGTCATCAGTCACCAAATGCTTACTGAGTGTTAGGAGAAGTCAGAGGTCACGTGGTCTGGTCCCAACTTGTTTGGAACGAGTTCCTGCGTCAAATTCAGAATGAGTGTATCTTTCCAAAAACAAGTTTATCTGTTTGAAATTAATATAGTCTTTGTACTGTATTCAATTCAAAATAGGGCAAAGAATTTTCTTTATTTACATTACACACACACACACATACTGTATGTATATATATATCTATATATCTGTATGTAAGGCTGTTGTGCTAGGATACTGGAGATATACATGTTGATGTCCGTTTCACAGCTGAGTGGCTTCTGCAGGATCCAGCCTTAGTTTGCTTGTGTATGTACCGTCAATCTAAACAGTCTGTTTGTAAGTATGTGGCACGTGTGTTTGTTTCCCCAGGCAAATATAGCTTTGTTTGAGGCGCGCTGCAAGGAGAAAATCCAGCAGTTTGAAGATGCTGGTTCAGATGAGGAGGACATCTGGGACGAAAAAGATGTCACCTTTGCACCAGAGGCACAGAGACGCCCCAGGTCAGCTCAATAAACACAGGCCCTTTTTTTACATTGAACCAAGCAACAACAGCATAACATGCCCCAGAGGCGGTCTTCTGTGATTTCTTTAATTTTTTATTTTTTTTGCTACAGCAGCAAAGGTTTTGGCATCGCAAGAAAACCGACAATTTTCATTACTAGTTAATCTATCATCAAGTTATTATCAACAGGGCTGATAATAAATTACTCACAAATAAGAACTACATAGAAAAAAGTCACACTGAAGAAAGTGATGAAGTCATGCTGGTGTTGAAGAGCCTGACAGCTGTTGGAATGAAGGACCTGTAGTAGATCTCCTTCTTACATGGTGGGAGTATCAGTCGGTTGCTGAAGGAGCTGTTTAGGCCTCCACAGTCTGATGCAGTGAGAGGAGTTGTTCATGATGGAGGTCAGCTTTGCTAACACTTCCTCTATGGAGTCTAGAGGGCAGTCCAGGACAGAGCTGGCCCTCTTGACCAGTCTGAGTCTCTGTTCCACTCTGTGCGTCCCCCTCCCCAGCAGACACTGCATAGAATGTTTCTATCAGTTACCAATTTTACCTGTAAAAAGACAAAAAACTTTCTTCTCTTAATAATCCCCTTTCCACATTAAAGACCGTGTAAAGTCATAATAAATGTGTGTTTTGAGTTTGTCAGACTAAAGAGGAAAGTGTTATTAACCATCCAGCCAAATTTGAATGATTAAAAATAACGATAAGTTTATGAAATTAGGTGTCAAAATCAGGTAAAAATGGGCAGTACTCTCAGCTCCAGGACTGTGGGGGTGTGTCCGCTGAACCACTCTCCCTCTCTCTGTCCTAACGTACATAAGTCATGTATCTCAGTGAAACGCTGTCGTCACTTTGCGGTTATTGCTCCGTTGCGGTGTTTTGATGAAGTGGTGGGGGGGTGTTGCGCTGAAGGCTTTTATACCGTTGCGCTAAGGGGGGGCTGGGTGGTCACTGCATGGCGTCACGCGGTCTCGTTTTAGGACCGCCCAAAAAATCCTGGACTGAAAACTGGTGAAAAACTGTCTAACCTCTAACTCCACATTTCAGTAATATATTGTTCAAAGTCTTTTCACATGTTTTCAGCAACTATTTTACAACATATTTATTGTGTTTTGAAAGAAATCTCAGAATTGCCTCTACATGGACTTATTAACATGTCTGAGTTAAATGAGTAGTTAATACAGTCATGGCTGACATTAAATTATGCATTAATTATGCATTGGAAGTAACTCTGTATGTCCATCTCAGGAGCTCAGGCAGCACAGACAGTGAGGAAAGCACAGACTCAGAGGAGGAGGATGTGAAGAGAGATCCATTTGAAGCTTCCAATCCCAGCAACGATGACAGAATGGAAGTCGACACAGGTTGGTGTACCTACGTATCAACATATATCAAACGTATCAATGGGCAGCATTAGAGGTGCTTCAGTGTCTGTTTGTTTTTTACCTTACTTTTACAGACTAATTTTGTGTTTGATTTAGGACCAGTGTGGACAGCCAACTTTGATGATATCCCCATGGACACGGGTACATCCACAGTTCCAGCCCCTAACCCAAACAACCCTGCTGCCTCCTCTCCTTTGTCCTCCTCTTCTTCTTCTTCCACAGAAGTCCTCCCCGAGGCAGGATGGAGCTCCTCTCCTTCTGCCACCTCCAACTCTGAAACAGGCTGGGCTGATTTCTCCAATTTCACCCCTGGCAGGTAAGACAACCTGACAAACTCTGGTTCAGTTTCTGTTTGTGTGCCTGCAGTGCTGCAATTACAGAAGAGCATGCCATTGTCTTTGAATCTGAAAGAGTACTTCATGAACAGAAATTGCTCTCTTTCAGCCCCAAAGACCCTCTGAGGTGCAACTCTCCTGTTGCTATGGAAACCAGCATAGAGACAATGGACCCTCTGGGGGTCAATGCACCCATGCAGCCTGAAGGTGAGATGTGTGCACATGCATTTCCATGTTGACAGAATGAAACTTGTGTACATTCATGTAATCTTGAGACACACAAACACACACACACACACACACACACACACACACACAGAGTTGAGCCACTGTGCCAAGCTAAACTTGTATACACTTTGATATGAAAATGAACACTTGCTCATGTGTATGGTCACTTTTGATTGTCTTTGAGTACAAACATAACATTAGGGAGGTGTCAGTAGCTGTCACATGTTGAAACGGCTTAAATAAGCTTGACCTTGGTTAGATGTAACTCTACTGTCACCTTTCTTAACATCCCCCAGACTGTGATGGCTGGCTGGGCACCAGTGTGGCCTCTCCTTCCTCCACCTCACCTAAGGATTGTGGGAGATCTAAAGCGGAGGAGGAAACAGCCTGTTGTGAGCAGCGCAGCATCACAGAGACAGTCATCAATGGCTCCATGAAAGAAACCGTCAGCCTCACTGTCGACGCCAAGACTGAAACCGCTGTCTTCAAGAGGTTCGCCAAGCACACCCACACAAAAACACAGCATAGCTCTCGGTCAGCTGTCATTGGTCGTGGTTTCAGTGCTAATGTCCTAGCATTCGACAAACCCAACAGGGGAGCACTGGAATGCTCTTACATCACTGATGTGTCTTAGTGTTGTCACATCTGTTTTCTTATGAGTGCCCTCATCACTGGGCCAGTGTTTCTATAGAGACAGGTGTGTTAAATTTAACACCAAGATCAGAGACAGGCCCCAGGCCATTCAAACACATCTACTAGTGTTCTGTTAAAATAGTTCACTTGCATTAATCCAATACATTTGCTAGTGTTTAGTTCCATGTGAATGAACCTCTCCTCCCACCAAATACCACACGAACTTGCAAAACCAGTTTCTACATCAAGATTATAACAAACCGTTTAAGAGCTGCTTGTTGCAGTGCCACAAAGACTGCTTCATGTGTCTCACAATTTCTACTCATTCTTTGATTGGAGCTCAAATAGCAGAAGGACCAAACACAATGACAGATCTTAGTAGGGATGCCCAGATTGATCAGATGCCAATCATTATAATATTACTATTATTATAATAATCACAAAAAAATATGTGATTGGGATTAATAACTAACTAACTGATGACGCACATCATCAGATCTTGACCTCTCCAATATGGTGACATACAGTAAGCTTCCTTCTAGTCAGAATGGCAGCAGAGAAAACAAAGAGGCATTTATGAATGTAACTTTAGTGTGTCATAACATGCAGATGCACCGGTTTGAGTTGAAACCAAACATTTCTCTGGATGTCAACACCAAAATGTGTCTGCAGCAGATCCCCCATTCTGCACAAACTTCAACACAACCTTTCAGTACTGCAAAGATTGATTGTTTCATACTGGCTAAATCCACTAGTTGTAAAGTTGGTTGTCTTCTGTCCTTCTGTCCTCTTGTTGATGCTGCATTATATTGTCTGTCTGTCTGAGTAAATAACAACTGTCTTATCAACTGAGCGACACTTCTCTCTCTCTTGCTGTGCGTTGTGGGTGTGGTCTTCTTCAGAGTGTTGAAATCTTATCGGTATGTACAGCCAATCAGAGATCAGCCTGCAGCCGTGATGTAGTCTTGTTGTCACGTCAACCACCAACTTTTCTTTCCCAATTTTGATCTTTCTCTTTGGTTTCAGCTCCTTGTTTGTTTATTTCATTACCTCCATTCTGCATGTGTTTCTACCAAAGGTGTTGTCCAAGCGCAGTTTTTAGTTCATTACATTTTCAAATGGCTTGTATCGAAACAGGCCTAACCCATTTAAAGCAACATTGTGTATAAATCAGTGTTTGTTGTGATTTGTTGCCTCCAGCTTCAGAGTGTAATGCCACTGTGGTAAATATGTTCAGCTGTACTCGAGTATTTGTTCTGATTACATTACTTCTGATCAAAAACTAGCGAGTCGACAACTTTGCTAACAGCCAAACATCAACAAGGTCACCAACAGCAGACATAGCAGCCAGCTAATATTACTGACTAGTCAGCAGTCAGCCCAGCTCGGCGTCTGTCTTTCAGCTGAGCTCACATTAGCTAACAGCAGCTACAGCTACAGGCAGAGCAGATAGGGGACATCAGATCGTACTCAGAGCACAAAGTTACATAGTGTAAGAACAGAGTGAGAGTACTGGTGCCATTCATCATTAAAAGTCAGTGTAGCATCAAAAAATCAATTCAAATTTGATAGTAGGAAAGTTACACAATGTTGCTTTAAGGCAAATTCTCATTATTATTATTTGAAATAATAGAAGTGAAATTGCCACAGAATGGAGGCCAGTTTTCTGAAGTGACTTCAGCCTCTCCACAGTTGGATTTTTATTGGTTCCAAACAGCTTTTCTAAGCATTTCCATTCATGTTTATTTGATCTTTATGGTCTTATTGGCTTTGACCTTCAGACATTGTCTCCATCTTTGGACTGTGAGTGCAGATTAAAAAGCACAATGAAAGGTTGAACTGTTAAATAAATTGTAATGTGTAAGCAGTCTGGGTACTGGACATGTGTTGGTGCCACGACAGTATAAAGACAATTAAATTGAATTGATCATACATCTGCGATCCATGCGTAAAACTAGATTTTTAAGTACATAGGAAAATGCTGTGTCAGTAAAGATTCGTTTCATTCTGGAATCTCTCTCGAGCACAAACTGAGATGGAGAAACTTTTTACCTTAATGTCCTCAAACATGTTGTTGGCTTTTATGTATTTCCTTTTCCTGATTGGCCCTCGTGGCTTATCTGTGAAAAGCTCAAATCCACTGATAAAGTTTAGCCTTCAGAGTTCTTCATCGGGCTGCAGTATAATATAATAGTCTAATATTCTGTTCTATTGTTTAGGACCAAACTGACCTAAAAATACAAAAACATGTCTTAAGACTGACGTATGCAGTGTCCTTCTATCATTAAGCTTCAAGTTTCACTCAGAGTAGTTTTTGTACATTAAGTAGTATCCAAGAGCTCTATGATTTTTGTTAGTACTTAATAAAAGTAGATTTGAACTGGGGACCTTTTCTTCTAGCATGTTGTTGTTTTCTGAAAATGGCAGATGCAGAATAAATGCACCTCAAATGTTGGATTCTATTTGGATGTTTGTGGGTGTTTTGCTTTGATTGAGGCCTCATCAAGATAATTGGTGGTTCTCTGAGACAAAGCAAGACTGACGGCTGGCACAATCCATTTGGGTCTAATCAGTGTCTAAATCTGTCTATTTGCTGCCTCTGTAGCTACAAAGTAAACAGACTATCGTAGCTAAACAACCAAAACAGTTGACTTTCTCCATTTGCTGTACATTTTGATGCTTTCCCTACATACTGTTCACAGTTTCCATTTCAACACCTCCATCCTTTGTTTTACTGTGTGCTCTGTCAGTCAGTTGAGCATGCATCACTGTTTACATCTCACTGTGTTTCTGTGGGGAAAGTGGTTGGTATAAATCACCTCATATGGTATTAATGTATGTTTGTGTGTTTGTGTGTGTCCCTGTGTGTTCCAGTGATGAAGAAAAGAGTGCTTCTTCAGAGAAATACTCAGTAGTGGAGTGTGGCGATTCGGAGAGAACAGGCCTCAACAGCTCAGCCGCAGCTTGCTGTCCCAAAACAGGGTCAGACTCAACATACACACATCGCTTACCTGAACTAATGTCTTCCTTATATTAACATATGCGTCAGTTACATCATATGTTTGACCCTGAAATGTCTTTTCTTTTTTTTTCGTGACTATAGCTGTAGTAAAATGTTTCTACGTGTTAATGCAGCTAACAGCCGGGCCAAAGCCTGTCGTGCCAGCCTCTGGAATAACTGTAGACTTATCAGTTTCACTTTTATTGGTCAGGTGTCATAGACTGTAGAAAACATGGACGTAGTTTCTGTGACATCACTCACAGGTTTATGAAGCTCAGTGTGGTCGCTCTGCCACCATCTTGTCATCTAAAAATGGGCAAAGAGGTGTCTTAAACCTAATAATTGGTTTATTGATCTCATCTTTTTGTGTGTATGTTTTTTATAATGCTTTATTTAAATGCAGTCTTATTGGTTTATAATTGATTTTGTGTTCAGTCAACTCATGAATGCATTATAATTAACTGTAGAAGTCTGTAATTATTCTAGTAGCGCTTCATACATAAGCACACAGGCTTTGCCCACAATAAACAAAACGTGACATGACATTCAGCATAACAGTCTGAGGCAACGTCCTGTTTTATTTGAATATGCAGCATTTACAGAAGCAAGTGTGTAAATGGATTGGGTCCTCCTCCTTTCTGAACATTTATATATTTAATAAGGTTTTTGTTGTTTACAGTGTGCTTTCTTTCCATAAGTAGATGATCCAACAAGATTCATGTTAATCTGATTCCAGCCTAAATATTAAGTGACCTCTTTTCTCTCCTGGCTCACATGTCCTGTATGCAGTGAGAAGTGGCGGCCCACTGTGGAGCTTCCCAATGGTCCTCTAGAAGAAATGTCCACCGTAGAGGAGGCCAAGTAAGTGTGACTGCCTTCACACACACACACACACACGCACACACACACACACACACACACACACACACACACACAGTGTGTTAGAGATGGATCTTTCATTCAGAAAGTTACAGCTGTTCCTTTTTTTATTTCATGAATCTCTCTTCAAGTTGACGCTCATCTCCATCTTTGCCTTTCTTCCCAGACTGGACCAGAGTGCTGTGTCCTCAGAGCCAGCTGTAAATGGGCCGGCGTGAGGGTCTCCTTATGCCAGCCAATGGCCTGTTCTGCCATGCAGGGCCCTCCTCCTGGCCAGCCAGCGGAGGCCACTACTCAGAGCTGTACCAATCACATGCCCCCACCAGGACCAGCAATACTCTCATCGGCTCATCACTGACAGACAGACAGACAGACAGACAGACAGACAGACAGACAGACAGGTGTACAGACACAGGATGAACTGGAAAGCAAACGAGAGACATACTCAAATGGATACAGAATAATTTTTTTCAGCATTTGTTTATATACTATTGTTCTTATGAGGTGATGTGCGACTGATATCTTGCCACTCAAAATTAAAATAGTAATGTTGCTATAGTTAAAGAAATGATTGTATGAATAAAATATTTTATAAAAAGAAAAATGTATACAGAAATGTAAGATGAATTACCACAGGAATAGCTGATTGGTGACCCAGCCAACCACCATGCTGTTGTTACTCGCTGGATGTGTTATCCTGCAGTCTGACACTTAATACAACAGTTGCTATATTTCAAATTCTCACCCACCATTGGTCTGTGTCTCTGAGCAAAGCTGCTCCTACAAATTGAAACATGTTTTAAAAACCACACTTCAAAGTTTATTTTGCTGCCGCTATTATTTGTAAATCATGTTTCTCTTGTATTCTTCTGCATTGAGTCAGATTTGACGAGTTCTTTTTTTTTTTAATTTATTATGGAAGTAAGATGATGGTTATGTTTTGTTACTAAAGAGCCATACCAACACACCTCTCCACTTCTAGCAGGCTATATTCATGCTAACTGGGTTCCTACCTCGCAGCTAGAAAGAAGAGAGGTACAGTAGGTCATCACCACAGCCTAAACTGGGAGATGTGTGTGCATTCTGCAGAACCACAGTACTCCACTTTGGCCCCAAACTGCCTTCATACCAGTGCTTGTTAAATTGGTGGTCTCCCTTTAGATCATGTTCGAGATGAGTCTGAAACAGTGTCCAGCCCTGTATGATTCAGGCACATTATGAAAAGAACTGATTTACATGTGGACAGTGGTGGACTGCTGAGCCACTTCTTTTATACTGTGTTCAGACTGACAACAGCAGTGTGTGAAGAAACACCTTGTTGTTTTCAAGGTGCTGTTGGGCCTCAGTAGGAAGTTGAGGCTCTGTGCTTTGTGACATCCCAAAATGTTTGCCAATCAAATTGGTGCACATTCCTGGTGGATTACTGACTGTTGACATGGAGGTGAATCGATGCCACCATGTTAACTTTTGAAGTGTTTTTAGTTCTGTTGTCCGTCTGAACACTCCTCCATTTTTTTTCTTTGAATCACCACCTCTACTTAAGAATGGGCCTTCATGAGGCGTTTGGAAACTTGAATTTTCAAGCTTTTCGAGATCAACTGAAAACCTACCATGGTCTATTCAGGCATATTGTAGCTCCCACTGTGGAAAAGGCTTTTGGTTTGGTCTTCCTGAGAGAAATGTCTGGCCTTAGAGCTGCCAAATGCTTCACTTTATTTTCTTAACATTAGAAATAAGGTCCAAATATTGCTATAAGCCAGTTGTCTCCTGAGAAAACAATTAACATCAGCTAATTTTGATTGGCAGCAGATGTGTTGCAGCATTACTCCTAAATAAAAATCTGGCACTGAGCCCTGAATGGACTAGTTACCAAGGCATGTGTGTGCAGCTGGACTGAATGATTGATATGATCCTGTATATGTTCTGAGAAATCACTCTTATGCTGCCTTCCTGCTCCCCTCCTGTCCTCTCACCAAATGTAACTCAAAGTTTTCTGTACCAGCATTTGAAAGGGATGATAGTAGAAGTTAGCCCCACTTTTTGTAGGATTATTAATGAATTAAATTTCATCATCATTTCTGAAGCCAAGTGGTCTTTGCAGATGGTTTATTGGTCATCACAGATTTGATGAGGCCTGGTGCACAGTCACACCAGACGTTTCTTTACATATGTTTTACAGTCATCCCATTTGGCTCACTACATCTCCATACAATGATGATGTTATTTGTTATTCATGGGCTGAAGAAACTTCTTTGATCAGATTAAATATTTCATTGGAGTCTGACTTTCCATTTGATGTGACACTGCATTAGAGGGTAGTTCTCAGTCACTGTTTTCTTCTGTCCTGTCCTGTAAACATGAATGGAAGCTTTAAATGTAAGTCAGAGAGGGTGGGCTGTGGAGGATTTTGATGGTGACCATCGTTGAGGAGTGTTGAGGTCTGCACTACTGGAAGCTCTGCAGTCAGAAAACCTGAACAAGGTCAGTATGTTTCTATTTTTTTTTTTTTCTATTTAGAACAAATGGAACTAGAAGGCGTCAGCTGAGCCCAAACAGAACTTGGATCATAATGTTCAAGTTCTGTTGAATTAAAAAAAAAAAAAAAAAAAAAGATTTGTTAGTGAAAAGGTCTACTTATTACTTCTTACCACGTATTAATTATCAAGGCAACGCTTTGTTAGTGAAACAATGCCTCACTGTAAAAGATTTCTTTTCTGTTTATTGCTGCCTGAATCCTTTCCTCAGTCCTCTGGTGCTGGAGTCAAAATATTTGCGCTGATGTTAAATCTTGAGATTTACAACTTGAACTAGAGTTTGAGATGTGTATCACTATAAGACTTCTAGCTCTGGCTGAGACAAACATTTATTTATATTTATTGGTAAACTAGAGCTTTATAATAAACTGCCCTGAAGTCACGAGCAGCAAGGAGCACATTTCAGGCCAAACCAACTCAGCAATCATCATTCAGCCTGACTAAACCTTCATCTGACAGTCACCTCAACCAACAGATCACATTAATAATCTTTAGAGATCATCAGTGAGTGGTTACCACACATCCTGCACTGACCACATTTGACCTCTGCAGGCGGAGGTCATTGCTGCACTGCTCGTGTCTCCGTACAGTGAGGGCCATGCTTCTGTACAGCGCCACCATCTGGCCGATTGGACTTACTATTATTATTATTATTATTATTATTAATAATGACCTCTCGTTTGTCCCTCTCTGTGTAACGCATGAGGAAACAAATGTTCTCTGACTTTGACTTGTCAGGCAGTTTACTTGATGGCAGCACATCAATGCAGTTTCCCCCAGAGCGATTCTAACTAGACATCATTATCATTAATATTTACTCTCCATGAGCTTCCATCGTTTAGTTTGTCATGATAACTCCTTCATTTCTTTCCCCCCTGTGAGAGCTTGTTGGAAACAGGCCTGAAGCCCTGCTGCTGCCTGACAGACCGGACTCAGGGCGCAGAGCCCAGCTAGTGACGTCAAAACAAGTTGTGTTGATAGCTGGATAAGCTAGCACGATGCTAACCAGTCTTACGTCAGACCGAGTCCCGGTAAATCCCTCAAAGACTCCCATGGTTCCGTACTGCTGTCCGTCTGTCGTCCATGCAGCGTGTAGTGTCGGTGTGAGACATGCAGGACAGGTACAGTGAGGTCGGCTTCGTCCAGCAGATACTCGGTCTGAATTTAGTGCCGAGGAAAAATGGCACGCAGCGAGGAAACGACACGTCTCTGAGCGACTTCTCCGGTGAGCTACACACACACACACACACCTCACCGTGTCACTGTTTGAAGGCTTTAATGGCGGTGAATATCACACGGTATCACACACAGTGTTGTTCTTTTAACGGACGTGAAAGTCCCGTGATATGATAGCACCGGAGCTCCGTTGGCATTGTTTAGCTACTGCTAGCTAGCTAACTTCCTGCTTCAACTCAACGGTTGTTATGGCAGTGTGTGTACTGTTAGTGTGTGTGTACTGTTAGTGTGTGTGTACTGTTAGTGTGTGTGTACTGTGTGTGTACTGTTACAGTGTGTGTGTGTGTGTGTACTGTGTGTGTACTGTTACTGTGTGTGTGTGTGTACTGTGTGTACTGTTAGTGTGTGTGTACTGTTAGTGTGTACTGTTAGTGTGTGTGTGTACTGTGTGTGTGTACTGTTAGTGTGTGTGTACTGTTACTGTGTGTGTACTGTTACTGTGTGTGTACTGTTACTGTGTGTGTACTGTGTGTGTGTACTGTGTGTACTGCTACTGTGTACTGTGTGTGTACTGCTACTGTGTACTGTGTGTGTACTGCTTGTGTGTACTGCTACTGTGTACTGTGTGTGTACTGTTACTGTGTACTGTGTGTGTACTGTTACTGTGTACTGTGTGTGTACTGTTACTGTGTGTGTGTACTGTTACTGTGTACTGTGTGTGTGTACTGTTACTGTGTGTGTGTGTACTGTTACTGTGTACTGTGTGTGTGTACTGTTACTGTGTGTGTGTACTGTTACTGTGTGTGTGTACTGTGTGTGTGTGTGTGCTGTTACTGTGTACTGTGTGTGTACTGTTACTGTGTACTGTGTGTACTGTTACTGTGTACTGTTACTGTGTGTGTGTGTGTGTGTGTGTGTACTGTTACTGTGTGTGTGTACTGTTACTGTGTGTGTGTACTGTTACTGTGTGTGTACTGTGTGTGTACTGTTACTGTGTGTGTACTGTGTGTGTACTGTTACTGTGTGTGTACTGTGTGTGTACTGTTACTGTGTGTGTACTGTTACTGTGTGTGTGTACTGTTACTGTGTGTGTGTGTGTGTGTGTGTGTACTGTTACTGTGTGTGTGTACTGTTACTGTGTGTGTGTACTGTTACTGTGTGTGTACTGTGTGTGTACTGTTACAGTGTGTGTACTGTGTGTGTACTGTTACTGTGTGTGTACTGTTACTGTGTGTGACCTGCTTTTTAAAGCACTTCAGTCAATAGTCGTGTCAGTGTTACACTGACATGAATCCAGTACAGGAAGCTGTTTGTCTTATATAAGACTCTGCATGGAGACAACACCTGTAATCTAACACAGTCCAGAGCTTCACTGAAGCTTTGTCGAGGTGTGAGCAGCCTGTTCACTGGTTGAAGTCTATACTGTAGTTTACGGTAATCAGACTGCAGTTAATTGTGTGTTAGATGTGTTTGATTTTTCTGTATAATGTCTCAGCCTCTGAATAAATACATGTGAGCTGAATGAGGACTCAGAGCTCAAAGTTTGACCTGCTTCAGTCTCCGTCCTGGTTGTTGATGAGCCTCCATGTTCTCCACCCTTCATTGTTCTGAGCTATGTGAAACTCTCCTGCAGGGATGAACGGCACTATTCCAAAACATATGTCCTCATGTGGTGTTTGGATGATGGTGCTGTTCATTTGGGTTGAGATCTGATAATGTGTGATTGACAGCATTCCACTACTGTTGTATCTACTCATATACACATGCACAGTGGAGATACAGGGAGGTGGAGCCAGAGAGCGACACCACATTAATGAACAACGCTGTGATTGATTAGCTTTGGTGCACCATTTGTACTTTGATTGGCATGAAGAGGTGTGTGACAGAGTGCTTGTATGTTTGTTCAGAGATGTGGTATGGAGTGTTCCTGTGGGCAGCAGTCTCCTCTTTGGTCTTCCACCTGCCTGCAGCTCTACTGTCCCTCGCCACACTGCGCCAGCACAAGCTGGCTCGATTCATGCCCATCGCCATCCTCCTCATGGGCATCGTGGGGCCAATCTGTGGGGGAGTCCTCACCAGTAAGTCGTGTGTGCGTGTGTGCGTGTGTGTGTGCGTGCGTGCGTGCGTGCGTGCTTTCCAACATGAAGTTAAAAATTGAAACGTGTTGTGTACTTGTGTGGTGTGTTCTTTTCTTTTAGGTGCTGCCATAGCGGGTGTGTACAAGGCAGCAGGGAAGAGGATGATCTCTCTGGAGGCTCTCGTGTTCGGTGTTGGCCAGTCGTTCTGTGTCCTCATCATCTCCTTCCTCAGGGTACTTGCCACCCTTTAGCAGTGCTGAGGCCCACCTGGCTGGCCTTGAAGCTGCCTGTCTGGCTCCAGTTAGACCTTCTCTTGACAGGACTGGTTTTCGTTGCAGTGCAAGACGAGATTCTTGGCAAATCATGCAACACCTGTAAACCAGTCAGACGCAGGACATGATGTCATTTCCTACTAATGGACCAGGACCAGGACTAGAGCAGATTAAATTGAACTGTCAGAGAAAGAGCAGTGTGTAAACTGGTAGGGTGTGTTATAGCCTTCTTGGTCACCCCATGCTGCGTTCAAATCACAGGGCGACCACACACACACAACACACAGTGTAAGCTGTCTATTTCAAATCCTGCTGACCCCGGTGTGCAGTGTGTCCTCAGTTAGTTCCAAAGTTGAGAGAAGACCACCTTAAATCCTCCTCATCATTCTTCCTGTCTGATGTGACGGCAGCAAGATGCTGTTCTCTGCTGTTGCCGGGGGCTACAGGTTAGCAGCAGGATGACACTAACCTTTCTCAGGGGCTGTGTGTGTCTGTCCCAGTCTGATAACATTTTGACTCCATGCAGTGACTGCAGAGAGACGGTACGACGTAGGCAGACAGAAGGATGATGGTTTTATGCAAGATTCTGGCTTTTTCCCATGAGGCCTTAATTTCTATTTTCTAACTTCCAAAGTGGTGTTTCTTCTCTTCAGGGCTGTCTTTCTTTAACACCCTGCCTCTGCTGCTCCTGCTGTTCTTCCTCATATGTTTTATGTTAATTAATTCATGGTCATGTTCCCTTCCAGCTTTCCCACTTCATTTATTTTAGACAAGCTCACGAGTGAAGATGGTTTGGTTCAGGCCTGATCACAGCCCTGCACATGCAGTCGAGAGAATGTCGTCTCTGCTCAGCCTCTTGGTTTGTTTGTGTGTTACCACTGAGTAGATGAGAGGTGTGAAATGGTTTTACACATGTGAACTGATTTGTATAGATTCTAAATTATTTCCAGCTCTTTGTAGCTTTTCAATCTTTCTGACCAAATATAAATTTCTGTTTTATTTCTCTGCACTAAATGTGCATACAATGTTTGAACAGACATTTTTATGTGTTAATCAGCTTCCCACAGTCTTCAGTGACTGCTTTTAGTTGCTTTTGGTAGCTGACAGGTGCTTTTGAATGAGTATTGTATGTGCCCCGTGCATATACAGACATGTAATACTTTTATTTGTTTCAAAGAAAGAAAAAGACAAAATCAATCTTATGTGATGTTTTTTGTTCTTTGTTTTGATTTCAAACTGGTTGCCCACAACACTACCAGACATGTGGCCTGTTGGTGATAGGTGCTGCTTCTGTCAGTGCTGTAGTCATTTCCACAAACTGAATGAATATGTCCTCTCTTAACTCTAAAGAGGCTACATGAACTTGCCCACACGGCAGACCATGAGCTGTGGCCTTCCTAGGATCCTCAAGTTAGTTTTCAAATTCTGTAGTACTCTCTGTCAGCATAATATGAAGTGAAATATTAAGATCATCAGGATATAATTAGGTTCAAATCAGGAGCCACTTTAAGGGCCACCAGAGGCCTGTTCAGAGTTCAGATTGTGCATATTACTAAATAAATATGCAGGTGATCAAATTAGCACAGGGAGATCCATGCAGTGATCCACACGCTGATTGTGAGCCACGACCTTTTGAGGCTCTGTGGCTGTTGCCAGCTTCACCCAGTTAACATGTCTTGATGAGTGAATGCAACTGAAAAAAGACTTTTAAATCTTTTAATTCCAAAATGTCTTTCTTTGAGATTTCTTTGAATTCCCTTGCAGAGTGTTTTGCACATGACATTACAGTTAGAGATATTGTTTTCTTCTCTATGGTTTTGCTCCACTTCTGCCACAATGCTCAAACATGATCAGATACTTCCACTTCCCTGTACTTCATCACAGTCACACTGACTTTGAACAAGAACTGCAGATTTTCTCATAATCGCCTCAAAGAATTTCTTTAACCCTCCAAACCAAAGATGGCTTAAATTTATCGTGCAAGCCCTGTACCCTGTACGCTATACGCTGTACCCTGTGCGCTGTACCCTGTACGCTGTACCCTGTGCACTGTGCACTGTACCCTGTGCGCTGTACCCTGTGCGCTGTACCCTGTGCACTGTGCCCTTTACCCTGTACCCTGTGCGCTGTACCCTGTGCGCTGTGCGCTGTACCCTGTGCGCTGTACGCTGTACGCTGTACCCTGTGTGCTGTACCCTGTGTACTAGCTACATTAAGTTCAGTTCCACCTGGGATTATCAAAGCGCTGTAGATATGCAACAAATTGAAGCTAGAAAGCATTTTTGGGCTTAAGTCTACTTGTGGGAATAAAATCATGATCACTACAGATGTTCAGCACCCATGGGACCAACAATGGGGAATCAAATGTTAGTTAGGTACAGACTTGAGAGACCAACAGGAGAGGATGTTTTTGCTTTTGTCCTCTTGTAGACATGTTAGAGATTTCCTGCCACGCAAACCACCAACTTCAACTAACTGCAGTAAAACACCTGAAGAACATTTAAGTTTGATTTTCTTTTCAGCAGTGGAGAGCTCAGTGTGTCACATGGCGTTGTACAGATGTTCAGAGATGAAAGTATCCATTCTGTTCCTACAAAGACTTGACGAGTTGATGACAGCGTCTCACTGAGATGTCAGACTGATGCTTGTTTGAGATGAAGACTTTTGATCCTTGGCCTTGCTTTTATGCTGTACATTTCTGAAGAATGTTTATTTTTTTTATGGTTGTGTAATTTAGTTCCTTGAGCATGTGTGTGTGTGTGCACTGTGGTTCTGTTACAGCAGCCCATTTTTAAGATTTTAAACTAAGTGGCATCTTCATCAGCTGGAGTCTGTGCTCTTTTTGAGCGATGGGTAACCATTTGACTTTTGTCAGATCATTTCTTTGTTTAGAAGTTTCTCCATCTACCATCTATCTGTCTTCTCATCTGACCCTGGTAAAGACAGTAAATGTGGATTGCCCATGTTGCACCACACGCTGTACGTTGTTGGTTTATTAAAAGGTTTGTGAAAGGCAAATGTTTTAACTCCAGATGGGGTTAAATGTTCGTGGAGCTACTTAAAGTCTGAACACTAATTAATTTAACACTAATGATTTCCACGGAGTACTGAAAACACACTGAGTCAAACTTCTGAGGTTCCCAGTCAAACTTTTGACTTAATTCGAGCAGATTTGTGATATTTCAGTCTTAAGATGTTAAGTCATAAAACAGTCGTGCAGTCAGTCCTCCCTCATGCTGGTTAGAATGTTCTGTTTTTGTTCTGACTGTTGGAGGCGTTGATTCAACTCTCAGAGCTTTCTAATATTTTCTCCACATTATTCATGAAGATCCGATTTCTTTGTAGTTGTAGCGTAGACTGTTGTAGACTTCAGCTGATGTAATGAATCAAGAAACTAAGTGGAGAGATCATTTTGATAGTCTTCATTTCCATTCTCATAACTGGCATATTAAATCTCATATTTTAACTCCACGATGAGAATATTTATGTTTGTCATTCCAGACATTTTTTCATTTTTTTATTTTCATTTTTCTGGCAGAATCGAGCTTCCATACACGCCAGATGTCCAGTGCAAACAGTTATTTAAAAAGCTGTGCACAGCAAACTGGAACAAGCTCCCTGACTTCCTTGTAGACATGTCACACGTATTAATGTACAAATGCACAAAGAAGTAAACTAAAGAAGAAAACGTCAGAATAAAATATCTGCTGTAATAGACCCAGTAATTCCCACATGGTTTGGTCCACATTCTTGGACTGATTCTTCTCCATTTTTCGGGTTTTAAAAGTTGATTTTATTCGAGCAAATTAAGTGCCAATGGTTAATATTTTCACGGAATAAAAATGTTTCAACTAATAATGTTTTGGTCTGTCTTCATGCCCTCTGTCCCCCTCTGGAGGTGACCAGTGGAAGCTGCAACAACACATACTGAAGTTAAACTTAGTATAATTGATTTCATTGTGAAATATTACAATAAACTATCCAGGCAACATGTTGTCATATTTATTATATTTTTGGAGGAAAGTCAACATTTGGATTCACTATTAAACGATCTTAATAAAACGTGTGGAGATGTAAAACAGAAGCTGCTTCAATGATCTTTTACAGACTTGTATAATAAAGTCTGACCTCCTGTCTGTGACCATGCTAAATGGTAAACGGACTGTACTTATATAGCGCCTTTCTAGTCTTCCAACCACTCAAAGTGCTTTACAGTACGTATCTCATTCACCCATTCACACACATTCATACACTGATGGCATTCTCATCAGTTTGAGGAGCTAACCATTCACACACATTCACACACTGATGGCACAGCCTTCGGGAGCAATTTGGGGTTCAGTATCTTGCCCAAGGACACTTCGACATACAGACTGAAGAAGCCGGGGATTGAACCACCAATCATCTGATTAGCCACAGCCGCCCCATGTCCACCCTCCTCTCCACCCTCCTCTCCACCCTCCTCTCCACCCTCCTCTCCACCCTCCTCTCCTTCAACATGGCCATGGACAGTTTCCTGCTGTTGAATATCATCAGAGATGAAAAGAAACAAAACAGATTGATCTCTGGGACGGCAAAGTCTGGACACACCCTACTCTGCATGAGAGTGCAGGCATAACAAAAGTTGCAGTAGACTTGCATTTCTGATCACAAATGTAAGTCTTTGTGTTGTTGTGGCCCACTCTCCGTAGCAATCTTTTACTTTGATGACAGCCACAAACCCAGTGGATTAAACTTTAAATCCTGTTGTGTCTGGCCCATGTAGATTGCCTGGATTAGCAGCGTGACCTGCAGGTGAACCGCTGACAACAGAGTGCACATTAGAATACTGGGACTGGACGGCATGAAGAGAACAGTCCGCTCCCAACATGCAGGGTTCCTTGTGGTTCCTATAGTTTCCAAAAGTAGATTGGGAGCCAGAGCTTTCAGCTATCAAGCTCCTCTTCTGTGGAACAAACTACCATTTTGGGTTCTGGAGGCAGACACGGTCAACACTTTTAAGAGTAAACTTAAGACTTTCCTTTTTGATAGAGCTTATAGTTAGGGCTGGCTCAGGTCATCCCTTAGTTATGCTGCTATAGGACTAGACTGCCGGGGGACTTCAAATTGTGCTTCAAAGTGAGCTCATCTCTTCTTCTCTCTCCATCTGTAAATATTCATGTCTCATTAATGCATGTTACTTATTTAGCTTCTTCCCCAGAGTTTTTGTGCTCTCTCTTCTTGCAGGTCCTGCATGATGTCTCCCCTTGAATTGAATATCACTACTCTACTCTACTCTACTCTACTCTACTCTACTCTACAATAAACAGTGCTTATCGGGCCGTCCCCTGCTGTGTCACTGTCGTCACAACAACGACAACAGTACTGATACTTCCTGTGACGCCCTCTATCTGGACCTGAACTCCTCAGGAATCAGCGCCAGCATCCCATTTGTGGACAGAAAGAACCTCCAGCCTCGCCTGCCTCCATCATCCTCTGTGACTCCCCAGTTAACACAGTTAGCGTCATTTCACTTCAGCACCTTAAATGAGAGCTGAACATCATCTTTCTCACCAAGAAAGCCCAGAGGATGTACTTCCTGTGGCAGCTGATTAAGTTCAACCTGCAAAGAGACAGTGATGGTGCACTTCTACACCTCTATTACTGAGTTTGTTCTCTACAAAGCAGACCACAGCATATCATTCAGTCTGCTGAAAACGTGATGGGCAATAAACCTGATTCTGAGTCTGATATTAAGTTATGATATAAAACACTTGTGTATGTCAACATGTTAACATAAAACATGTATGTACAGTGAGTGTAGGTACACACTCTTTTTTTTTTTTTACCTTTCTGTAAAATGTTAGCATTAAGTTCATGTCTGTGATCAAAGTGCTGACCTGTGAGACTTTGAGTCCTCTGTGGAAGCCATCTTGTGTTGGTGCTTTAACAGGAAGTCCTTTTATGTGCTGTAGGAGTAGGCGGGTTGTCAGATTTGATTGGATGTGTGATAAAATGACAGCTGAATACTGAATGATGTACAGATAATTGGTCTGTTGAGATGATACCAGATGTTAATATGAAAACTGTTTGTGTCTTGTTAAAGGTGTTAAGCTCTGCCCTGATAGGTCAGTTTGAACTGTCAATAGCAGCACCTGAACTGTTGGAAACAAACAGCACTCTCTCCTGTCAGCCCAGTGTCATGTTTTGTTTTGCTCACATTGTTCCATCCTGCACCTCACCTGACAACATTCTCTGGTGTCAGCTTCTCCACATTCATATTACTGTAAACTTCATATCTTTGTAAACTGTGATGAATTTTCTGACATTCTGTAAGATGATGATTACATTACAGTCAAATCTACAATCAGGTGTTAGATTACCAGTGTTTGTCTGGCTGCTGAGTGAAGCAAATTTCTCAGCCACTTTAATATTTAACCAGAATTTGGTTGCTTAGACGACCAAACACACACACACACACACACACACAGTCTACACTCTGAACATGTATTTATTTGTAGGAGGCTGACAGATGCACACATTATCGCAGGTCAGAAGAGCAGAAACAACTTGGGAGCGTCTTGTCTGATGAGCTGAAGGACGGAGCAGAGTGAGAGACCTGGAGGGATGGGGACTGGCCTTCTGGTCTGCATCTTCATCTGGGCCGGAATGATACTCTGATCCCCCTCCACCTCCTCCTCTTCTTCTTCTTCTTCTTCTTCTTCTATGCCTTCTTCTTATAATCCTCCAGGTGAGCCAGCACCCAGCCAGAAGGACCCAGGATGGCCGCAAACAGGACTGTCATAGCTATTGCCTGTTCCTGAGGGACACACACACAAGCAATATGAGAATACTTTAATTTAAATAAATAAATAATTCAATAATAAAATATGAATAAAATTGATGTAGTGCACACTTTACATGTCCACAGTAGTGTCGTCCTCACTAACACACACTTCATGTCTTCTCTTCACAGTAACGTTAGCAGGATCTGATGCATGCGACAAATACCGTTTCTCTGCCACGCTGTATTTTGTTATTCTCGTTGTGTCCATATTTGGTCATATAAAGTAGAGGGTTCCTGTTGTCTTTGGCAAGGAACACAACAAAAAACACGATTCGATTCTGGAGTGTGTGCGGATTCAATCCAAGAACATCAGACACAGTTTTAAACTCTGCCCGACTATTTTCAGAACTTACAATCTGCAGTGATACTGTTTGTGAGCACGATGAGAGAAAAAACTATGAGTCCGACTTTCATCAAACTTGAAGAGTGCAGCATGAAAGAAACACAAATTATTACACAGTTTATTCTCACTGTCGCTAACTGAATTCAAGTGAATGCTGCAGGAACTCTATGGCGGAGTTCCATTCATGTTCCTGTTGTTTTAGTAGAGATGTCCTCACAGTCTCTCAGTTCTGTCCTCATAATCAGACCAAACATAAACTATTAAAGCTGTATCAGACCATTTACTGGTTTAGTTAGTGTTCTGGTTATACTCCGTCTGTGTGTGTGTCCTTGTTCTTGGTGTAGAGGAAAGTGTGTGCACGAACACAGAGCTTCAGACAGTCAGTCAGCTGGTTTAAAGGAAAGGTAATGTTCTGATGAGCGGCTCACACACTGTTGCTATCTCGTTTATAAGGACACACACACAGATGAAAAATCTGCTTTATGAATGTTTAATCAGACAGGAAATGTTTGTTAGAGAGCAAAGACAGACCCGTGGTGTTCATGATCCAGAGACTGTTCATCACATTCATATTGATTAATAACTATTTACACATAGAGAACACACACACACACACACACGTATCTCAAATCAGTCTCCTCTGTTCATACTGTGCTATTAAAACACTCTGCTTTATCTGTGATTGGGCCGACATTAGATAGATAGATAGATAGATAGATAGATAGATAGATAGATAGATAGATAGATAGATAGATAGAGTACTTTATTTATCCCCGAAGGGAAATTCTTTTGTTGCAGCAGCATTACAAGTAACACAGTAACAGAGAACACTATATACTATATACACATGTGTATGTAGGACAACACTTAATAACTGACTAAATAATATTGTGATAAATAATAAATGGTACTGTGTCACAGTGAGTAAAAATAGATCATGAATCTGTAAATACTAGCTTTTATTTGAAGTGGCCCTGTTCTGTTCTGACCCCGTTCAACAAGGTCATTCACTTGGCACCTGCTCAACAGGAAAGCGGGAGTTTACACCGCGTCGACACAAAGTACAACTCTCACATTTACACTATCCACTGCTGCTGAGCTGTCTAACATATATAAATATATACTGAATAAAAAAGACGCCATAAGCTGTACGTTATATTCCAAATATCCCCCCGGAAACATTTGGGCTATAGGCTGCTATTTATGTCCGAGCTGGCAGAGATGACTACGTGTTGGAATTAGTTCGAATAATGGCGAGATACTGACGCACTTATCGAAAGTGTTCACAATAAATTCGTTTTATGACTTCTCCTTTAAACATAACGCACAGAAAAAAATAGATTCAGCAACTTGAAACATTCTATGAAACATTTGAATAACGAGAGAAAAAAATAAAATATGAAGTTAGAAGTTGATATGGAGTGACGTCGTCCTCACAGGCAGGTTTGTGCTAGGTCATGTCAGGACAGGAGGACACTTGCTGTTAACGCCTCAGTGAGCGAGCTAACGGACAAAGACACGCAGCCTGTTGCGGGGATATGAGCTCCCCCCGCAGAATGAGGTGCGCCTCCGCTCGGGTCATTAGTCAGTAGACTGAACTTGAACTCACCCCTCCGCCTATATTGTGTTTGGCAGGTTTTGCAGACCAATTAGCCACAGGGACCAGATGAGACCTCAGCGCGCTCCGGAGCAACCCTGAAGCGGGACGCAGAGACATGATGACGGTTCAGTTCTGGACCGGACCAACGGAGCACACAAGCAGCAGGACCACCGATACTGATACTGATAGCGCACTTTCTCTACGTGCCAGGCGCAATGTGTGTGAGACAGGGAGGGGAGGGGGGATAAGTTCCAGCCCTCAGGCAGCGGAGGAATTTAATTGGCCGTCTCACCTCCGGGTATCTGACACCGTGACCGACGAGCGCGGGCCGTGTCCTCGTGTCACCACCGGTCAGCCCTCGTGCCAGAGTTTACACAGTGTCTTATTGAGCTGCATTAGTTTTTACTGTGCACGACATTTTATGTACAACACATGGTCAATGTATTGTAGTAATGTATTGACTAGCGGAAGAAGCGTCATCCAACCTGTAAACACGTTTAGGAAATGTTAATCCGATGTTTGTATTGGTTTTAACAGTATGAAGTAGTAATAAGCAGGAACACAGATACAGAGCATGCACACAGTGCAGCTCTGGGCCTGTGGGAGTACAGGAAGTACACCTGTGTTCTAAGAATAATTCATTTTAAAGCAACATTATGTGAAGTTTCTACCATAAACGAACACATGTTAAATCATTTTGATCCTACACTGACCTGTAATCAGGTGAATGGTGCCATCACCTACGAGTAGTATGTAACACTTTACAGCTCTAAGTTACACAGCACCGACTATTTCAGTGATTCTGGTGAAAGTGGATCATATTTTATGGAGAAATTGTTTCCTGGTTCTCCTCTGATGCAGCTCTGCCTCAGCTGTCTGTGATTCACAGAGTTCGATGGACAGTGAAGTAAACTGTTGCCAGCTGTCAGGGCCGCTGCTAGCCAATGTGGTGCCCTAAGTGTAGGTGTTTTGTGGTTCATTGTTTTAGGGCTGATGTCAGGCGTGTATCTGACTGCTTTAGCCTAATCGAACAAACCACTGTGTGATGGGGGAGCCAGGGCACCAAACCGTGATGTGTTTTATTATTCTGAGAAAATGTTGCCTATAGTAGACTGATGATGCACATTACAGAAAGGATTCATAATCAATTTAAATAAAATATTCATCATTATGATTATCATTATTATGATTGTTAACCTTGTGCACAGTGGAGATGCCGTCTCCTGGGGCCAAACTGCACGTCAACTTTCTCCAGCAGTGGAATAACACACACGACCCCAGGCATTGTCTTTTGAGACACCGCCTTTATCTGATCACACACTGTAGTCTACTCTGTACATTTTATATTATTATTATATATATTATTCCTGACCTAACTCCTCCCGCTAACCTGCAGCTCCTCCATCCACACACACTCACTCACTCGTCTGCTCTCTCTCGCTCGTCCACTCACACGTTACGCACAGCTGTATTCCCAAAGGGAATTATGCTACTCTTATAACACGATGATAATTGGGCCATTTTGGCGCCCCCTCCAGCACTTGGTGCGTTATGCCAGCAACGGTACTGCTAACTGTAGCTGCTCCTCCACCATGTTCGACCTTAGGGAGCATGTTCTTTTCTTTGAAGGCCTAATTTCATTTTCTGAAAACAGATGAATGATGTGCTTTACCAAAAAGCTCTGTTTTAGTCTCCTCTGTCCACAGGACATTCACCCTGAAGGAATTTGGCTTCCTCAGATAAGTTTCGGCAAACTCCAATCTGTTTTTTTATGTTTCTGTGTCGGCAGCTTGGTCTGGTTCTTCACTTCACCACTGCAAATGAAATCTATTCAGCCGATAAGTGCCTTAAATAAGCTGCACCAGGTATAGGCTAGAAGCCTAATGCCCTCCCATTTCTAAATATTTATTAATAACTTGTCTGACATGTTTCTGATGAATCGAAAGAGAAGTTGAAGTGGGAGCAATATTGTTGCAATGTTGGCAAGATAATCTTAAAACATACAGGAAGGCTCTCCGTAATGCCAGAACAGCCTATTATTCTTCATTAATAGAGGAAAATAAGAACAAACCCAGGTTTCTCTTCAGCACTGTAGCCAGGCTAACAGAGAGCCACAGCTCTATTGAGCCATCTATTCCTTTAGGTCTAAGTAGTAATGACTTCATGAGCTTCTTTAATGATAAAATTATAACTGTTAGAGACAAAATTCATCACCTCTTGCCCTCAACAGGCACTGATCTGCATTCTGATACAGCAAGTTTGGAAACAGCTGTAAAACCTGATATATATTTAGACTGTTTTTCTCCCATCGACCTTCATCAGATAACTTCAATAATTTCTTCATCTAAGCTGTCAACCTGTCTCTTAGACCCCATCCCAACCAGGCTGGTCAAGGATGTTTTACCTCTAGTTAGCCCTTCTTCATTGAATATGATTAATCTGTCTTTATTATCAGGATATGTACCACAGTCCTTTAAAGTAGCTGTAATTAAACCTCTTCTTAAAAAGCCCACTCTAGATCCAGAGGTTTTAGCCAATTACAGACCGATATCAAACCTTCCCTTTCTCTCTAAGATACTTGAGAAAGCTGTAGCCAATCAACTGTGTGACTTTCTCCATAAGAACAGTTTATATGAGGATTTTCAGTCAGGATTTAGAGTGCATCATAGCACAGAGACCGCACTAGTCAAAGTTACAAACGACCTCCTAATGGCATCAGACAAAGGACTCATCTCTGTACTTGTCCTGTTAGATCTTAGTGCCGCATTTGACACCATTGACCATCAAATTCTTTTACAGAGACTGGAACATCAAGATAGATAGATAGATAGATAGATAGATAGATAGATAGATAGATACTTTATTGTCCTTTGCAGGAAATTTGTTTTCACAGCCTGTACATGACTTTTAGACATACATACATAGATACACGATACATAGAGACTTCACAACATGGCGACAGGAATATACGTACAGTGCAGCACATTTCACATTTAACACATCCCAAACCCATCCAGCCCTCCCTGCCCTGTGTGTAGCACCCCCTACAGTGGTTACCGGGGTGCTTTGTTTAAGGATGCTATAGCAGAAGGTACAAAGCTCCTGCTATAGCGAGCACGTTTACAGGCCAGGGTCCTGTATCTTCGTCGAGATGGTAACATGACAAATGATGAATTGAGGGGGTGGCTGGGGTCGTGTGCTATGCTGAGTGCCCTGCGTGTAATGGCTGTGTTGTTGACGCCCGAGAGGTTGGGGGTGGGGAGACCAATGATTTTGGAGGCATGGTGTGTGATGCGTGTGAGTGTGTTCCTATTTGAGGTAGTTAACATGTTGTAGAAGCAGGTTGAACAGTAGAGGATGACAGGTTGGACTATGCTTTTATAGAGTAATAATAATAAGTGCTTTGAGTTTGCGGATGGCAGAGAGTCTTTGTTGGCAGCGTTTGTGGATGTCAGTGGTGTGATGGTCGAAGTTCAGTTTATTGTCCAGGGTGAGTCCGAGGTATTTGATGGACGATTTCCATTGATTCACTGTTGATTGTTATGGGTTTATGGATGAAGTTGTGTGCTGAGCTATGGATGCTAGAAGTGTTGATGATCAGTTCTTTTGTTTTTTTGACATTGAGTTCTAGGTGATTGTTTGTGCACCACTGTGTGAAGTGGCAGATGGAGTCATGATAGTTTAGAACAGAGTTATTGTCGTTAAGGAGTGCAAGTATGGCAGTGTCATCAGAGTATTTAATGTATGTGGTGACAGGTGAGGGGCTGGTGCAGTCATTAGTGTAAAGGGTGAACAGAAAAGGACTGAGGACACAACCTTGTGGGGCTCCTGTGTTGGTGATGATGGTGGAGGATGAAGCAGTGCCCACTCTGACTGTCTGTGGCCTGTCACTGAGGAAGCTGTGGATCCAGTGAATGAGTAGTGGCGGGATACTGAGATGTTGAAGTTTCCTGATCATCTGATGGCGCTGGATGGTATTAAAAGCAGAGCTTAAATCGATGAAAAGGATTCTGGCAAAGTTGCTGGGTAATTCCAGGTGCTTGTAGAGGGAGTGAAGGAGGCATGCCACAGCATCCTCAGTCCCCCTTTTGGCCTTGTAGGCAAACTGATGCATGTCCAGATGTGGTTCAACAAGTGGGTGAATGATGTTAAGTGTCAGTTTTTCAAGGCATTTCATGAAATCAAATTGGCATCAAAGGAACCGCCCTAAGCTGGTTTAAGTCATATTTTTTAGATCGATCTCAGTTTGTTCATGTTAATGATGAATCCTCCATGCATACCAAAGTTTGTCACGGAGTTCCACAAGGTTCTGTACTAGGACCACTTCTATTCAGTTTATATATGCTTCCTTTAGGGAACATTATTAGGAATCACTCCATTAATTTTCACTGTTATGCCGATGACACCCAATTATATTTATCGATCAAGCCTGATGAAACCAAACAGTTAACTAAACTTTTGTATCTATATTTGACATTTTAGACTGGTGAGCATCTACAGAGGAATGAGAAACATGACTGTACCTCTGATGCCACTCACAGACCAAAACACGATTTTATGACTAATAAATTATTATAATATTACTATATTTGTTATAGATAGAGATAGATAGATAGATCTTTAGTTTTATTTTATGAGTGGAGGAAGCATCATCACAAAGTAAAGCTTAATTACTGGATGAAATAGTTCTGTTACACTAAACTGTGATTTAAGAAACAAACATTGTAGCAGAAAAAGCCTTTGAAATGTGTCATAAATCGTGCTGTTAACTAATGTTAGCTCAGTTTGTTAGCCAGGCTCAGACTGTGAGCTCAGAGCATTGGGATAGTATTAATGTTTGTACCACGGGCGCTTTGGGTAAGCATGGCTGTGAAATGAAGCCAACATACAGTTCCTCAAACATGCACTTGGCTGGCTACAGAATGAGTCTCCATAAGTGTCCAAATTAAAATACAATGTCACAGCAGAAATAATCACAAAATGGTTTAGTGAAATGAAAGGCTGAAAGACAGACGCAGAGCTGGGCTGACTGCTGTTGGACTAGTAAGTAATATTAGCTGGCTGCTATGTCTGCTGTTGGTGACCTTGTTGATGTTTGGCTGTTAGCAAAGTTGTCGACTTGCTAGTTTTTGATCAGAAGTAATGTAATCAGAACAAATACTCGAGTACAGCTGAACATATTTACCACAGTGGGATTACACTCTGAAACAACAAACCACAAAAATATCAATTTTGACATAATGTTGCTTTAAATAACAAAATGATAACAATGATGTAATACTTCTAATTACAGTATTAACTGATCTGATTAAAACACAAAACTATAAGTCAAGATCTGTGACTAAGTGGTTCTTGATTTAATATTCATTCTGGGAAATGAAGCATAGACAAAAAAACCCCCCAAAAAACCCCATTAGATTAAACATTAGATAGAAACATTAGATAAAAACATTAGATCAAAACATTAGATTAAAACATTAGATAGAAAGAGAGAGTCCACTGACCTGAATATTAGGAACGCGAACATCAAGATTCCGACAGGCCGGAAGTGGAACGCCCAAACTGAGGTTGACCAAGCTATCAGTCGTCTGCAACATCAAGAGATCGTCGGCAGAGTCCAGGCAGGAAGAGCAGGCCTAGGGTGGGGAGAAGCGCCACGGTTCTGGTCCAAGGCCAACCGCAAAGAAAGGAAGGAGATGGTCGTGGCGGAGGTGATGAGGATGGAGGAGGAGCGCTACAAGATCAAGGCTGTGTCGCAGGGCCCACAAGGAAGCTGGACAACCTGGGAAGGAGTCGTCAACCGTAACATCAGTTGGACAGACTTTTGGAAAATCCCGCAGGCAAGGCTCAGCTTCCTTATCCGCTCAACATACGACACGCTTCCATGTCCTCGGAACCTTCACCAGTTTTGGGATTGGTTTGGGAGTGAGGAATCCTGCACACTCTGCAACACCCCTAATGCAAACCTCCAGCACAACTTGTCGAGCTGTAAGATCGCGCTCTCCCAGGGACGCTATAGATGGCGGCACGACCAGGTCCTGAGAAAGCTGGCAGAGGTGCTGGAGCGCCGTGTACAGGGCAGTAATGGGGTACCACCAGCAGAGAATCACAGCTTCGTCATGGAAGGTGGGGGGAGAATAAACATCAGACCAAAAGAAACATCTAGGCCGTTCTCCCCCAACCAGGAATGGAACATGAGAGTAGATCTCGACAGGCAGCTCCGTTTCCCAGTCGAGATCACGACTACATCTCTCCGCCCTGACATAGTGGCGTGGTCCCCAAAAGCAAAGTCCGTCCTACTCATTGAGCTCACAATACCAGCAGAAGAGGGGATCGAGGCTGCCTATGAGCGAAAAAAGGCCAAGTACTCAGAGCTGGCAGCTGAGTGCCGGATGGCTGGCTGGAAAACTACCATCTATCCAGTGGAAGTCGGATGCCGAGGCTACGTGGGGCTGTCAACAACACGCCTACTGAGGGATGCTGGAGTGACCGGGGGGAACCTAAAGAAGGCAACCAAAGAGCTGGCAGAGGAGGCTGAGAAGGGGAGCTTTTGGCTCTGGCTGAGGAGGAAGGACAAGTTCTGGGGAAAGAGCAACTAACCCCATCAACAGCCGCAGGGGGGAACACCTATCAGCTGCAGGGGGTGACAGGGAGACGTCCCTGTCACTGCTCCACCACCAGGAGACGTTCCAGGATTAAAGGAGCGAAACGTTGATGATTGGTGGTTCCTGGTTGATGACCCTGCAGCTGACCCATGGGCACCGGAGGAGGTGCGACCGGCAGCAATGCCTAGCAGGCGGTTCCATCTCCCTGTACACTGCAAAAAAGCCAACTTGTATTTTTTGGCCTAAAACAGTGATTTTAGTTGGCAAAACTTAAAATGTGTAATTATTGACATTTAGGGCAATAATGTAAGTTAACCCAACAAAGCAAGCCAGTTGTATGCTCCAAAACAAGTTGGTGAGTTGGCGTTACTTATATCTTTACGTTGGGATTCAAAACAAGGGACAATAGTTCTGCCAACTCTTAATTATTTGCTGTGAAATGCGGGAAAGCCAACTTTCTGAGTTGACACTTGAAGTCTCATTGTGGCTGCTTCCTCGAGCTGGAGTGCACACACAGGTAAGTTCTAACCAACTTTTAATTTAACAAAGTTAAATGATACAGCTGTTTTATTGACTTTTGTTGTGTGGTAACTTATGTTGTACGTAGGCGCCATACACATTTTCAATATTTAATCACAAACAGCTTTTCAGTCTTTAGCTAAAGCTAGCGGCTAGTCGCTAACTGATGCTAACGGTGCTGCATCAGTTAGCTGACATTCCATGTCATTTTTCAGAAGAACTGGCGGTGTGTTCTCAGTAAATGACATGTGTGGAGAAAGTAGTGATTAGCAAATTAACGTCAAATTATGACATAGTTCTTCCTTGAAGCCCCTGTGGCAGGGGCTGTTTTCCCTCACAACATCCCCTTCCATAGCAGCACGTAGCTTGCATGCACATACACGTGCTGTATACCCAGGGAGAGCTTAGAATCTCCGCTACACGCTCATGTAAACCATTCATATGACTTAACAACCCAGTCACAACACAGAGCGAGCTAACAATGCCACTACGCACAAATACGAAAAGCGGGGCAGCAGCTGCTATCATGTTAGCACCGTTTTATAGCCTCCATTAGCAAGCTGAGGCTTCACAGATTCGTGTTGTCAATCAAACCAACGTGGCCTCTGAGCGGTGAATTCACTGTCACATGCTGTCTGTCCTTTTATTTTCAAAGATTTTCTGTATGCATTTCTGTTAGTTTTACTTTGAGTGCTTACTGAGTTGATTTCCTAATTTGTTTCACCCATGTGCTGTTTACAATCGCCCTTTATCTGTATGATTAGGTTTTTTGTTTTCACTCAGTTCATTGTTGGATCATTGTGTGTCAGTGGCGCTGGTGACTGAAAAAATTGGGGAGTACATGAGGAAAACCAGTCCATGTCGTCATGTTATTTTTAGCTAATATAGCTAAAAAAAACAAAAAAAAACTGAATGCATTGAGTGAATGGAAGGAGGTCAGAAGGCCTCCGTCCTTTTCTAGCCCCCACCTTCCTGCTCCCTGCTCCTCACACACACTGCTCTGTCTCCTCCGCCTGCAGACGTCACTGTTCAGCCGTTTTAAGTGGATTAATTTTCCATAAAATAGATTTTAAAAATATATTATAAATGATTTTATAATGGTTTATTTCAACCAGTCACAGTCCCACAGTGTACCCCTTCATTAGTATAAACCTCAAAGCTTTCCGTCCTCAGACTGTCTGAACCTGTTCCTCAATGTCACACAGAGGCAACATGGGGCTGCTTGAGTGATTGGTTATTGAGTTTAATGAATGATTACATCAGGCTGAGTTCAGCAAATAAAATCCATGTGCTGCTGTGTTTTAAGTATTACAATAATAAGATGTTGAATGAATTAATATCAGAGTTAATATCATTAAAGTGTAGAATAGAATAGAAAAATACATTATTTATTCCCAGGAGGGAAATTCACTAAGTGTAGTGGCAGGAAAGACTGATTCACCTGCATCAAATATTGTGTTGGTGATATACTGAGATGTTACTGCTTTAATTGGCCAATATGTTTTATACTGACTGCTGACTTTCTTAACCTCAACTGTTGGTTTGTTGAGTAGTGTCGTAAATTAATATAAGTTAATTGTAATTCATCTTATTGCAGTAAAATATATTAAAAGTTTAAAAATGGAAAGAATATTATATTGTCAGTCTTGTCAACTAGTGTCCAGTATGCTGTTAACATTGTCATCAAATTGATAAAATGTTCAAAATTTTTACTGACTGCTTTACTAATCCCCAGCAAATTGTTATCTTTGCATTTCAGATTAAAATGAATGCAGTGCAAATTGTGCAAATTCACCCACCCTGTTGAAGCAGTACTGCTGAAGCACTATCGCCTGGACCACAGAGGGTTTACCTGGCCGTGCATCCACAGGGACTGCTGTTGCACTTTCAGAACCATTTCTGCTTTAAAATCACATCTTTCAAGATTACACAGGACTGTCCCAAGGCAAGAGAACCTATCATTTCATTGTTGGTTGTGTGAATATAAGGACATTTGCTGTAAAAAGAAAATATTAATTCATTTGCATCATCACCTCAGACGCAGAGAGATAGTGCATTGCCCATTTGTGGGGTGCAGCTTTGAAACCAACCTCCTTAATAGTTTTACTGGACATACATCACGGAATCATAAAAACCATAAATTGAGAGATTTTCTGACAGCAGTCAGAGTAGTTCATGATTTTCAGTCTAATGACATAGACCAGCCATGTAATGTTGATCCTGAAGTAGGATTTTCTTTGGCAAGTACCAGTAGTCCTAGATTGGATTCAGCAGAAGAAGGTGAACCCGATCATGTACAGAATGTAGAGTCCGAAATACTTCAGCACAAATTAGCTTCCCTTTTTCTTCGTATGCAATGTCTGCTACACGTGTCAAAACATGCAATACAGGCAATTATAGAAGAATTTAATGATATTTTGTCCCTTTCCAAGTTTCATACAACTGAAATTCTCAAAGAGGTTTTTGCAAAACATAATATTGAAGTTGAGGAAGAAATTATCCAAGAGATAAGTAACAGTGTGTTTGACAAAAATCCTGTACTTGTTTCTACGTCAGAAAAAGGTACATTATCTACAGATTATAGGAGAAACAGATATTTCAGGGAGCATTTCTCTATCATTGAACCAACTGAGTTATTATACAACCAAACCTCAAGAAAAGCTTTTGTTTATGTTTCTGTGAATCAGGTTATTGAACTTTTATTGAATAGAGCCGAGTTTCTGGAAAAACTTGTTTTCAGTGAAGAGTCTACTCCAGGGTTTTACAAGACTTTTCAAGATGGTTCCTACTTTAAGCAAAATGAACATTTTAGAGAAGAGGGGCTGTCTTTTGCATTAGGTCTATATATAGATGATTTTGAATTGTGTAACCCATTAGGCACATCGAAGAAAATTCACAAGATCACTGCTGTTTATTGGGTTATTCTTAATTTGCCCTCAAAGTTTCGTTCCACTTTACACTCAATTCATCTGGCTCTTCTTGGAAAGACTTGTGATGTTAAACAGTTTGGTTATGATAAGTTTTTCAGTCCTTTAATTAAGGATTTAAAGTCACTGGAACAAACAGGGGTCTTTGTGCAAACTCTTAATAATTATGTAAAAGGTTCAGTATTTTGTGTCTGTGCTGACAACTTAGGAGCTCATTCACTCGCTGGCTTTCAGGAAAATTTTAATGTAAAGAATTTCTGTAGATTTTGTTTAACAAATCGAGGTGAAATAGCAACAACTGCAATTTCTGATTTTCAGCTACGCTCCAGAGAACAGCACAATACATTTCTGTTACAACTAAGTCATGAAAATGTTTCACATGTAAATGGGGTTAAACGTGAGTGTGTTTTAAGTAAGCATCTTTCATATTTTCACCCTGTCACTGGATTTCCTCCAGACATATTACATGATTTTTTCGAAGGTGTTATTCCTGTTGAGCTGTCTTTGTGTCTGAAGAGGCTTATTTCAAAAGGCTATATTACTTTGGACAGACTGAATAGCCTAATCACGACATTTCCTTACAAATATTCTGACAGGGTGAATAAACCAAAGGCAATTTCTAAATCAAATGTTGAAAAGGGCAGCATAGGTGGTAATGGCCATGAGAATTGGGCCCTGTTACGATTTCTCCCTCTTCTCATTGGAAAGAGCATACCAGAACAAGAACCTGAATGGGAAACACTGATGGACCTCAAAGAAATTGTTGAGATTGTAGTCTCACCTGTTTTTTCAGAGGAAATACTGCACTACTTGGAGATCAAGTTGTCTGATCACAGAAGCCTGCTCACAGACACTTTTCCTGATTTTAGCGTGCGCCCAAAGCATCATTTTGCTGAACATTATCCTTACCTTCTACGCTGCTTTGGGCCATTGGTGGAATTATGGACGATGAGGTTCGAGTCCAAACATAGCTTCTTCAAGAAGACTATTCATGATGTTCAAAACTTTAAAAATGTACTCCTCACACTGTCCACAAAACACCAACAGATGATGGCATGCCAGTTTGATAGCCAGAGTCTTTTCAAGCCAATGTTACACGTGGAGAAAGTAACTGACATTAAAACTACTTCTTTGGATGCGGCCCTGCGCACAGTGATTACAAGAAAGTACCCACATCTTGAAACTGTGTCCCTTTCTAAAGACATTTATTTTCATGGGACCAGATATGTAGAGGGTATGATTCTTTCATCTGGACACTGCAGTGGACTGCCAGAATTCTATAAAATCGTGACCATTGTAGTTGACCCTGAAAAAGTTGCCTTTGTTGGCAAAAAGCTCACATCTTGGTACCTAGAACATTACAGGTCTTTTGAGCTTGTGGAGAGCATATATGCAGATATTGAGATTTTTGATCCTCAGGCTCTCAACAACCATCATCCATTGGTTGCCTACACAGTGGGAGGGAAGGTCCTGGTGACTCCAAAAGTGTGCCTGCTCCATTGAAGTGACACAGTATGGTGAGTGAACTCTGATTACACATTATAGACAAAACTCTGTTGTTCTCACTCACATTTTCTCCCATTGAGACAAGATGCTGTCCCATCGTGATTTTCTGTATGCATTTCTGTTTTACTTCCTGTGCTTACTGAGTTGATTTCCTGATTTGTTTCACCCATGTCCTGTTTACAATCACCGTTTATCTGTGTGTTTAGGTTTTGTTTTCACTCAGTTCATTGTTGAATCATTGTCTATGCTGCAGGTTTGATCTGCTTGTTAGAAGAACATATCTCATTTATTAGCTGTCACAGCTTGTCTGGCATTTTATTTTTAGTTTAAATTTTGGTTTTTTTGTGTTTCCGTTAGTTTGTGTTTTCCCTCCTGAGTTGATTTCCTGATTTGTTTCATCCATGTCTTGTTTCATTCAACTGTGTCCTCTTTGCAGTCACCCATTATTTGGTTTGGTTTTCATTTCAGTTGATTTGATTTGCTTATTGGAAGCACACATCTCATTTATTATAATGATGATTTGCAGGTAGAACACAAGACTTGTTTATGGATTTGACTTTCAAAAAATTATCTTAAAAGTCTCTGCAACTTAACCCCTCTGTTTTTTGTCCTTGTTTCTTGTAACACAGGCTGGATTATTGCTGCTGGTGAAAATATCCCCAAAAATGTCCCGTAAAGTGGCCCTTCCTGAAGTGCCCGAATCTGTTGAACAGTTGCAAAACATTCTTCAGGAAAAACTTCAACTCCAAGGCAGCTTCACTCTACAATATGAGGATCCCGACTTTAACAATGCTCTCTGCAATTTAATTGACATTCATGAGTTGCCATCTGAGCGTGCTATCTTGCACATTCTTTGGGAAGAGTCTGCACATGTTCAAGAGTCAGACTCTATTGATTCAGTGTCTTCCCTGGACACAGCCAGTGTATCCAGCAGAGAGTCACTCCAGAGTCCCTCGGCGTTTATCAAGAACTACCTGCGAAGTGTCTCAGAGTGGCCTTCACCTTTCCCCATCCCGTCCTTCTCGTACGATGTGGAGTTGAAGTTGCGCAAAGGCAATGAGACATATGAACAGACCAAAAAAGGCATCAGCTTAACAAGAGACATGAAGATAGAAATTTTGGACAAGATTGCACAGGCAGTTTTTGATGTGAAAGCCTATCCTGATCAAGACCAGATTGAGTCAGTTGCTTCTGCTCTCATCAGCAGACACCCCTGTCTTCGAGAACCAGGCAGTGAAACAGGGTATGATGGATGGAAAATGAGCATAAAATACAAACTTGGCAATTACAGGTCCAAGCTGCGTCAAGCGGGCTGTATCGAGGTCAGCATTAACCAGAAAAAGAGGAGCAGTGAAGATGATGGTGCAAGCCCCTCGCTTAAGAGAGCAAAGCGTGGTGAGATTAACCATGTCCCTGACCACCCAGAAAACCAAAATGATGATTCATTAGAGGAAGAAAGACTGGCTCTGGTTGAGGAATTTAGGAAGAAGAATAAGAATGTTGCACTCATCAGACAAAAGATGGAGCTGACTTTTTCCTTGAGGCGCAGGGAGATCGTGGACCTGCAGCCCATGGTGTCAGAGGTTCTGGAACGGTGGCCTGCTCTGTTTTGTGAGGCTGAGGTAAGCAGGTGAACCAACAATATATTATAATATGTTGTGTTTATGATGTAGTCTTTTTTTAAAGTAAGTAGAAGAGTGTGTGTTGATTACAATGTATATTTTAACATGAAGATGGTGTTGAAATTGTATTGAGGATTTAAATTTCCTTTTCACATTTTTCAACAGATACGGGAAGAGTTTTATCGCATAACAAACAAGAACCTAGTGGAAAACTTCAGAGCAGCACTTTCTCAGAACACTTGTCGGCTCCTGAGACTCTATCGGACGAGGAGGACAGCTTTTTCATCTCAGATGGATGAACTCCTCAACAGCCTGGATCAAGAGGTGATATGAAATGAATTTTTGCCTTCAGTGGCAAACCGTAAAAATAAATGCATGTATGGGTGTCTAAGGGACTAACACAATAGCACAAACAAGCTAACCAATTCAGGGAGTGGTTGATCAAAGATATAAAATTACTGAAATACAGTGGTTCTGGTTAAACAAAGGGTATTTTTAAAAAAAAACTACAACATCTTGCTCAGTAGGGATCTTTTTCATAATGTTGTCAGACACTGATAATATTAGCCTGTCAGTGACACAAGAAGCACTTACCCTTTTTAAACGGAGTAAACCTTGAAATCACCATCTGCATATGGAAGAGGACAGCTGCTTGCATGCTTACTCTTTGTTAAATATGTTTGTTACATATTGTAATGTTTCATGCAACTCTTTGTTTCAGACATCTGACATCACTGCACTGCGACAAACTGCAGCATTGAAGGGCCTTCCCTTGTATCTCCGTGACAGTCAGGAGAAGCTCTTCAGGAACATTCTTGTGAGTGTTTATTAATATAAATTGTAAATATTTTATTATACTGTAGTGCCATTTTTAATGTTGACTTTAACCATTACCTCTTTGTCCGCCTTGCTCCCCTAATCTTTCCCAGTGTTAGTGTCTTCAATAGTACTGTCCTGGCTATGACTTGATGTAGTCTAACTGATGTTAGTAGATGTGTGTATGGGGGTTCAATTTTTAATTGTGGGGTATGGAATGGAAAAATTTAAATCAAATTCATACTTAATTCTATTTGGAAAAATGTTTATCCAATAATTTAGTTTTTTGTGTGTAATAGCTGATTCTGATTCACAGGATTTTAATGACTAATGTCTTGTACTTCATGTGTTGGTCTTTTCCGGTTTGTCAACACAAGGACACTGACCCAGAAGAGGAGCAGACACGGGGCCTCGTTGTAGGTATCCTCACGGAGTTGGAGGACGACACCAGTGCAGCTCCGCAAAGTGTTGTGAACATTGCTGTTGTCGTAGAGGAGGAAATTGTTCTAAAAGATCTCCCAGACCTGGCAACTGCAATGGCGTACCTCTTTGGGCTTATCTACGCCTTGAATCTGCGATACCCGAAGGAGCTCAGGTACACATTTGAAACGGTCCAGAAGGTTTTTATGGAACTCGGGACTGACCTCTCTGCAAGGGTCAGATCCCTGAAAAACAAACTCCTTCAGTAGATCCTCATGTTAACAGTTGATGTTGGACCTGGAATTTGTTGACCTCTGAACACTATGTTGATTTACTCTTGCTGTTAACTAACATTCAAACTCTGATGTAACTCCCAGTCTCTTACATTTGCATATTTTGCATTGGGTTTTCCTCAACATGTTTGTAAATTGCCACATATTTGAGCAGTGTTACAAAAAAGAATGTGCAAGTTATGGCATTCGGTGACCTTGTAATCAGATTTGTTAGTTTCATAGTTCATATTGGTGCTGTGTGGTCATATGTATATATGACTTGTGTTTCATCTTTTATTCATGGAAGTAATGGCACTCTGTAACATGTAGATTTATAGTTCATACTGATTCTGTATGGTCTCATAATAATATTTTTGAGATCTGAAGTTTTGGCACTCAGTAACCTTGCAAAGTGCACTTGTAAACAGATGGATTATATCCATAGTTCATACTGGTTCTGCATGGTCTCGTAATAATATGTCATAATATTTTTGAGACCTGAAGTTATGGCACTCAGTAACCTTGCAAAGTAACCTTTTAAACAGATTTGTTAGATTCATAGCTCATACTGGTTCTGTATGGTCTTGGACATACATGTTTGATCTTTTATTCAATCTCAAAGTTTACAAGTATACAAACTATACTTAGATTATACTTGGCCCTGTTGTAAGAGATACAGTGAATAAAACAATGCTTTTGAATGTTGCATCTGTAATTATTTATACATTTGATTTGAAGTTATTGGTTCTAAATTATAAAGTTGGGTTACATTATTAACTATTGTAGTGTGCCATGTAAAATTATAAATTAGTACATATTACAGGGGAGTTAGCAGAAGTAAGGATTAAAAGTTATCACAGTGTAAAATTACAAGTCAGTACAACTTACAGGAGAGTCAGCTCAAGTAAGGATTAAAAGTTTATACAATGTAAACGTTTAAGTCAGTACAACTTACAGGACAGTTAGCTCAAATAAGGATTAAAAGTTACTACATTGTAAAATTATAAGTTCGTTCAACTTACTGTTGAGTTGTGAAAAATCTGAATTCAGAGTTGAGCAAACTCAAAAGCAAAACTTAAAATATTTAGTTCATTTGTCCAACTTAAAATTTTATCGAAGTTTGTTGCCGTAAAATTTTAAGTTCACCCAACTATTCTTTTATTACAGTGTATATACTACAGAAACATTAGATTAAAACATTAGATAGAAACATTAGATTAAAACATTAGATAAAAACATTAGATAGAAACATTAGATTAAAACATTAGATAAAAACATTAGATCAAAACATTAGATAAAAACATTAGATAGAAACATTAGATAGAAACATTAGATTAAAACATTAGATTAAAACATTAGATAAAAACATTACATTAAAACATTAGATTAAAACATTAGATTAAAACATTAGATAAAAACATTACATTAAAACATTAGATTAAAACATTAGATTAAAACATTAGATAAAAACATTACATTAAAACATTAGATTAAAACATTAGATAAAAACATTAAGATAAGATAGACCTTTATTGTCCCACAATGGGGAAATTCACAAAAACATTAGATAAAAACATTAGATAGAAACATTAGATTAAAACATTAGATAAAAACATTAGATAAAAACATTAGATAGAAACATTAGATTAAAACATTAGATAAAAACATTAGATAGAAACATTAGATTAAAACATTAGATAAAAACATTAGATAGAAACATTAGATTAAAACATTAGATTAAAACATTAGATAAAAACATTAGATAGAAACATTAGATTAAAACATTAGATAGAAACATTAGATTAAAACATTAGATTAAAACATTAGATAAAAACATTAGATAGAAACATTAGATTGAAACATTAGATAGAAACATTAGATAGAAACATTAGATAAAAACATTAGATAGAAACATTAGATTAAAACATTAGATAGAAACATTAGATTAAAACATTAGATAGAAACATTAGATTAAAACATTAGATAGAAACATTAGATAAAAACATTAGATTAAAACATTAGATAAAAACATTAGATAAAAACATTAGATAGAAACATTAGATTAAAACATTAGATAAAAACATTAGATTAAAACATTAGATAAAAACATTAGATTAAAACATTAGATAGAAACATTAGATAAAAACATTAGATAGAAACATTAGATAAAAACATTAAATTAAAACATTAGATAGAAACATTAGATTAAAACATTAGATTAAAACATTAGATAGAAACATTAGATTAAAACATTAGATAGAAACATTAGATTAAAACATTAGATAAAAACATTAGATAGAAACATTAGATTAAAACATTAGATAAAAACATTAGATAGAAACATTAGATTAAAACATTAGATAAAAACATTAGATAGAAACATTAGATTAAAACATTAGATTAAAACATTAGATAAAAACATTAGAAACATTAGATTAAAACATTAGATAAAAACATTAGATAGAAACATTAGATTAAAACATTAGATAAAAACATTAGATAGAAACATTAGATTAAAACATTAGATAGAAACATTAGATTAAAACATTAGATAAAAACATTAGATAGAAACATTAGATTAAAACATTAGATAGAAACATTAGATTAAAACATTAGATAAAAACATTAGATAGAAACATTAGATAAAAACATTAGATAGAAACATTAGATTAAAACATTAGATTAAAACATTAGATAAAAACATTAGATTAAAACATTAGATAAAAACATTAGATTAAAACATTAGATAAAAACATTAGATAGAAACATTAGATAAAAACATTAGATAGAAACATTAGATAAAAACATTAGATAGAAACATTAGATTAAAACATTAGATTAAAACATTAGATTAAAACATTAGATTAAAACATTAGATAGAAACATTAGATAGAAACATTAGATTAAAACAAAATGCATGTCAAACTGAGTGAAAAAAAGAATTTCCCCTCGAGGGATTAATAAAAGTATCTCTTCTTCTTCTTCTTCTTTTTACTCCTGACCTGCAGAGGGCGACACACGCCGACGATGAGTCGACGCTGGCACAAATAAAGGTGAGGAAGAAGCAGCTCGCCTGCTGCTTACAGGAAGTGTTGAGTTGAGTCCACAGCCTGCTCTCACTCTCTGTGTTCAGTCATCAGTCCAACATTTCTCTGGTAAGTCTTCATCACAGCTGGAGTCCACAGCCGGAGTCTGCATGTCAGCGCTTCTGTTTAACTACAGTATCCGGAGGGAGAAGACAGTGTTCCGTTAGCCTCAGCTAGCCTGACGGTCATGTTTGATGCAGACTGTGTGTCTCGCAGCGTTGCACTGTGAGCTCAGCTGGTCATGACGTCAGCAGTGAACTGGTTCATGTACGTTAGTGTTAGCTAGTCTGTGTGTGTGTGTGTGTGTGTGTGTGTGTGTGTGTGTGTGTGTGTGTGTGTGTGTGTGTGTGTGTGTGTGTGTGTGTGTGTGTGTGTGTGTGTGTGTGTGTGTGTGAGCGAGCGAGCTCTGAACTAAAGTTACATTTCAGTTCAGTACAGATATGACCTGGTCCTGTGTCGGTGTCAGTGTGATTGAAATGTTTTCTGTTGTCTCATTGACTCGTTGTCTTGACGTTCCTGTGTCGGTGGCACGGCACGGCACGGCACGGTCCAACGCATGAGCTGTTTAGCTGATAAAGTTGTATCTGTGTGACACAGGGCTCATTGCTGTAGGTTACAGTGTGTTTCAAGAAGCAGTCACTGCACTGTTCTTAAAGTTCTGCGAGGATTCTTCATTTCACGGGAACGTGTGCGTGGTTTGCGTGTCTCCCTTCCTCTCTCCACGTAGGCATGTGTGTCGACCTTTGAGTTCCTGTGTTTACATACAGGGCAGGCCGCTGTGCAAAGCCTGGGCTGATGCTGAATGACACATGTGCTCCACCTGTCAGAACATTCAGCTGGACTTGAGCTGGACAGTCAGAATGAGACTGAGTCTGATCACTGTGTCACATTCTGATATTTATAATATTTATACAGTGACTGAACCTCTGCTGCTCATATTCACATTCTGCTGCTGAGGACTGTAAGGTTAACTATAACACGCTGCAGTTTAAATTGCACTGGAGCAGGATAACAGGAAAGAGACGTGTGTGTGTGTGTTTTATAATCCTGCCATTCTATTTCCTTTCTTTGTTTCTTCTTTTCCTTCATTAGAGTCACACACTTGATCGGCATGGTGGCTTTGTTTTTTTGTCTTTTGTTCATTTTCATCACTTCATAATCAGGCCAAGCTAAAAGTGTGAGGGGAAGGTAAGTCAGTGGTTTGGGGAGGGGGCACGTTTATGCTACCACCTTAAATCATTGAATGGTGAAGCCTGTGGTAGTGTTTTCTATGTGTGTTTTACATCATTGAAGTTGTTGGTTAGAAACCCTTTCTTAATGTGTTCCGTAGATGATGTATGACTTGTAGTATGACAGCAACTTTTCTAGTTTGGCTAATATTTCTAAAAGAAATTAGACTTTTTACACAGATAAAGAAAATATTCAAATTATTTGTATGCAAGAGATGTGGTGGATTATGATCGATGTAACAGCAGATAACTTGGATATTAAAAACCTTTGTGAAAGTTGTTTTCAGGGCTGGACTGACAAATACAAATCAGACTCGAAATGTGAACACCAGTCATCCCTCCGTCTATTCAAAGCAGCTGTGCCAGCTATCACCCTGCTGCACACAGAGACCGGGGGTACGGTCGAATAGTAAAAATTAATTAGTAGAGAGAGAAAAAAAAAAAATTAGCTTCTAAGTCCTTTCCTAACCACTTTTCCTTGACCTCGATGGAAAACGTCACAAGGTCAAGGAAAGATGTGAAGGAGAATTCATAAGGAGTTAGGAGAAGGCGACTGCGGTGCTCGTACACTAGACTACGTCATCATCCGATGGTGAATGTTATTGACGTGATCTGTGGTAAAACTACAAAGTTCAGAAGATGGACTACAAGACGCTCATCTGAGATACTTACTAGATACTCCCCGTGCGCTCTGACCGTGTTGTTTCATGCAGGAAATATAAACGTGGACAACCTGGTGAAAAATGTGACTTCATTATCAACGTCAGAATTCAAATAATAAATGAATATTGTCCACCTGTCACAGAAGTCAGATGAAGTGTTCGTTACGCTGGTATGGTCGCTCACCCTCCTGTCCACTCATATAGAAACATATTAACAAGTTATGGCAAATATATATTTTAATCAGCAACGGTAACTTAAAACAACAATCAAGTGTCGACGACGTTAGTGCCATATAGGCTGCTGCCCACTCTGTGCTTCATCATGGTTCACTTGGACCTTACTTGAACCTGGAGAAAAATCCCATTCCTGAAAGGTTTCTTTTTATTTCTGCAAAATCATCCGTGTGTGGAAAAGGTTTCAGACACTTGCTGTGTTCTGACACTAGATGGTAGCCATTCCTCACATTTGGCTTGACTCCATGCTTTGTGTGTCTCTTGGAACAAACTCCTGTCTGCTTGAAGCGTTGTTTACATCTTCTAGTAAAAAGCTGAATGCAGTTTGTTTGTGGCAGTTTGTAATCATGTGGGATTGTAACTGTTGTTATGAGACTTAGATGAACTTCTTTCAGAACTACAAATATGTAACTTCAGAACAGATAATCCAGAGGATTTCTGCAAGATCCAGTACGATTAGTTTGTCCTAAATAAACAGTGATATGATTTCTAATTGGACCTCCAGCTATTTAAAATGAATTGCAAAACATCAGCACTACAAAGCAGCTTGTAAAAACAGTGCTTTACAGTGCTTGTAAAAAGTATTACACTATCCTACAGTCATACTGCTGACGACCTTTGTACGCTACAAATACTCACCAGAGCACCAATCTAACCACCATGTCGGTTAGATGAATCTACCACGAGCAGGTTTCACATCTCTGCGAGTCAATTTTCAAAACATTATAAAAACATGAGCTGTCTGGAAGTTTCTCTTCATGTCCCAACTGCTGCTGACACATGCTTGTGTTGGTGTTTGTCTTGTGTAGGTCCAGAAAGTGGATGTTGCCGTCACTACCTCCTGGGCTCCATCCTCCCATTTCAACTGAGCCTCAGCTACTTGAGTGTGCATGCGTGTGTGTGAATGTGTGTGTAAACTCACTCTAGGCCTATGTGAGTTTGTTGCTTTAAGGTAGTCTGTGTGTGTCAGTGTGTGTCTGTGCGTCACCATCACCCCCTCTCCCCTAGCCCAACATGTCCCTATATCCCTCGAAGCTCCAGCTCCGTCCATTGGTGTGTCTTCACCTCTGCCTGCTGCTGCTCATCAGAGCACAAAATAAACAGGACCCACTTCCAAGATCCAGTGCCGACTCTCCAACCCAGCTCAAGACACAAGGTAACTGCTTCCCTCCATGTGAGTATGAGCCAAGATTCATTCCTGAAGGAGAATATAGCTGTACCAGAGTATTTGTTCTGATTGCATTACTTCTGATCAAAAACTAGCGAGTCGACAACTTTGCTAACAGCCAAACATCAACAAGGTCAACAACAGCAGACATAGCAGCCAGCTAATATTACTTACTAGTCCAACAGCAGTCAGCCCAAGAAACTCCCTTTCTCCTCTTAGCTTTGTCCTCCGTCTGTGTCGTCTTCTGTCTTTTCTCCTCTGTCATCGGCTGATGAGCCGGGTTACATTGCCCGTTGCTCCTCTTCCCAGTGGTCCAAAACGTCAGTGGTACAAACACTAACACTCCCCCGGGCTGGGCCTAACAAACTGAGCTAACATTAGCTAACAGCAGCTAACAAACTGAGCTAACATTAGCTAACAGCAGCTACAGTTGTCAGCAGTTTACTTCACTGTCCATCAGGAAACTGTAAATCACAGAGAGTTGAGGCGGAGCAGTCGGAGGATATCAGAGGGAAAACCAGAAAACATTTTCTCCATAAAATATGATCCAGTTTCACCAAAATCAGTAGTAGTAGTATCATAGTTGGTGGTGTGTGACTTAGTGCCGTAAAGCGTTCTTCTTGTGGGTGATTGTACCCGGAGCCCAAATTACATAGTGTAAGAACGGACGTACAAATGACACCATTCACCTGATTACAAGTCAGTGTAGGATCAACAGGGTTTAACAGACGTTAATTTATGAGAGAAAATTTGCATATTGAAGAGTTTTGACTTACAGTTCAGCCCAGGACTTCATCATTTGACATCCCCACCACAACACTACACAAGTGTATCACACTCCCACTCCCCCACAGTAACTATGATATGAGTGATGGTGTTGTTTTCATCACTGAACATGAGACTGTTCTGTGTGGTAGCCGTGTTTACACTCACTGAAATTCACTTTCTGTGTACTAAGACTCTAGTTGTGACATTCTTACGTATCCGTGTGCATGGAGCCTGTCCTGCATGTCTTGTGCATTTCATGTTGATTTCAGAGGTCACTCTGAGGCAGACAAGTGGCTTACAAAGATGTTTTTGCCAGAATATTTTATCGAGCATTGTTTTGGCAGGACTTGGTGTTTAGAACAAGCTGAGCGTTTGGATGAAAAGTGGATTACGCTCAAGTGGTTTGAGAAGTTACGGTTTGTGGATCTTTTGATCTGCAGTAAACACTGGACCAACACACCAAACACCAATGGAATGTACTGTATTGTTAGTACATGAAATCAAGCTGACCACAGCTGTTTTACAGCTACTTTTTAAACTATTAAACCCCTTTTCCAGCAGTTCACACAGGTCCCAGGCACCTTAATGATATGTCTGTGAAATCCTTTGGTCAAAATTCCTCACGGATCAAGCACAGCAGCCCTCTCTGTACCCTGTCTGTAGCGCTCTGTGTTCAGGCGGTCGGTTTTCGTGTCTGTCCCTTTAAATGCAAATGAGCTGCTGCCAGCTGCTGCTCATTCCGCCCCCCTCTTCCACCCTGCGTGCTGACAGCGCGTACTGATCCACCTCATCCACGTATGGGCCAGAATCTAGGAAAACCTTCTTGAAGAGGAGGTCCAACATAACCTATAAGACAATATAGGAGGGAAAAATTAATATACTTATTAATTATCCAACTTACATAAGTTAAGAGCCCTGTTTTATTAAGGACCGAGCCAGGGAACCTGGTAATTAAGGACCGAGCCAGGAACCTGGTAATTAAGGACCGAGCCAGGGAACCTGGTAATTAAGGACCGAGCCAGGGAACCTGGTAAGGTCCTTATTGAAATTGGTCCGTTTCTTTATTATTATTCTTCGTCATAGAACTTTACGTCATGTTTCGACTGCCTCAGCATGAACATTGCGTGATTTTTATTTGGCACATTCGACTTGCCTGGTGAAAAATTCAATATTCTACGCGTCACATTCAAGTCAGCCACTAGGAAGACCACTAGGTGGCGCTATTTGTAGGCAAATTTCCAGAGGCCCATAAGTCCCGCATAGTTTGTCCCACATTCATTTCCCACTCACCCATGCACGTTTGTCCGATTTGCACGAAACTTCGCACGTACACTCTGGACACCGTACTGACAAAGACACTAATGTACAGTATGTTGAAATTTTGAAAGATAAGCGCATTATGACGTTAGCACTTCCTGCTGATTTCGCGTCAAAACAGGAAGTGGGGTGTTTCGTCACAATGGTATGGCCCATTGACACCAAATTTGGAACAATGGTTTATCATGCCTTCATTGCGCATCCTGCACAATTTTACACAATTTGAGGCCACCGCCACAGAGTGGTGCTCTTTCAAAGTTAACAGCTTATATCTCCGCATGGGAACGTGTCATTCAAACGTAACTTGGCACGATTATTGCCCATGGCGCCCTGAGGCTCCCCTAAAAAGGGGGAAAAAATTCAGCCGCTAGGTGGCACTATGCTGGCCGAAAACTCATTCTACGCAAACCGTCATACTTAGGGATATAAAATTCGCAGGACACGTGTAGACTGGTGCCTGGACCTCACGTACCAAAATTCGCGTTTCTAGTGCTTATAGCGCCCCCTACAGGAACTTTAAAGAACAGCCCCAGAGCCACGTTTCGCCGATTTTTACGAAACTTGGTAGGACAATAGAACGTGCCAAGACGCACAAAACAGCCTCTTGGACCCATGTTCCAAATCCCAGAGTAAGTCGGATATTTTCATTTCATTTAAATTTTAGCACTTTTGAGGATTAACTCCTAGGGGATTTCTCGGATCTGCTTCAAACTTGGTCAGTACAGTCATAAGATGGTGCTGAATTTAAATTGTGCTCTGCGTGACGCGTGAAGGGCGTGGCCGTGCCGTGGCCTCAAAGTCGCCCGTTTCAACCAAATGTCAAACTGATGTCATTTTAGGGTTCTATTTTAATTAACTCCTCCTACAGTTTTTATCGGATCTGCTTCAAATTTGGTCAGTAAAGTCATAACATAGTGCTGAATCAAAAATGTGCTCTGCATGACTGTACGTCGAAGGGTGTGTCCGTACCGTGGCCTCAAAGTTGCCCACTTTGCACAAATGTCAAACTGTGATGTCATTTTACGGTTCTATTTCAATTAACTTCTCCTACAGGTTATATCGGATCTGCTTCAAACTTGGTCTGTACAATCATAACGTGGTGCTGAATTTAGATTGTGCTCTGCGTGACTGTACGTCAAGGGGCGTGTCCATACCGTGGCCTCAAAGTCGGCCATTTTGAACGAATTTTAAGCTGGCTCCATATGCTGGCCCAATTCAGGCAATCACGCGCTACTCTAATTACAGCCCAGCAGATGTCGCCATTGCAGAGGAATTCAGCATCTCGGTGAAAGCTGACTCTTTTGCTGTGTCTGAAATGTGTGACAACGTACAGTGCTCTCCCACAGCTTCTGGACATGAGTGCTTGGGACTAGGGTGACATGGGCTTGGGACTGGAGTGACGTGACACTTTCGTGACGTGGTCCACACGTGTTACGACGGCGCGGGACGCGGTTGCACCACGGCCCGAGTCGCATGGGGGCTCGGTCCGCCTCAACGCTACTTGCAGCTTTAATGTTATTTATTTTTCTTGTATAATAGATGTTTGCACATTCTTTGACTTATTGCTGTAGTAAAAGGTTGTAAAACTTACAGACGGTTGGTTCTACTTTCACTGTCTTAGCTGTTGCTGTTGTTGGGAAGTTCAATCTGAATAGCGGCTCACCAGCTGATGTTGTAGCTTAGGGACGCCCAGCACTTTCATTGAAGCGGAGGGCTGCCAGGTGGAGTCTAGGGAAGAAAAAAAATAACAGAAATATGATTGAGAGCACAAATATAAATATACATTGTACTCAAGTATCGGAATCACCTTTATTTGCCAGGTGTGTGTGTACACACACACACACACACACAAACTGTCCAAACATATACATACATTGAGAGCAACATGTAAACAGAGTCATATTCCTTGTGTGTACACACACCTGGCCAATAAAGTGATTCTCAAAGTTACCACTTACTAATTCTTTCAGTCCAGAGGATGCATGAACAGGCAGCCTGACATGTCACTAAAACCGGACAATATCCAGGTGGAGCTCATGGACTGAACTGATACTGTCCTACTATTGTATTGTAGCTTTGTTTACTTTATGTACCCAGCTCCCTAAGACTGGATCTAGCTTCAGACTACGCTGTAAAATAGCAAGGGTCTCTCTTTCTCTCAAACCGAGGGGGACACAGACAATAAAAGTGAGGGGGTGCCATTAACAGAAAGGTGAATGAGAAAAGTTATTTTCTCATCGCTAATGACGGCTACATACAACACACAGCTGCATGTGGGACCGTTGAGAGTAGAGAGCAAGTTATACACGTCTTTCTTTATCTCTGTACACTGAACAGCAACAAAAAGTGTTGGTCTTACAGACACATCCAACTAAAAACCTACTGGCGTTATGTTAGTGTGTATCACAAGCAAGTACAGCTGATACGAGACACTAAATAGCAGTTAGCGCCGATTAGCACGAGCTAACGCTAACTAGCCGTTTGGTACAGGCATTACTTGCTTGCTACTTGATCCACACCAATGTGACGCCAGTAGTTTGTAAGTTGAACGTCTGCCTGTAAGATAAACACTTTTTGTTCCTGCTCAGCTTACTGAGATTAAAAAAAGACTTGTATAACGGGGCGGCGGTGCTGCCTGTCTGCATGCAGCGGAGCGCTGTGTGTGCTGAATATAACGCTAGCTAGCTGTTAGCGTTAGCTCGTGGTAATCTAAAGAAACACAAAGCACACTTTAGGGATCGACCGATACGGATTTTTCAGGGCCGATACCGATTATTAATAACCAAGCGAAACCGATAGCCGATATGTAGAACCGATATTTATTTGCAGTAATAAATGTAAAAAATGGCCTTAACACCAGAGTTTTTCACTTATAGTTCCTTATGTATTATTATATATATTTATTTAGAGAAATATAATATATATATGTATTATTATATTTATATTATATATAATATAATATAATATATTCATATTCGGAATCTCAGAACATTAAATGTGCACTCTTGTGCTTAGAACTGTATGTCATATTACATAAATAAGAATAAGGCACTTGGCAATTGTAAATGCAAACAATAAAGGCTACTTTACACACGTGAGTTGTAGACGCGACGGTAAATTTATTGATTGAAAAAAACTCGACGTGTGCTCGCTGCTTGACTCATTGAAATGGCCCATCATTTCCCTGGACTTTACGAGTGACCGGCAAACAGACGAATATTTAACATCTATTCTGTGTGATCATAGTGTAGTGAGAGCATGAGCGCTGAGGGAGAGGCAACAAACAAGGACACGTTAGCGTGTGGTGTTAAACTTATAGGCTATAATCACTTCGGGTGTTGTTTATTGATAAACCGGGAGCCGCCCCACGGGCTGAGACACGTTAGGAGATTAATTATTCCCACAAAGTAATGATAACCGTAAAGGTCTCCTATTATTATTGTGCGTCTGGCCCCAGCTCTAAAGCGGTCGCGGCAATTATAATGTAGCGGTGGGCCATCATTAAATAGCCTACCCCGTGTTGAAGTTGTGAAAAGTTTAATCTCAAGAGCCAAACTGCAGGTTTTCCTCCCTTATACTTGCTACAGCCTACCTATGTCATATTTTTATTTTATTAAGCAAGGGACTTCAGGTCATCTTCACTTACTTGTTTTTTTTTTTTTTTGTCGTGAGTGATGCTAGTCCTATATTGCAAAGTCGTATGCTTGATGTGATTCGACAAGTAGGTTGGTGAAATGTCGACTCTGGGCCTGCATGTTATCACTGAAACTGATCATAAGGTTGTGGTATTTTTTAAAACTTCATCCTAAAGGGCTTTGAAACTTCGACTGCAGTCCTCTTTTTCTCCTCCGTCTGTGGCACTGCATGTAGAAGCTTCTGTGTTGATTGATTGGCTACTTGGCACAAGTGAGACAGCCAATCAGTGAGGGCTGTGGGCGGGACATTGGTACACAGCCAAGAGAGTGGTGACTTCAGGCAGAGACGGCTGCATCAGAGCCAAAGGAGCGCGTTTTAAAATACATTAATTAATTTTATCGGTTATCGGTGAAAAAAACGGCCGATGCCGATGATCGCAAAAATGCAGAATATCGGCCGATATTATCGGCCAGGCCGATAATTGGTCGATCCCTAGCACACTTACATTTCCATCGTCTGTAGTTTTCCACGGACAGTTAGTATTACTCCTCTTTCGTGTGAGGTCCCGTTGCCGTCCTGTGTTATGTGCTGCATTGTATTTGTCCATTGTGAAGCACACACACACAGGTCTAGTCAACAGTGTGGGGACGTCTCCGGTAAAAGTAAACGTAATCCTCCGTTCTTCAGTCCTCTCAGGCTGGGGCCAATATAGCGACTTGTGCCGGTCACTGCAGCCAACAACAGCGCGATGAGCATGCCTAGGTCTGAGCCTCGCCAAACGGCCAGCCATTCTTCTCTGTGAAGCAGAAACTGTTGGAGCTTCACCTGAGCTTTGTGCTGTAGGGCGTGGCGGGTAGAAACTGGGTGTTGGCCTCTGCTGGAGCGCTCAGGAAGTGGGTCTGGTCTAAAAGCTTGTTACGGAGAGAGAGGAGCTGAATCTGATTCCCGTGCTCAGAGACAAGCCACAAGAGGGGGTGTGGCTGCAGCAGCTCATGCAAAATAACACTTAGTTATTAGTGTAGAAGAGCTGGAAAGTGATTTTTTTCATAATATGTCCCCTTTAAATGTTTCTGTTTCAGATTTTTGGTGAAGTATCACTCAGAAGAGTTGAGGTGAGATAAGCTCACTCTCTTTCTGAGAGGTTCAGAAATCAAGAGAGCAGAGATGCATTTCACACAATGAGTCAGTCTGTGAGAGGATACCTGGAGTTTCCTCAGTCGGCAGCATGGCAATTCATAATCAGTCTGTAGCTCCGGTCACATAGGAATTCATATTGATAACACACTCAGCTTGACGGTTATGTTGACACTCAGCGTTTCTTAATACAACAAAGTATGCCCAAATTGGACAGTTGATCAAATTAAATCAAACAGGATGTCCCAAAAGAACCCCGATCAGGACTAATATTCTGTTTTGCTCTCCAGGTAAAAATGGTGTTGAAAATCCAACAGTTGACCCAGTCGAGCCAGCAGCCCCTCTTCTTTCTACCAACCAGGCTGCTCATGCTGGATCCAACGGCAATGGCACCATCACGTCCACAACAGCCAAGTACGAGCTAACTACAACTAAAACCACAACAACACCAATGTCTACTACAACTACAGCTACAACATCTCCAATAACTACAACATCGACAACAACGTCTCCAACATCGACGACAACGTCTCCAACATCGACGACAACGACTCCAACATCGATGTCTCCAATGACAACGGCCCCGACAATGACATCTCCAACAACAACGACAACATCTCCAGCAACAACAACGTCTCCGACGACAGCATCTCCAACAACAACATCTCCGACGACAGCATCTCCAACAACAACGTCTCCGACGACAGCATCTCCAACAACGTCTCCGACGACGACAGCATCTCCAACAACAACGTCTCCGACGACGACAGCATCTCCAACAACAACGTCTCCGACGACGACAGCATCTCCAACAACAACGTCTCCAACATCTACAGCAGCAACACACCCTTCAACAACTGTAAAAGCAACAGTGAAACTTACAGAATCAAACACAACTGTTGCTATAACTACAACCACAGGTATGAAGAAGTCACCTCCATCATTATCATCATCATCATCATCATCAGCTGCCACGCCACCGCCAAATGCCTCAAGTACTCACCAGGTACCCACCACGCCTGCTACTATAACCGTTACCAGTAACATAACTGGCGGCACTCACAATGAGCCGGTTGCATCAGGAACGAGGGCTTCAGTGGTAGAAGTAGCAGGAGCAGCTCTGACCAGACAGCTGGTGGACACAGCGTCTCTGCTGGCCGTCTTGCTCTTCGGCCTGCTCTTTTTCTTAGTCACGGTGGCTGTGTTCGTCACACAAGCCTACGAGAGCTACAGGAGAAAGGACTACACCCAGGTGGACTACCTGATCAACGGCATGTACACAGACTCTGGGGTGTGAGGGAGAAGAGGGAGAAGCACAACTCAAGGAGATTGTTTTTGCACTCGGAGTCAGAGACTTTAGAAGAGAAGATTGACAGGATGGTATCACCAGGTGATCCAGTGCCTCTGTTAGACAGATCAGGGAGAAGCAGGAATGGACTACACTGACTCTAAAGCTGTCACTCATCTGTTTCTATCCACTTAACACTTTCTTTCTGTCTTTCCTGCATCTTTCTTTGATGGTCTGAATGTGAAGAGTTTGTCCCATTTCTGCCAAATGTGAGCAACATAAACAGAGGTTACAACTAACTCCAGTTCTATGAGTACATGTGTAGCTCTCTAACTCCTACAACAGAATAGCCTCTACGTTGGTTGCAGGTGGTTCAGAGGTGAAAGAGATTTTTCAACATATCATGATTGGAAATGAATTCAGATTCGTTCTGCACATTTAATAACAAGTAGTGAATATCAATTTGATCATTTTACATCTAATTTAGCCAAAATATTTCTTACATATCACCCATGTAACTCTCCTTACTGCAGTGATGTAAACATGCACTCAGGGGCGTGTCAGGACACTCTGACATCACTGTTGCCCTTGGTTACAGGAAACCACAGCTCAAGCAGAAGTAGCCAGAGGTTCACAGAGGTTGGAATACACACACACCTTTTTGTTTTACCTGTGCAGTCTGGGATTATTAGGAAGGAAGAAATGATTCAAAAAACAAAAGAATAAGATGATGTTTGTAATCCTTATATAACAGAAGTGTGCCATGATAAAAATGAGACATAACCAGCATAGAGAGCTGGACATGAAACTTAAATCTGAACCAAACAGCCATGTGGAAAAGTGTTTTCTCAGAAAGACTTTGGAATTTCACACAGGTCTCCTGCCAGCTCAGTACTGTGGAATCATCGCTCTGCACTTCCACAGATGTGGCCTGTGTTGAAGCCTGATGCTGGTGTGTTAGGGCCAGAGTATATACAGTGTGGTGTCTGGTTTAGTTGGTAGGCCAGAAAAAGAGATCCGTATGTCATCTCGGTCGAGTAATCAAGTAGATATTTTTCAGTGTCAGTCAGTCTGTTAACGTCGGCTCCATGTTCTCTGCTCCATGTTCATCTGTTTGTTTGGACGGCAGCCGCTCTGTTTGGTGATGATGATCAGGTCAGACAGACATATTAAAACAAAACGTCTCATTCAATTCACACTGAGAATGGATAAGATCCAACCAGGTTACATTAGTGACATTCAGGAACCTGATTTCACGTCAGGCAGAACATCCGCAGATCTCGTACCAACGGTAGCTGTGCACACACTCCGGCTTGCATGGACTGTTTCACTGACCGTTTCTGGAGAAAATGCTATATATTCCCAATAGCACTGTTGTCATGACAACAGATTGACATTAGATTAACCTTTGCATACCCACATGAAATATGACTGCTAGCCTTTCACATTTGATGGAGGCGTTCACGTTCCCCTCTTTCTAGTCTTTGTGTAAAGCTAAGCTAGCCACATGCTTGGCCTCTTCTCATCTGTGGTTAACAGCAAATAAGACTGTACGTTTTCCAAATGTTTCTTTAAGGTTCCATTTCAAAGTCTTACCATTTCTTGCTTCTTTCATTTCATTCCACATGCTCTCAGACATTTCAACTCACGCCATGTCCTGCAGTGAATCATGGGAAGGGGGCCATACTAGATTGTTTACTTCAATATATTTTCTACTTTTGCTCACGGTGAATGTATTTTTGAATGCTCAGCTATTTGTACTACATTGATTGCATTTCATGTCTGTTTGTAGATGTTTCATGTTTCACTGATGAACATGAATCTTAAGCCAGTCACCATCCACCATGTGTGAGACGCCTCATTATTCCTGAAACATTGACAGAATATGAGTTCCAATTAAGAACTGCAGTTTTACATTTGAACGTAGTGTGGATGCACAGATATAATATTGTCTAAAAGTTTGAATTAGATTTCATAAAGTGATGAACACACAGTCTCGCCTGATTCATATATGATATTAATGATTCTGGACAAATGTTCTCGTCACCTCTTAACACTTTTTCTTTCTTCCTGCTGTCAAATTGTTCTCAATGGTGTTTCAAAAGAACAGAAGTCAGTATCCATGCCACACGCTGAATTACAGTTGCCTTTTCTCTTTTCTTGACCAGTTTGTATTAAGGCTCTTCTTCTGAGTTGGTTGACGGACAATTGCCAAAAAAATCACTGAAGCACATTATTGTATGATGAAGCCAAGGGAAACATAAAGCCATTATCAATATGAATGACATGAACTGTACTTGTATGAGTGGACCTGAAAGCTTTCACAGCAGAAGACTTACTTTTGTGTAATTGTGTGTTTCATCTTTTTGTATAAGACCAGCCAATTTTGTGTTTTTATTAATATGAATATCTCTGAAGTTTGTCATATCATAACTCGTTTGTTGTTTCTGGAACAGTGTTTGAAAAATGTCAGTTCAGAGAGAGGTCATGGGTGCAGAATCTCAGCCAGAATTTTCCCATTTAAAAATGTGTTATCTATCCCATTACGTTGAGAAAATGAAATCAGGAACAAGGTCTTGATCCAGATATCTCAAAAAAACACTTTTTTTCTGCTCATGAAAAATTGATCTTGACCTCATTATGTGAGAAAACTCTTTATCTGATATCTTTAAGAAAAAGCTTGTTTTATCTTGAATGACCAAAATGAACTTTACATTCTTATTTTAAAAAGTTTTCCTGTTAGCTCCGATAAAAAGAATATTACTTTCAGGAAACAAAAAACTCTTGAACTCTGAAAAACCATTAACTTAACTCATGATCTCAATAACAGTTGAACCCATGAGCCCTCTCTGCTTAAATACGACTGTGATCATTGTAGTTTTTTTTCTCGCCAACTATGACAAGAAAATCATTTCAGTTACCTTGACATCAGAAGAGGCTCTGCAGCTACGATTGGAAACAAATTCCCAGGCTTCTCCAGCCTTATGTGAGACAGCCTTTGATGTCTGCAGTGATGACAAAACGTTGTTATACTGTATCCAACTGTCCTGGATGATGTCACTGTGTCCATGACATCAGACTTCTCGCTGTTATTTAGATCGTCTGATGTCAGTAACTGTAGAGAGAGCCGTTCAAGGTCCTGGAAAGAACACAGTGTCCACACATGACAGAGAGAAGATGGCTGCCGTGTGCCAACTCAACATTGTATGAATGCACTTTGAAAAGATATTTTTACTTGCAGAGAATAAATAATAAAAAAGAATTAAATTGATCTTGTTGGTGTTTGAGTGAATCAATGATGAGACAACATTGATAGACTTATGTTTAATTCATAGCTGTGTGCTGTAGAGCTTTTCCATATAAAGAGAGCGTTCATTGATCAAAGCTGCAGTGCAGAACGGTTCCGTTTGTGTGGACGGGTCCCTGAGAGATCCCTGCTGTTCAGAACATGAGTTCTCAGAGCTCCACCTTGGCCTCTGGGATTGTGAAAGATGCAAAACAAGTTCGACTTGGCTTCTGTAGCAGGTAAAATACATTTTTATTGGTGTGGGTTTCCAAGCCATTCCTGTTAATTAGATGGCAAATGCATTCTAATAAAATTCACACGCATGTTGAACAGTGAAAGGTTTGGCAGAGAGGGGAGGGGTTTGGTTGTGGATAATATTTTTTTTTCCAGATTTACCCCTGTAATAATTTTTCCTCGCCACCGTTGCCAAGTGCTTGCTCATGGTGGAACTGTTGGTCTCTGTAAATAATATTATAAAGAGTACAGTCTAGACCTGCTCTGTGTGAAAAGTGTCATGAGATAACTTTTGTTATGATATGGCGCTATATAAATAAGATTCAATTGAATGATGCTGAAAACTGTAATTAGCAACATAATCATCCCAGTGAGGTCAGACATAACAGTTCTACTCTGGCTGGTTATTTAACTATATCAGGTGCCTTTTGTTGAAATATGTACAACCTCTCATGAAGACAATGTGCTCATCAGTGTTACATTTTGTGAACCAACCAATCACAGCCTGGACATGGGGCTACCACACGATCTACAAATACAGTGCATCATTGCGATGATCTTAGACCACAGTGGTTATAATTTGAAGCAACGTAGAAAATAGAAAACAGTGTAGATCTGATGCATCAGAGAACAGCAGCAGTGGTTACGTGTGGTGCCAGCTGTTCTTGTTTTACAAATCGTAGATGGGAAAATGAGTCAGACTGAATAACATTTTTGAGTCAGAAGATTTTTTTTTTAATTTAATCTCTGGGAAGGGAATGCACTCGCTAACACGTTTGTTAGACCTCAGAGATAGATACAACTAGTTTTGGTGAGTAACACTGAACAGAAACTTTCATTCGTTTACAAGAAAGCTCCACAAGGCACATTTAACACACGAGAATAATCATAATACTTTGATGAGGCTGACCAAACTGGTACACTGCATGTCAGTTAGTTTATTCAGAAGGCAAATAGATGGTTATATGACTGACAGCAGTGGAGATATATTCATATCCTTCATGTAAAGAGGAACGTGGTGGTTCATTCAGTGCAGTGAGGTACCCCAGGTTCTGGGTCCGGCTGGAACACAGAGCTTTGTGTGCTCTGAGGTCATCAAAATTAGATTTGTATATAATGTTCTCTAAAAGTCAAAAAACTAGCTGGCTCCTTTGGCTATATCTCGAGAGTAAGCTTAACTTTGGTTTTACTGGAGGTTAGTTTACGGCAGGTCTCAGTCACAATGTGTCATTTGTGCTGAGAAGCTAGCGAATGAATGCTAGCATTAAACTGTGAGATGACATAAGACAAATAAAAAAAACATCCCACCTCTCCATTGTCAGTAACTATTAGTTTATGAATGGACAGAATAAAAGTTATTGGCTCCAAGCATCATCTTGCGTGGCTGTGAAATGAAGCCAATGCAGTGCCAAAAGCTGTAGTTCCTCAAACATCCACTTGAGGCTGGTTCCAGAACCAGAAAGTCAATGGTACAAAGCTCATCTGTTCAAATTATATTGAGGCTTAAAGTTGTGCATATTAACAGCATGTCTGCGTTGATTGACAGGTGGGTGCCATCACAGGTAGCTTGGTTGAACAACCAGACTTCATTCAGCCTGCCTCAGCTCCACCCACGCTCCACCTCTTTGCCCATTTTTGAATTAGCCGCGAGCCGCGAGATGGTGTGCTACACCGAGCATCCCAGACTTCATCCATGTTTTGTACAATTTAGGGTTCACACAATGTTTTAATAAAATTAAAATCCAGGACAAAGCTATGGGCTGATTAATCACTTATCACACACTCTAAATCACTACAATTACACATGAAGCTCTATGCTATTACTATATACTATTGCTGTGTTGCAGTGCATGGCTGCTACACTACACTTCTGTGCTCATGTGTTTTCAGAACATCCACAAGTCAGTCACCCTACATAACTCCACTACCACACCCACTACAAAGACCAAACAGCAGCACATCATTCAGGGCGAACAGCACTCCAAACGTGGCAGCCACACACAGACTAAACAACACACACAGTAAACATGTTTCTCAGCCATCCTGTGCACTTTACAGCCACACACTCATTCAGCCAGTGTACCCTCAATGCACTCCATTGTTTTATTTCCAATCTGAGTATATACTTGCACTTTACAATGACATCGATCACATTTAACAACACCAGACTCCCACAGACAGAATGTACCAAGCGCAGATAAATCAAACAAACTTTGTCTCTCACCCACTCACTGTCATGAGTGTAATGGTGGTTTGGCACATTTCCACTCAATCGTCTCAAACTGTTGTGCCAGTAATGGAAGCCTGAGGCATCATACTGTGCACCTGGAGAGCACACACTCCTCAGAAGACACACGTAAGGCAACTCTAAATAATAATGATGTCATCACATTACTGCCATAATAACTATTATTATACATGATGTGTTCTATTCTTATTACACTATTTTTCATGTGAATTATAGGAGCTTATAGAAATCTATTTCACTATGATTCCACCTGTATGTGACAATTCAATAAAATCGATTGATTATAGATCAGAATAGTACAAAAGTTGTAGCCCAGTATCTCAAAACTTGCAGCCATATTTAATGATTAATCATACACTGTCACAATTAACATCCAGTCCTAATGTTCAGTGCCAACGCCGTGTGTGGCCTTCATGCAATGAGGTCTAAAGTGAGGGTGGACAGGGTGAGTGGTGGGAGAGCAGATTTTGGGTTCTATTGCAAACCTGCAATTAACCATGAGCACGCTGACTACAGGGCAGTCAGTGCAGTGAGATCAGTCTACCACCTCAGAAAATATAAAGCTCTCCAAGGAGCACCATGATGACAGATGTAATCAATGTTACAGACAGCTCATGCAGGAGGCAGCTTCAGTCCTGATGTACATGAATGTGAACACGTAGACTGATGTGAAACAAACTATGACAGGAAATGCAAATTACATTCCAGTGATGTCATAGGTTATTTCATTATTTATTATATTGTTGTATTTTAATAATCTAACATGTTTCTTTAAAATCTATTGGATTCATTAAATGATTTCTGCACGTACCACTAGAGGGAGGTTGCGTACCACCAGTGGTACACATACCACAGTTTGAGAACCAGAGAACAAGGCTAACCACACCTCTGTCCTGGATGCACAAATATGAAACTAATATTTAGTTTCTCATCTTCCCCTACAAACATTTCCTGAATTATTAGAGTGATTGTATTGGTGTTACTGTTGTCTCCTCACATGGAGTGAAGGATCAAGCTTGAGGGTGAAATAAAAACACAATATGACCAAAAGTATATGGACATTTTTTTTTATGTGTTTCTGTATGGGACTGTTTTTGTGGTTTGGGCCAGGCCCCACAGCTCCAATATTTCCAGATCTATCTTAATAAAAGATATGCAAGTTCAAAAAAGAAAATAACATACCTCACTGCTTATTATAAAAACACACAAAAAAATCTAAACACAATCACTGATCGTTCTAAGTTTACCTTTCAGTGCACAGCCTGAGCCCTGTTTTGGGAAAAAGAGTCACAACAAGTAACATGGATTGTGGATCATTGGTGGACCTAAGGTGGGCAGATTGACACTTGGGTGCTCTGATAAGCCATCTGTAACAGCACGTACCTGTCAATCAAAGCAGTCACGCTGTTAATTATGCGCAACTTCAAGCCTTAATATCACCCGAACGGGCGAGTTAAAACAAATTGTATTGTATTTTTATGTACTGTATGTATTGTCATATACAAAGATATAATTCATGTTATAGATAATGATGTAACTTAGTGTATATGCATATACATCGATAAATAAAATGAGCTGTTAACAGACTGCTAAATGCATTTAGTTCAGTTGGTAGAGCAGCCACCCCATGTGCGAAGGCTCAGTCCTTACTGCAGAAGCCCAGGGTTCGAATCTGACCTGTGGCTCTTTCCTGCATGTCATTCCCCATCTCTCTCTCTCTCTCCCCACATTCCTGTCACTCTTCAGCTGTCTCTATCAAAATAAAAGCTTGAAAAGGCCAAAAAATTATCTTAAAAAAATGTTTATGTTCTCACTTTGAGGAACTTGGCCAGTCTGCCAGAACAAGACAAGAAAAGACTCTGAGTGCCACAGTATTTCAGGGTGCACAAAGAAAAACGTTATCAAAACAAAAAAATCTAATAAAACCAAAAGTCACATTAAAGAACAAGAGGCTGGAATCTGTTCACCATCACTTTCACCTCAAATGTATCAGACAGCAGCAGCTCAAAGCCAGCACTCACACTGATGATCTGGAACTAGATCTGGACTCTGGAACTAGCATAAGGTGACGAACTAAACTAGAAGAAACGATATGATATGATATGATATGATATGATATGATATGCCATGTTATATGATATGATATGCTATGCTATGATACAATATGATACGATATGAAACAAGATAATATATGCTGAGACATGAATATTGGAGCCTGTCACCCTCTTTGTCTTGCTCCCGCCACCAGGTGCACAGGTAAAAATAAGGTGAAACCACAACCACACCCCCCGTGCCAATTATTGAAATAAAGATGATCCAGAGAACGTGTGTGATCTAAACAAATACACAACTCAAACTATATACACCCTGTCCTATCTGCATAGTGTAGTATGCCAGCTTCATGGTGTCCTGAGAGGAAAAGTGAGTAGGGTTCATCCTGTGGGCTGATGAATGTTTGTACAAATTTCCATGACAGCTATCAGTAAATGGTAAATGGACTGTACTTATATAGCGCCTTTCTAGTCTTCTGACCACTCAAAGCACTTTACAGTACATATCTCATTCACCCATTCACACACATTCATACACTGATGGCATTGGCTGCCATGCAAGGTGCCAACTGCTCATTGAGGAGCTAACTGTTATGGAATTTTCTATCCTTAGGTTACACGAGGTCACGTGTGGGCCTTGAGGTCCTCGGCAGTACTAATTGTTTGGCTTTGACTGGGGGCAGTAGGTGCCAGTCTATCTCAACACTGTGGTGGCCAGGGTCGAAGAGACCCATTGCTGCCTTCCTAGACATAATAGATAGCTTGCCGTTGACGTAAACAGACATCTGTGTCTCCAGACTAGAATATGCTGACAATAACACCTGCATGGGTAAAAACATTCTCTTTGGCTAATTCTGGGCGCATAGTATTTGTGGTGTTATCTTGGGGTTTAAAGTCTATCCACCAGGATGAGTTGGGCAGAATGTGAGACCGACTCAGGCACTTCTGATGCACTATGAGAGTGTCTCTAATTCTCCTTGGCCAAGTGTCAATAAAAACTACAGCATAAGACATCAGAAGCTCCTGAACACTTTCTTCCCTCCTGACCTCACCATTGACCTTTGACTTCAGCAATTTCTCCACAACACTAACCATTCATACACATTCACACACCGATGGCACAGCCTTCAGGAGCAATTTGGGGTTCAGTATCTTGCCCAAGGACACTTCGACATGCAGACTGGAGGGGATCGAACCGCCGATCTTCTGATTAGTGGACGACCCGCTCTACCTCCAAGCCACAGCTGCCCCTAAGTAAGTGTTGAGATATTTCATTCAGTCTATAGCTATAGGGCATATTCCTGAATACATGTTTGTTAATCAAATGACTTCATGTAAAATGATACAGAATAAAACTTTGTTTATATAACTCTGTTTTGTAACCAGAAACTAGCCACATGTTGGGGTTGGAGGTTGTGAGCAGTGATAACAACAGTGTTACAGTATCATGATATCGCTCCTTCAAAAACAAATAGGACAGCGTGTCCAACGTGAATGTAACCTTTCAAAACGCTTGTCAGCAGGACAAACAGCCCAGCCCGTTCTCTTCAAATATTCTTATCAGAATAATTTGACACTATTAAGTGTGTTTGGTATGGATTCTTATGTGGTTAGAAAGTGTTGGTTCCCGGAGTTTAGAAGTGTTTTATTGGGCAGTTTATGAGTCGTGTCTCACAATAATCATGGAGGTCGAGACACAAAGAGCCCTCTGCAGAGGGCTGACTACTTCCTGAAAGCAGCACGCTCGTCCTGTTTATGTTTGCTGGGAATCAGGCTGGTCTGAAGATGTGAGGGAGACGAACACACATGAAGGCACGCGTGTGTGTGTGGATTAGCTTGAATAAGTAGCAGCAATAGTAATATTAATCTTAATGTAACTTTAACTGCAACTAAACTGCAGCTAAATTTGATGAATATATTGATTAAAAAAAATTTCACTACAGTGTACTTGTCTGTAGAGTTGGATGTCTACTGCTGTGGCAAACCAAGATTATCAAAAGATAATTATGAATTATGACTTAATTAAATAATTAAAGTACCTCAGGGTAACACCCTTAATGAAGGGAAATGATAGCCAGTCTCATAAAATTCACTACACTGATAATATATGGAATTCTGATTAATAATTAAATGAATAATTACAAACAAAATGAGCACATCAACAGCAAGTAGGTTGAAGGATTCAGAGTTTGGAGAGGGGTGTGTGTGTGTGCTGTATTGTAATATGACAAGCAGGTTTTCACGTTGGTGTTTTGGTGCAACTCTCTGTATGGTTTGTTCTTAAAAAGTTGCCACCTGGACAATGACGCTGATATGTACTGTACACATGAATTACTCCCTGCATGCACACCCACATGCACCCAAAACACATGAGCAGCACACCCACACTGGCAACTAAACCACACACAAATATTCACACCACAGGAGGGCTTTTCAGGTTCAGGGAAAACAAAAGTTTTAAGAGGGAAACATGGGAGCCATTAAGTGTGAAAACTGTGAGAACACAACTTTCTGGCTTCAAAGGCCTGTTTCAGGTTGCCTCGTCTCCAGGCCAAGCTTGTGAAACAGATGACATTCAGTAATGTGATTACTGCACTTCACTTTTCCAAAGCACCACAGGGCATTTCTTCAGCTGTTTTCAATGGTTTGGTTGCAGCAGGTGTGTGTCTCCAATCAACAATTCTGGCACCTCAGTGGGTGCCAAGTTGAACTTGTCTCAACTTTTCAATGCGAAAAAGTCTCTTCAAACAGGCACTGCAGCCTACCTTTCTTCTAATTGTGTAAACGTGATCCAGCTCCAAGAGGATTGCGCTGTGTCACTGTGAAACAAACAGTCCCATATTCACACCCACTTCACACAGTTACTGGTCAGCCATGAGGAGTTGAAAATGTAAGCAGGGATATATTGTCCATGTGAAGAGTCCACGATGAATGAGTGTCACACTTTTATTTATTTTTTATTAAATTGTGATCTTAAAATCAAAAGTAAAAGTAAATGTGCATGTAACGTAATCCCTGTGAGCTCTGAGTGAGCTCCCTGTGAGTTTCCATGTTTTTTGTATTTTTCTTTATATAGTCAACTCAATCAATCAAATCAAATTTTATTTGTATAGCCCAAAGTCGCAAAATACATTTTGCCTCGGAGGGCTTCACAATCTGTACAGGGAGTGACACCCTCTGTCCTTAGACCCTCGGTTCGAGTGAGGAAAAACTTGCCCACAAAAAACCCTATTAACAGGGAAAAAAGTGGAAGAAACCTCAGGAAGAGCCACGGAGGAGGGATCCCTCTCCCAGGACGGACAGACGTGCAATAGATGTCACGTGTACAGTCAACAAGTCAACAGAAACATTTTGTGTAATTACAATGAAAAATGACAATGGATTACAATGAATGATAAAATGATTACAGTAGCAGTGGAACCTGTGATAGAGATAGAGAGACACAGATGCACAGCAGCAGCAAATCATTAACTAAGTCACTATAAACTGTAATGGAGATCTGGTAACATTAATGACAGTAATAATATATGTAGTGGACGTCATGCAGGACCACAGCAGCAGTCACGATCCACGAGAACCTGCTGGACGAAACTGCAGGGCAGCACAGTGGTGCAGTGGTTAGCACTGTCGCCTCACAGCAAGAGGCTTCCTGGTTCGAACCTTTCTGTGTGTACTCCGGCATACACAGTCCAAAGACATGCACTTAACAGGTGACTCTAAATTGCCGTAGGTGAATGTGAGTGTGATTGCTTGTTGTTGTCCCCGCCTCTCGCCCAAAGTCAGCTGGGATAGGCTCATCATCATCATCATCATCATCATCATCATCATCATCATCATGATCCTGATGAGGTTAGCACAGCCACGCAGTACATCTACCTGCAGTACATCTACCTGCAGTACATACCTACCTGCTCAATCTGTCTTCAATTATTTGAGAAATAAAAATATAGAGCTGGAAATGAGCATAATAGGACTTCTTTAATGGGGATTACTTTACCTTACTACCCCTCTAGAACACTGCACTCTCAGAATGCTGGGTTCCTTGTAGTTCCTATAATTTCCAAAAGTAGATTGGGAGCCAGAGCTTTCAGCTATCAAGCTCCTCTTCTGTGGAACAAACTACCATTTTGGGCTCGGGAGGCAGACACGGTCAACACTTTTAAGAGTAGACTTAAGACTTTCCTTTTTGATAGAGCTTATAGTTAGGGCTGGCTCAGGTCATCCCTTAGTTATGCTGCTATAGGACTGAACTGCCGGGGAACTCCCCCTTTCAGGGTTATGCCTAGCCAGGCACGGTATTGGTTGAAGATGCAGTCACATCTCCCTTTACTGAAAACCCTCTCTCTCTCTCTCTCTCTCTCTCTGTCTCTCTGTCTCTCTGTCTCTGTCTCTCTCTCACTCTCACCATCACCACCACCATCTGTAAACATACATGTCTGTCATACATGTACATTAATGCATCTTACTAACTAAACTTCTTCCCCGGAGTTTCTGTGCTCTCTCGTCCAGCAGGTTCTCGTGGATCGTGACTGCTGCTGTGGTCCTGCATGACGTCCACTACATATATTATTACTGTCATTAATGTTACCATACCTCCATTACAGTTTATAGTAACTTAGTTAATGATTTGCTGCTGCTGTGCACCTGTGTCTCTCTATCTCTATCACAGGTTCCACTGCTACTGTAATCATTTTATCATTCATTGTAATCCATTGTCATTTTTCATTGTAATTATACAAAATGTTTCTGCTAACTTGTTGACTGTACACGTGACATCTATTGCACGTCTGTCCGTCCTGGGAGAGGGATCCCTCCTCTGTGGCTCTTCCTGAGGTTTCTTCCACTTTTTTCCCTGTTAAAAGGGTTTTTTGTGGGCAAGTTTTTCCTCACTCGAACCGAGGGTCTAAGGACAGAGGGTGTCACTCCCTGTACAGATTGTGAAGCCCTCCGAGGCAAAATGTATTTTGCGACTTTGGGCTATACAAATAAAATTTGATTTGATTTGATTTGATTTGATCTCTGTGACAGCCGGACAATAAGTATGACCTGGCCCAGCATTGACTGTTTTTTTCTTTTTTAATGTTCACTTTCCATCACAAGGCACGGTTTCCCTTCCGTAGGTAAAAGTAAAGTAGGGAAGTAAAGTAAGAGTAAAAGTAAGTGAGAAAAACAGAGAAAAAAGGAGAAAAAGAACAAGGAAAAGTTTTCCTGGCAGAGTTCTAGCACTGATTTTTTGAATGTTTTGTCTGTTTTTCTCTTTTTAGCCTTCATATTTCTTCATGAGTCACACCATTACCCATTCACACACACTGAACACACCTCATGAAAAATAGTCATTCATTTCGTTGTTTGTTTGTTCTTTCATCCTCTTCCTCTCCTTTTCGCCACTATGTTCCTGCTCTACTTCCCCTTAATGGACATTAAATCAGTCCACCGTAGACAGGATGATGTTCAATGGGAAAAAGGAAAAGTGAGATGATAAATAAATAAATACAAATAATATATGAAGAGTAACAGTAAATGAGGTGGAAGTTAGGTGGTGAAACAAGTGTGATGAAGTAATGAAGAGAAAAGATGTTCAGTATTTTACTGTGAATCGTTTCTATTGTACATCAGTAATAGTGATAAGTGGACAGTTGTAATGTGTCACATAGTCACAGTTTCATTGACCTCAAATACTTCCTGAAACACACAAAACTGCCAACATTGAGACATTGGGGTTTTTGGAGCACACTGTCAGATCAACATTCAACCACATACACATTTATGGCTGTGGCCTCTCTGACTTCTGTACACAGTTCTGATTTGAGACCAGCTGACAGATAACTGGAAAATCACAGGCTTCACCAAAGTTCTCATTAGTAGGTTTGTTTCAAAGTTGGCTGGTCCAGAAGGTTCAAGCTGATTGATTATCGTCTCTAAATTTAGATTAGAGACCAACATGTAACCCTGCCAGTGTCCTGGTGCCACATATGCTTGTATGTTCTCTTTATCTCCACTTGTGTTCTAGCCATCATCCCACCAAGCAGCTGACAAAAACACAAGGGGACAACAATTCAAGGTTTTAGAATTTAAAGTTCTGCTGATGGACCTGAGAGCAACATACATCACATCCCATAAGAAGACAGGAGTGTTTGACAGAATGAACAACATTCTGAGGATTTTAAAAGTCCAGTGTGTAATATTTATACATTTATATTTAAAGGGATTTATTTAGAGAATATAGAAATGGAATCTAATATTCATAACTTTGTTTTCATAACAGTTTGTTATATATTGTTAATCTTTAAAATAAAGATTGTTCTGTTTTTGTTGCCTTAGATTGAGCCTTTAATATCCACAGACACCTCAGGTCCACAGAGTCCACCATGTTAAACTGCCATGTTTCTACAGTTGCCCACAACGGACAAACTAAACACAACAAAGAGAAGGCATTATATGATTTTCATGCATTTTGCTGTAACTGTATTTTTCCTCTTCCTCACTGGAACAGGAGGGTGAATGGTGGGGATTGCAATCAGCAACTAGACGACCAGATATCGCTAAATCCTGCACACTGGTCCTTGAAGCATTAGGTAATAATATGTCAGTGCTGTGTTTTCAGTTACGGTGCCTTGCTCAAGGACAATCTTTTTTTTTTTGAGCAGCAAGAGCAGGGATCGAACAACGTTATTGGACGACCCACTCTACCACTGAGCCACGGTCGCCACATTTGAGTAGTACCTGAGTATTTTGTAATTGGTATATGACAGGGGTGAAAAAGTGGAGTAATTTTGTATTTCTTTCTCCATGGTTTATAGAAATAGAAAACAAGACTAGGTGAAATGCGTAGGGAGTGGTTCCACAGCAGACATTTTGGCTTGTCACAACTGGAAAAACACAGGTGGACGTGACAACAGTATCCATTAAGTGTCCCAGTAACAAACCCAGTGAAACAGGACGCGCAATAACAGGACCGAAGTGGAATATAGTAATCATTAAACACCTGAGTCCATTTTAGTTGTTTAACAGATAATCACAATTCCGCAACATACCCTAACTGAGATGTTTCTTGTTCCCTATTACCTGTAGGCAAGCTATCAAGATAAAGTGTCACTGAGGTACCTAACTTAGCTGGACTGTGTGAAAAAAGGCTTTTAATTTGAAAGGAAGTGCTGTAGGACACCAGAAGGGACCTGCTCATGGATGTATAATAACATCCCTGGAACTGTAGTCACTGATCAAGCTCCTTTTTGCTCAATTTAACACAAACAAAACATAACTGAGAGACTGTTCTCGTTTGCAGCAATAATACTCCACCTGTAGCAGGTGGTTCACACCAGAAATACCTGAAAAGTTTGTTCATGGCAACCATAGGTATACCACACAGTATGTAGAGCTTTTACAAGCATTTTCTTGTTGTTACTTTTACATTTGTGCTTACGTAAAGTAGCATTCTACTTCGTGTTCTTCCTTCATGTAGGGTTGAAGCTCAAACCTTGTGTAGCACCGTGTGCACCTTTTGAAAGAGATCAGAATGTTCACTATTTTATACAAATTCAGAAAGCCCACAAGCCAGTCATGTATTTTGAAAATACAAATACATTATTTTATCTGAAGATACACTTGAATGTATCTTTGCCCATCTCTGGATGCAGCATACACATACAAAAACATACAGTAGAAGGACCAAAACAGTGAAAAGCATGTACTGTCTATGGAGGGAACGAGTGTCCAAAGTAGTCTTATACAGTATTATATAACTTATTATATAACAGTTCGTAATGAGATTCCATTGAAATCTATATACAGAAATATCTTCTTCAGTGTCATAACCCATCATTGTGCAGGTGAAAGCAGCCTGATTATGTGACTGACAATGTGAAGTGAGCTGAGTATGAGTCTGATTAAAGACATGTGAAAGCATTGTGTGTGTTTTGTAAAGCGCTCTCCTCGCTGTGGCCTCAGACACTTGGGAGCCTCACCTGTTCCTTGTTATGCACAGAGAAAGAGAAAGGTATTTGTTACACTTCTAAGCCTCAGTCTTTATACAGCGAGAGTGCAGACCAATGCAGAGATCGTTTTGATATTTGTAGAGAGCAGTGTGTGGATCAAAGCGAGGCCGGCGGCTGTGGGTTGCAGGTGACTGGGGGAAAGAAAATGTGTTTCATTACAGCATTCCAGGGCCAGGCTGGGAGCATAGAAGCACAATGAATAGAAGTGCTATGGTATGGCCTGATGCATAAAATAAAGAACTGAAATAGAACTTTCATGATAAAATCTAATGGTAGCAGCTGTCCAACGTGTTAGAGTTAAATAGGCAGAATATTACTTATTACAACTTTGTATTGTTTTGCTGTGACCATTCCCCATAAAAGGACAAGTGGACCCAAACCATGCCACCAAAGTGGCCCCCACCATAGATGCACTCGCCCAATGTCTTGACCTGAGTATAATTATATCTGACCATGTCTGTCCCACATCTCTGAAGCCCAGTGCTGATGTTTGTTTTTGTAAGACTACAATATCCTCTCTTATTGTTGACTGTTCTTGCTAACAGTCTGATCCTGCAGTGTCATTCTAACTCACCTCAGGAAAAGCTGCTCTTCTGTCATCATGTCTTTGCTACTGCAAAGCATTACAACCATGACAGTCATCAAATGTGCACTGTCGACCGCGATGTTCGACCCTGTTTACTGATGTCTTTTTCCACAGATCTAAATTCAGATCAGTCACTGTCCCTCTTGAAACACCAGCCAGTTGTGCGGTTTTGTGACTGAAGCTCCTGCAATCCATGCCCCAACAATGAACCCTCATTCAAAGTCATCATTTTTATACATGCTGCAGTGCATGATGGGATGTAATTGTTTGTTAATTGGTGTTGCACATATGTGGAAGTATCTGCATTTATTATGTTTCTCCTCTCATTTATTCCTTTAACTTGTCACCCTCATCTGTATGTGTACAGTTTACACAATATGTATTATTATTATATTTAAAGGTCTAGTGTGGAGGAATAGTGGCATCTAAGTGGTGAGGTTGTAGATTGCAGCCAACTGTATAGCTTGCCTCTCCCTCCCTTCCAAGTGTGTAGGAGAAACTACAGTACTGTGAAACTTGTGAAGCTTGTCCGTTTTTGGCTACTGTAGTCAAAACTAGTTGAACTGTAAGGAGACTTCTGATTCAAATGAAGTCTCCTTACAGTTGCTAAAGTTTCTTTAGCTAATCATTCTGTATCCTCTGAAACTGTTTCACCCCTCTCCACAGATCAGAACACTCCTCTTATTCTGCTTGACTTATCAGCTGCCTTTGGCATAGTTAATCATCGCATCCTCCTCTCTATTCTCTCAAACATGGACATCTGGTTTGGCTTTTTCCTGGTTTGAATCCTACCTCACATGGCACTTGTTTAACGTATCCTTGTGAGTAGTAGCGTATCCAGTTGGAGGTTGAATGAGCCTGGAGTGTCTAAGTGGATGTTCATGTTACCCAGGACGAGCAAAGGACAGTCATAATCAGGGATGGAGGACAACAGGATGTCTAGCTCGACCGTAACCAGTTGGCCTGGTGGACAATAAATGACAACGTAAACTTTAACTGGGGCTGTTACTGCGATAGCATGGTGTTCGAATGTGTCATATTTGGTGAAATGCAACAGCGGAGTGAATTTCCATTTTTGGAAATTAGCAGGCCAGTCCCACCTGGATGGGGGGTATGGGGAAATGTGTAATTAGTGGAGAGCGCAGCTGGGGTGGCTGTGTTCTCTGGTTTGATCCAAGTCTCAGTGAAGAGCTCCAGAGAAAGGTGATTAGTATAGGCTGCAATGAAATCAGTTTTGTTGAATGTGCATTGGCAGTTCCATAAGCCCATGGAAAAGGAGACTATAGTGTATGAGGACTGTTTTAGAGGCTGGAGATCAGTCAGATTTCTGCACATCTTGACAAAATTATGTTTTTTGCATGGACCGGAGATAACAACAGGCATAGAGGAGTGGCACATACTTTAATACTGTGAGAGTTGGAGAGAATCTGACTGGTTCCCTGTGCTTGGTGAACTTGTGCAGCTAAACTTGCTCGCTCTTGACCCGCATACATCTTCACTGATGGCTGAACACAAGGACTGACTCTTCAACAACTGCGCCTATTTTAATAGTGTTTGTAGATTGAACATGGCTGTCCTCGTGTTTGGCCAATTGTAATTAGTGTAGACCACCCTCTGACATTGCAGTGAATGGTTTTTAAATAGAGGTGTAAATTACACACACCTGAGTGTCTGATTGCCTGCTAATGACTGAAACTTGTTTTTTACTTACCATCAGTTGGTTACAAACGCACAGAATTCACTTCTAAGTGAATTCAGAAGGATTCAGACCACCACAGAAATGTTTAGACTGCCCCGGTTGTGTAATGCTTACGCTTTCACTCTCCCAATGCACCTCATGGCACCTCTTCAGGAGGTAGAGCGGGTCGTCCACTAATCAGACGGCTAATCAGTAGTTCGATCCTCGGCTCTTTGGATGTGGATATGGTATGTCCTTGGATACCAAACCCCAAATTGCTGTGTGTGAATACGTATGAATGATTAACTTCTAAAACTGATGAGCAGTTGACACCTTGCATGGCAGCTAATGCCACCAGTGTATGAATGTTTGTGTGTTTGTGTGAATAGGTGGAAAAAAGTGCAGTGGGCGGAAGACTACAAAGGCTATATAACGTGCCATATAACTGTGTAATCTTGATGATAAGAGGAGCAAAACAATGTGTGTAGGACATGGACTTGGACCCCCCATTACTTAGGAAGGGCTCTTAATGGCAAAACAGCAAACAAAACCTGTTGCAGTGTACAGACCTTTTATTGTGATCAGCACACGGTCATAGTCCTGCTGTTTAATTGGCATCTTGTCAGCAATGTCACACGTGTTTTATGGATTATCTTGGCAAAGGAGAAGCGCTTACTCACAGTAACAGTAACTGAGAAGAGTCATCTATTCATGATACTGTATGTATGTTCACTTTTGATATCCATACATTTTACTGATAATACTTCTGTACTTTTACTTTAGTGAAATATTAAATTCAGGACTAGTATCTGAATACTTCCTAAAAGGAAATGTGCTGCTACAGAAGTGCCACTACAGCCACAGATAATACTACCACCACAGCCAAAACAATACTACCTGCTCTGTACTTCATATTCTGTGGTGTGGAATAAGCCGCCTGCCTCTCTCACATGTACATGGAGAGGCAGAGGAGGAGAACATATGCTTTGAATTTGCAGATCCTTCAGAGTGGAGGCCAGTTGGAGCAGAGAATCAAGGCATTCAGAAAGGAGAGGAGTGATGCCAGGTCTGGCTTGGCTTTAGGTGTGCGTGAAGACAGAGATCTGGGACGTTTCATCTATGTTTCCATCAAGCAGTGGTGTGTCTATCTTTTGTTTTGAACACAATGAGTCCCTCTGACTGCCATGTGAAGTCCAGTGTAAGACCAAATAATTAATTCTCATTATTCAGTTAGGATGAATGTTCTGCTGTTGTACTGTGTATTCTTGGAAGATGTTAGGGAAGATCTATTGTTATGTATAGCAGTGAAGAACATTGCAGGCCAGATGTGCAGTCAAGCAATTAAGATGTTTTTAAAGCCAATGTGAACAGATGACAAGTTGATACATGAAGCCCAGTCCCTTTTATACTATGAAGATTCATTTAAAACTGCTTACTTCACAAACAGGGACACACACACACACAGTTTGTAAGTTTTAAATATACACTACATGACTACAAATGTATGTGTCCACCTGAACAATATCCCCATTAATGTGCAGCCTCGGGTTTCAGGCCTTCCACCAGATGTTGGAACCTGCGGCAGGGATTTACTCCCTTTCAGACACAACAGCATTACTGAGATCCAGCAGCGATGTTGGGTGATAGGGTCTGGCTCACAGTCTGTGTTTCAATTCATCCCAAAGGTGTTGGATGAGGTTGAGATCAGGACTCTGTGCAGGCCAGTCAAGTTCTTCCCAGCAAACTGGGAAAACAATTTCTTTATGGAGCTGGCTTTGTACACAGGGGCATTGTCATGTAGAAACAGGAAAGAGACAAACACAAACTGCTGACACAATGTTGGAAGAACATTATTTGTAAAATATCATTGTATGTTAGAGCAGTAAGAGCTGCCTTAAAGGAACAGTTCACCATTTTGGGAAATACACGTATTATTTGCTTCTCAGAGCAAGAGGACGGGATTAATATCAATCTGCGTAGTTCACTGGAACTTTTTACTTCACTGGAAAACATGTTGACACTGAATATAATCTAGTGAACATGTTTCTTGCAAAACATTTCTAAAAAACTACTGCTAAAGTGTTTTAGACAAAATATAAACAAACTAACAAAGCTGATTTTCAGCAGGCTTACCCAAAAAGAAAAGCACCCACATAATTGTAACAGTTTGATCTTAATACTCAACACATACAAAGCTACACCTGGTTCAAATAAAGACACACTGGATAATCAAAGGCTTGATCTGTTCTCTTACAGATTGATATTACACTGTTTGGCAGTGTGTGTTCTAACATCTGAACTCTCTAAAAGAAATGTGTCCAAAAAAAGTGAAATACTACACATCATGCGTTGGGAGGGGGGGCTTATTTCCATCGAGTAGACACAATTGTTTTGGCAGCAGCTATACCAGCTGAAGCTGAAATATGATGGTAAGCTGTAAGAATGTCTGTGCCTTCATGACAGTTGTGGTCACATGTATATATTCTAGTGTTAGTGAATATCATTTGTTCTTCGTTTCACAGATTTTATGTCAAAGAGTTGAAAGAAAATCCAAAATGTAATTCTCTGATGAGCCTTTGTTTATCCTCACTGCTGTTATGGCTGAAATGACAGACATCAGTATATCACTGAACTGTATGAACTACTCTGCACTGATGGTCCATACACCAACAATCCCTCCCTGGGTTCATTTAAACAGGTGTGTGAAGACACCCCGAGGAAGACAAGCGTGTTGATTCATGTATGATAAATATTGTTGATTCTATCTCGGATAAACCAAGATTCTGTTACGACAAAAATAATGTCACTTTTTTATCAAATGGATTGCACATATGTAAAATATATATATATTTTTTGTTGTTGCCATTTTTGTGTTATGTGTAAACATATAAGGGTTTTGACTCAAACAAAGACAACATAAACATAAAATACAACATAAATGATTGCACTGCCACTTATGCATTTCAATTACATAGAAAATTTCCATCCATTTGAATTACATAATACAATATAAATTAACTAACAAACTTAATGTGAAGCAAGTTATACGATTTATGTAATAGTACTAATAAACTCAATGTGCTTCCACTACACAGTAGCCAGGTTTATGGATTCAATATTAATAAAGCCAAACCCAACAGTGAAAATGAATGCAGTCATTTTGAGTTTATTAATACTATTAGTACGACTGGACAGACTAGTGCACTCCAAAAATGTTTTTGGCCACTTACGCATTATTAACTAACAAATTTAATGTGAAGCATGTAATAAGATTTGTGTAATAGTACTAATAAACTCAAAATGGCTGCATTAATTTTCATTGTTGGGTTTTGACAAACAAATTGGCTTTATTAATAATGAATGCATAAACCTGGTACTACTACTACACTACTGTGTAGTGGAAGCACGTTGAGTTTATTAATAGTTGAAATGCATAAGTCCTGAATTTTGGCCTGAATTTTTTTTGAGTGTGTATTAAGCCAAGTTCTCATTCACATCACACCTTAGGTCAGCTTTTGCAATACATCTGGGAAGGACTCTTTTTGCATGCCTGATCCATCTCTGGTGATCTTCTGTAGATACATCCAGACATCCAGCATTCACTGTGTCCAAGAGGGACATGTGATCATGTGGCTGGTGATCATTAACCTTCCAACTCCATGACCATGTAAACACCACATTTACAAAACGTTCTGATTCTGCCTCATCAAGTCTTTTATAGAAGTAATCAAGGAATGTGCTCAGTGTCCCAATAAGGACTATACACATTTTTTATTTTACTTGTTAGTTATCTTAGGTTTTTGAACGTAAATTTAACTGTTTGACTAAAGGATGTAAATGTGTGCAAAATGGTGTGTAAATACACCAAAGTTTGGTGGTGGTTGAGTTTTAGGGGAAAAAAAAGAAAAAGAAAAGAAAAGTAACAGATTGACTTTTGTTGTTCTGACTCTCTAAGATAAACAGAAATGTGACTTGGCAATTGCAAAAATCTAAAAAACGTAATGTGCAGTATGATAAACCACAGGCTACTGGAAAAATGTAACAATGACTGCAGAAAAAATACATGAACCTAATCAGGCAATAGGAGCCACCTTCACACAGTCTGATTCTATAAATCTGTTTTTCGGGATTTTTAATGCTACAAGATAGAGCTCAGTAATTAGGTAATAATGCAGGTGTTGCCTTAAGGCCCCTATCATTTCACTTTATAATGTACTTTGGTGGTGCATACTGCACTAACAAACAAATTAATTAATTAATTAATTAATTAAATTACCACAAACTAATTACCACACAGAGCAACTGCCCTGAGGCCTCACCCTGTTGGTAAGCCCTTCTCCCTTGTTATACAATATGTTGTATTTTATTTTGTATTTGTACATTTTAAAATCACATCTTATTGTTTTCTCTCGTTTTGTTTTTGGGAGCAGTAAAGCATTCTGTTAAATCACAGTCACAGTCTGAGACAGTACAAATTCAAGACATTTCAAACCGTGCACACTTTTTTATCAGTTACAAACCTGGAAAATGGGGAAAGTGTTAACCAACTGAAATTTGAAATCCTCATTATCCATTAAGGATGAAGTCAGGCTTTTGTAATTCCCTCACTCCATTCTGAATTTTCAGTTGCAATCTTCTCTTGAAGGTCTTGCAATATTTTGGGTGATCGAATCAGATATATGAAAGCAACACTGTGTAAAAATTGGTATTTTTGTGATTTAACGCCACACTGTGTAACTATGGACATATGTACATGTGTATTTATTATGACTACATTACTAATGATTAAAAACTTTGCAAACAGCCAAAAATCAAGCCAGAGGGAAAACCAGCAAATATTTTCTCCATAAAATATGATCCAGTTTCACCAAGATCAGTGAAACAGTTGGTGGTGTGTGACTTAGTGCTGTAAATTGTTACATAGACTCTGGTGTCCTTTAAATATACATCCATGTGTCATCATGTTTTTGTTTGGTATTATGTCAGCAATTAAGGCATCTCCACTGAGGACAGGATTTTAGTAATCCTGCATGCAGTGACTTCTCTGTGGTTATGGAACAGCTCCAACAGGCCCTCAAACAATGCCTCTTTTATGTTCAATGCACGTCCATCTCCATCCTGGCATGGAGGAAAGGCAGAAAATGCTAATAAGTTTTAAGTAAACACTTATTTCTGTCATCTCTTCAGCCTTGACTGTGAACAGAGTGAGGAAGCTTTGGATACTTTGTTCTTCGTATTCTGTGTGTGTGCGCTCAGCTCACACTGAGGCATCACCGCTCTCGTCTTGTTCGAGGTGTTACTTAATAATAAACTGAACACTAAAGAATTTTACTGCCTCGTGTCGGATGACGTCACACCACATCCGCCTGCCCTTTCTCTCCGTGCGCGAGCTCGACAGTCCAAAGTATAAAGTAGCGCGAGCGCCTTAACTGGGGAGAAAAAGTATAGTCTATAGAGAGGGACACGCACAGAACACACACACGCGTGTAGACACATACCGAGTAGTAGAAGGGAACACAGGCCCAGGTGTGTACATGTACACACGGAAAAGTAGACATATTTACAACTTAATCACGAACATGGAGCGGGAGTTATGGATTTAACGCGCAGAGGACTTGAAATGGGCGGTCTGCTGGTGCTCGTACTGCTGCGGAGCTGCCTGCTGTCGGCGGTTGACGGTACGTTGACTTTTTGTTCACAACATGGATCCTCAGGGAACAGACTGTGGAGCCACCCGGACCCACACTGATAACAACTTAGTAGTTACCGTGCCGTGCTCCGGTTGTGTCGGTGTACTTCACTCCACCTCAGCGTTCTCCTCCACGTTAGGAGCAGCTAGAAACGCTCCCTGTGACTCCTCGTCTCAAAGTTAAGGTTTTTATGTCCCAAGGGTACAACAACAACACAATAGTTGCAACGAAAGTGTCGAAACTTTGCACCGCTGTGCGCGACACACCGGAGGCTAAAAAGCAGTGTTCGTGAACGGTGTGTGGAACTTTGTGCCGCCAGGCCACTTTGTGAGTTTGTGTGTCGGAGCAGGAATGAAGTTTGAGGGCAGCCTGGGCTATTTTCTCGGGCCTCGGCAGCTCCAGCCATTCCTGCTCGGTGTCGGGTGTCAGACAGACTTTCATAGTTTCATAGTAAAAAGAAGTGGGGATGTGTGTGTGTGTGTGTGTGTGTGTGGGGGGGGGGGCAGAAAAGGCTGCTGGACACGTTCAGGAAGCTCTCCCTGTGGATGATCGATGTGTTTGGAAGCCGTACTTTCTCCGCTGGATGTTTGCGGTCTTACTATGTAATGTGAAGGCGGCCAGTCAGAGGCGGAGCCTAGCTCTCATATGGATGGAAGGCATTACATCGGGTCCCAGATCAGCTCTTATTTGTCTGCTGCTATCTTATAAATCAAGCTTCATGTTGATATTATATTCATATACGTACATATACTGCAGAGCTTCATCAAAGGACGTCCAGTCCAGATGTGCTGATGATTTGATTTCCTGCTCAGTCTCAGTATAAACTAGTTATCACAGTGTTCCTGTCCTGTCCACTCATAAATTTATACTAAAGATTTAACTGATTCTGCCCTCTCATTGTGTCTCTGTTAAAGCAGTAGACATGACTCAAATTAAAGGTTGAATTCATAACGTGATCAGGATGATTCAATGGCAGAAATGATATTAAATGAAAAAACAAAGATGCGTCCACTCGATCTGTGAGATACTGTAACCGTCAAACCCCTTGAGACCCTCGATGACAGCTTCACACTTTGAAGAGTCACTTTGTTTTTGTACCAACATTCACTGCAAACACATCTGTGCCTACAAAGCACTCCTCGTTACCTCCTCTGCGATCACATATATCACATATATACTGATGATTTAGTTTATTATATATATATATATATATATATATATATATATATATACATACACACACACACACAGTGCTGTATATGTGAGATGTTTTGCTTCTGTTAGGATTTCAATGAGGTTCATGTATAAAATCTCCAATCCTTTATCTCCTCCTCATAGTCAGAGTATGGCATCATGAACCTCAGATATGAATGTATGGATGGCCTGTTTGAAGTGGAGTCATACTGATGTGAAGGTGAATTATTAGACATTAAGATTCATGATGTTTCTCTGGAAGTCCATTTACAGTAATACAACTACTATGACTGTGTGTAATTGACAGCAACTATGGACTTCTAACCATATCATCATGACCAATAAATAACAACAACAAAGATTTACTCACTAATGAGTCAGACTCAGCGAGGGTCAAAGGTTAAGACAGGTGACAGGGTTAAGTGTCAGAATGATGAGTGTGTGGCCTCCACTACAGTCTGATGGAAGTGGAATGAAGTGCTCTGGTTTGCACTGAGGTGGGATGATCCTGTGGCTCAGTGAGCTGCCACAGCTCAGCATGGAGAGGGTCAGAGCGGTGGTCCAGGATGGCTTCCATTTCATCATCATCCTCTTGGTCCTCCAGGCTGGCCACTTCCACATCATATTGCCATTACAACAGCCAAAAATAATAGCTGCTAAAAATCTCGACTGTTAATATGTTGATTGACAGTTAATGCACGAGTCTGACTTAATCAGCATGCAGAAAACTGGTGTTCTGCTCACACTAACAGAGTGAAGGGTGATGAGAATGACGTCCTACATTCTGCACTGAGGTGACCACATGTACGCACACTTCACACCCACTGGACAAAAACACCAAGTGTCAGTGTCAGTACACCGCCAGCAAACATCACAGCACTGTGTGTGTGTGTGTGTGTGTGTGTTGACAGTTGGATCACTCTGTAAATGGCAGTATGTATACTCAGACCAGGTCTCTCTTTAACAGATGAAGAAAACCAAACAGTATGTTGGAAAGTTAGTGAGCTTGATATGCTTGTCATGGGCTAGTAACTGAGCAGCTCCTCTGCCTAATTGTTAATGATAGCCTGTACTGTTAGCTAACCATGTGACATGACCTCTCCACCTGTCCGTTCTCTGGACATCTAGTCAAACTCCATCACATACAGGTGGAGGAATGCACAGTTTTCAGATGACCAGCTCCATGTTGGCTCACAGTGACAGTAGATGATTCATTTTGACTGTGCTCTGTTTCACTCTCCTCACTCTTTGTGGAACAATCAGCAGCTTTGCATTAGAACTGACTCCAAGTTCTAATTCTGACTTTAATTTGACTAATTGTTATTTGAATGATGTTTTAATCTGTAGTATAGTTTGGTCTGTCCCCAGGCTTGAGCCTCGGTGCTCAGCTTTAGTTACTTTGATAACGTGAATGTGACATGTGACTGTACCTTCATCCTGTCCTGTCTCGAGAGGGAAGGCAAAGTGAAAAATCAGCATATCTCATCTCATCCATGATCTCATATACACGACTGTGTATCACGTTAAATGTCTCAATAAATGTATCATTTATTCTCTCTTCAAGCAGCCACACAGACATGTTTTAAAAACAGTACTGAGGTTCGATTCCTGGCTCTGTTGACTTGTGAATAGAAAAATGGATCTTTTGGGTGTGGGCTAGTCTATTTGGGTGGGCCACCTCCTCAAAAAAAACTTTGCCCTGGGAACCCTGGGTAGTTTCTCTTTCCGCCGCTGAGACCAGCCAATAGGTGATTTCCACACTCGTCTCCATTAGCCTGCACTGTATGGATCATTGCATTCAGTGCATTCAGGCTCTGTACACTGAGCCTGTTCTTTTGTTTGCTCGGAGGCACACTCGACACTCAACAAAACAGGGCAAGACCTGACGTAGGCTGACTGAGAACAGAGCAGCTCCTCATACTTTTCTCTCTACTCTTTGCATCCCTTCATTAGGAAATGTAATCATTTGTATGAACTGAGCAAACACATGACATCATCTCAAATAAAGATATTTCTCACATCTTTTATTAGCAGCATTCAAACACTAATAAAACAAAGCCTGTATTAAATACAGCTGATTGGTTAGTACCACACAGTACTGAGGTTTAGATAGCCAGTGAATGAGATGAACAAGAATATTAGTTGGCCGGCTCCTGGCAGCAGGGAAAGGAAAAGATTTGTCTAGAAGGGAAATGTGAGGGGCTGAAGGTCAGGAGAAGAGATTTAGTGACAGTGCTGAGGAGGAATGTAAGGAAGAGATTGATATCTTTTCCTGTTTGTGTTGCTCTGGTGTGAAACGCAAGGAGGTTGTGTGCTGTTTGGATTTCATACATGTCTGATGGAGAGAGAGGGAAAAGAGAGGAATGAGAGAAGAGAGAGAAATAAAGGAGAAAACGAGAGGAGGAGAAGAGGGGTGGAGACAGACAAGTCAGAGGGAGGAGGAAACGAGGAGAGAGGGAGAAGAAACCAAGGTGGAGGGAGAGAAAGAGAGGGAGAGTCTGTGCCAGTCTACCTTGATTTCTCTGGGGTGTCCTCACACACACACACACACACACACACACACACACATACACACACTCACACACACACACACACACACACACACACGCTGTATGTTCCCTGCACCCCCTGCGCACACATTTTTCTTGTCCCAACTGAAGAGGTGTGAAGAAAATGTCTTCCTTCCTTGTACACACATAGAAACACACACACACACACACACACACACACACACACACACGCACGCACACACACAGGTCCTGCTAAGATGGGGTCGATAAGATATAAAGCGAGAGAGCCTGTTAGCTT